>CP106722.1:138321176-138921176 GCA_025506655.1 Gossypium rotundifolium
CGCAAAGACTGACTTGTGATATCTGCGTCACCACCTTCATTTTGTTCTTGGAAGTGCCCTAACAGCGGTGGTGGAGCTTCATTCTCGAAGCCTTGACCAGATCGGCTGGTTCAAGCAGATCATCCTTCCTCTTCCATGTCCACGACGACCTCGTCCCTAGAGCTCATGTCTACTACGTATCTTATCTGCTTTTACGAAAAGTCTTATGTATTAGAGTCTTTTCACTTCTTATTAAAAGAAAGTCTTATAAAATGATATTCAGTGGTTTTTCGTAGTAGTACACATACACCTAGGGTCCATGTCTCTAAAGTTTCCTTAGGCTTATCGACATTCATATCATTTATCAAATGAAGGTACATACGATGGATGCGGGCCATGAATTCAGTGCCATGCTCTTATAAAACCATTTAACTTAAGAAAATTTTCAAAATTCATTTGGGCCAAAATTTTGAAAACGTTGTGGGCTTCAAAACCCAAGGCCGAGAGTTTAAAATTGGGCTCTGATACCAAGCTGAAACACCCCAAAACCGGCCCAAAATGTCTAACCGGATTTAGTATGTTCCTTGAGTGAAACTTTAGCGGAATTCCATTGTAAAGAAATTTTGTCTTTAAAAACATTATTCTTAGAAGGATTTAATAAAATCATAGGAAACCAAACTTAAGAAAATTTCCTTGAAAACATTTATATAATAGTAACAAACACATTTTAAATAATTTATCGAAAACCATTTAGATATTTAATAATTATTCATGGCGTAATTTAAAATAAATCCAAACACAAAATTAAAGATAATTTATAATGGCCTTATTACATAATATTGGCAACCCAAAATAAAGTCTAAGTATTAAAATTTAACTTAAAGAGTTTAAGTTGGAAAATCTCCACAATACTTATCTGAAAGCATCGCCACCTCAAAATCCTTGCTTCGCTTCGATCCATCGCACCACGAAGTTATCTCGAAAAGTTATCCCATAAAATGGGTGAGTCATAAACTCAATGTATAACACATACACTAAAAAGCCCATTTTATGAAATGCTTTCAAGCCCAAAATTTCACATATGGCCATAGGCCCATTTAATCAAATATTTGGCCCAAAGGCCCTTTTAGCTCAAATTTAGCCCAAAGGCCCATTTCATAGCGAGATCAAATAATAATCATACAATATTACATGGATATACTTATGAAATGAGATGCAAGCTTGCCCAACCTAAATATCCATCCGCTACACACCCCGTACCAACCAACACACAGTGGGATTACTAAATCGACCCTCCATCCGCTACACACCATCGAAGGCGATTCTTTTGAGTCAACATGCACATCGCCTTATTGTGGCAAAGCCACCAAAACAGATGTGACCGAAGTCACCTGACCGAAGTCCAAATTTCAAATATGTGACCGAAGTCACCAGAGCCAAATATGTGACCGAAGCCACCAGAGTCAAATATGTGACCGAAGCCACCAGAGTCAAATATGTGACCGAAGCCACCAGAGTCAAATATGTGACCGAAGCCACCAATTTCACATATGTGACCGAAGTCACCAGAATTATGGTAAAACCACCAGAATACTTCCTCCTTTATTATACATACCCATATGCCCATGCACATACATATCAAATCAGATTTTCATGCTATGTACCCACAAATCATAATATAGTCATGCTTATTTCATATTGATGCATATATCAAAATAAGCTAATATTGGGTAACATACTCGAATTTTGTATACCAATGATTGGTATCCGCAAACAAACATATTATCATATAATCACTTTTTAATAATATAATTCTATGGAAATTTTAATGTATGGTTACACACCTAGAAACAGTGAGAACAATACTCTCTAGCTCGTCCACACCTAGATGATTAACACACTTTGTTAGTATAAACTATTGTTAGCAAAAACTATACTTATAAATGATGGATCTAAATCCTTACCCTGATTCACGAATGCGGTTATTTGCGGTTTTCTCCACTAGATGGATCAAAACCCACCGATATTCCACCAACGTAAAGTGGTTCAATTGTACGCACTACTGAATAATCGATCCTCGCTTGCGGAGGGTCCACAACCGGTGGAAAATCTCTAACCCCGACATCGCTTCTTCGTTTGTAGTTCGATGGTAAAGGAATACCTCCTCTCTTCCAAACACTTGAACGGCTCTTTTCTTACCTATCTTGATGATCTTAGATCGCTCTAAAAATAACTTAGATTAGTGATCCGTCTAAAAAATTGATATAATCTAAATTAGTAGTCTTACCTTGATGATTCGAATGGTCACTTAAGGGTTGTCCTCAACAAAGATCTTTGAAAAATCTTTTCAAAAGATTCGGCCTAAGAGAGAAATAAAAGATTATGATTTTAAGTTTGCTAAAGTAAAAAGGAATAATGAAAATAATTGATAGCATCTTACTTTGATCACTTGGAGGTTCGGCTTTGACAAAGAAAAAAAAGAATATGATGATTCGGCCTTCACAAAATAAAAGAATAAAAATGGTGGTTTAAATATGATGGTTTTGGTTTTGAAGGGAAAGAAGAAAGAGAATGAAAAGAGAAGGAAGTAAAGAGAAAGAGGAGAAGAAAATGATAATGGTGATTTTAAGAATGAGAGAAAAATAAGAGAAAAATAAGATGAAAAGAAAAATAAAAGAGAATATGATCAAAGAGAAGGAGATTGACTATGGAACTTAGATGCATTCTGCAAGAGGAGAGAAAATGAAGAAGAATAATGGTGCTTAATCTTTGTGGTTTTGGTTTCAAAATGAAAACTAAATGAGAGAAAGAAGGTTGTGTTTGGTTCAAGCAATTGAGGCTAAATCAAAAGTGAAAATGTACCAAAATGACTAAGGTACATTCGCCAAAATGAAGAAAATTGGTCAAAAGATGAAAGCTAAAACAAAAGAGAGTTTTTACCTAAACTCTATGGCAAATTGGCTAGGAGAGAATTTTTGGAGAAAATGAGAATAGATGGACAAACAAGGACTTTTGGCTAACTTTTCCCCTAATGGCAAAGCATAAATTCTACCACATCAATGCCAACATATCCCCCTTTTTCCTCCTTGTTTCATCCCTATCCACTCTTGATTGCTATCAAAGAAATAAACCTCTCCCTTTAGCCTCCATACCGTCTAGGTTCATGGTCAAATGACCATGGACACATCCCCAAAACATAGCCAAATATCAAGCCTTTGTCCCCTTCATCTTATCACCAACTTATGATTTCATGCCTTAAGTTTTTAACTTCCTTTTTCACATGGTCAACTAGCCAAAAATGGATGAAAGCTCATCCACTCTAGAATATTCTTGGCCGACACTTACAAGGAAGAAAACAAAAAAAATTAAAAATCTCCCTAATGTTAGCTAGGAGATTCGAACCTTACACCTCAAGCACACATCCATGCATCTTAACCACTTTGCCAATTACTTAACTTATGCTAGAACTTCTTATCATCAATTCTTAAGGCCTTATTAGCTTAGTTCTCTCTCTAATTAATAGAAATTAAAAGTTTAACAAAGCATTCACTTAATAAATGAAGCTCAAATAACTTCCAAAATTGCACTTAATAATGTTTAAGCATGCAACATCATTCAATTATGTCAAATGCATAGCCCCCAAAATATCAGGATGTTACAGTACCTATCTTTTTTCATTATTCTCAAATCCCTGAATTTAGTCTTATTTTAAAGAAATTTTCTCATATTATTAGGATGAAATTTCTAATGATTTGTGATTTTAATTGATATGTTTTGGACTAAGTCATTAATAATTGTGCATTGATGATTAAAATTGAAGAATACTAGAGAATCAAGCATGATAAGTCTATTTTTCAAGAATAAAAAATTTTCTAGGTTGTTGAACTGAATTTGAATATTACATTGAAATTTACAGGAATTGATGTCAAATACCCATAATTTTTGTGTGATTTTGAACCTTATAGAGCATATACTCTTTTTCATGCTCACTTTATTAATTATGAATGTGTCAACACTGAATTGTTATTTTAGAAGTTGCCTCAATTATATATATCGAAACCACATTATTGATTTGATATTCTGAGATGATAAAGGCACCTAGGTTTTAACCCATTCACACCACCAAAAAGCCTACCTACATAATTAACCCCTAGTAAACCCTTTTTAATCCTAACAACCCTTTTTATTGATTTACCCGCTAATATTAACCCATAAAAACCCTTTGTATTTGTTATCACCATTCTTTTGACTACCCTTCTATCAAGAATTGATTTGATCAATTGCCTAATTAGTTTATTTCAGTTGATAAAGTTATTTCTTTATTACGTATTTACTTAGTTTGTTCTTAAAAAAAATCGATCGAAAAAAAATCATAGTATATTCAGCATTAGTAGTATAAAAAGTGAGCTTGTGCAGTTAATTTTCAATTATCAAAAAAAGCTTGTATTATTAGTTTTAAAGTTTTAATTGATGTAATCATTTATTTTTCTAGTTCATTGTTCTTAGTTAGGTAAATTTGTCAAGTCAATCTCGATTTTTAAACTTCTAATTCAGCTTTTATCCACACCTTTAACCCAAGCCCCTTTACAACCCTGTTAAAGACCTTTTGATTTGTGTATCATCTCATATTACAGTGGTCGAGATTTGATTTTCAAGCAAGCCTATGGGATTAACTTTTTAGGTTTGACTTATGAGTGTTTTTTCTTGAACCTTAAACACTTCGAGTGCTTTGAGTGAATCTTTAGTGAGGATGTCAATCCTTGTCAGTTTTGAATTAAAGGTAATTATTTAGATAAGGGGAGACACCTATGTTTTCATGCTACAAAATATATGACTTAGAATTGTTTGAATCTTTAGGAGTCTTTAAGTTAAATTATCCATGTATGAGTTATCTATGAATTATGATGAGGCATTATTAATAGGAATTATGAATTATGGAAAGTTCATTTTAATTGTAAGTTGAGAATTTTGCTTGAGGACAAGCAAAAGCTTAAGTGTGGGGGTATTTGATAAACCGTAAAACTAACATATTTTAACCCCATATTTAACATGCTTTTGGAAGATTTAGCCATTGATTTATGTAAAAAGGTGCTCTTAATCCTTTCTTTTCATGTTTTATACTCAAGAAAGCATCCGAGGACGAAAAGAACGAGAAACAGGCTTAAAATGGGTCGATTTGGGCCAAAGTGGAAATTGACACGGCCTGGACTTCAAGCCACATGGCCGTGTCTCGTCAATTTACTTCACATGACCTAGACCATGATTTACATAGTCGTGCCTCAATCAACAGAATCAAAACACGGCCTGAAGTCGATTTACATGGGCGTGTCCCATGGCCGTGCCCCTGTCGTGGAAAAGAGGAATTTCACTCAGAAAAGGATACTTAGGAAGAAAGAAACGCATTCCAAGAGCCTATATAAAGACCCTAAGTGTAACCTGAAAGAGGGTAGTCAGTTAGGCAGTCAACTAGGCTAAGAAGCTGAGCTAGAAGGCCAGATTTGTGGGAATCACTCGGAGATAGACAGTTGATCCATCTCAAGAAGCCTGAGTTCTACTCAAGACGGCAGATCTCTCCTTCAATTCCTTCATGGAGTTTTAGGGATTTCTTGTGTTTTGTTTTATTTTTTCTCTTGAGATGTTTTATTTTATCATAATGAACTAAACCCTTCAGATACTTAAAGGGATGAAACCTAGATGAATCTTGTTATTGTTCTCTAAACTATATGATAAATACTTAGTTTGTTTTTAATTATGGGTGCTTAATTCTTGTGTTTATATTTTTGGAATATTGATTCAAGTCGAGTGTGCTTAGGTGGTGGAGCAAAAGTCCCTGCTTAAGAGTAGATCTAGCATAATTAAGCGAAGTTGATCGCGCGCCTAGAGATAGGGTGACGAGAGTTTGCAGATTAGGGTGAAACCTAATATGGGAGTCCATAGTTCGATTTACTGCTATTCTACGGGGTTATTAAGTGAGAAAGAGATTTCCATTAATCAACCTAAGGTTAGACATTATTTGCCTCGAGAGAGAGTTTAACATAAATTAGGGAGTCTTACGGATCAAGCTAAGTGAATAATTTGTATGGTTCAGTGATAGATAATAAGTGAAGTCTAGGTGGATTCTTCCTGATGGTATCATCGTAATCAATTGAGTTTTTCTTTAAAATTAATTTCCCAAATCCATTCTTTTCGTCTTTGTGTCTTAATTTAGTAATTATTTAGTTAATTAAGATTTAAACAACCAAATCATTCAATATTTAAGCTAAATAATAGGAAGAAAGTGAGTATTAATACTTTTAGTTCCTTTGGGTTCGACAATCCGGTCTTGCCTAAACTATACTACTATTCGATAGGTGCACTTGCTTGAAGTCGTTGTTAGATTTAGTTTCCAGGTTTGATCATTCTCTTTATAAATTTTAAAACTCGATAATTCTAGACGATCAGTAGTTTAACTATTAACAATGCTTTGGTGATTTAGGGGCAAGTATAAATGACATGCCTTATAAATTGTTTAAGCAGCTAGGTCCAGGGAAACCCAAACAAACTAGGATGAGTATTTAATTAGCTGATAAAACTGTTAGAATTCTTAGGTTTATTATCGAAGATGTTCTTATAAAAATTGATAAATTCGTTTTCCCAGTAGATTTTGTTGTCTTATACATGGATGAGGACAATTCGATTCCTTTAATTTTAAGAATACCCTTTTTAGCAACTGCCAGGACTAAAATTGATGTTTGTACAGGAGAACTCATTCTTCGTGTAGGTGATGAATCAATCAGTCTACAAGCTCTTAATTCGGCCAGAACATCAAGTGATGAAGGTGAGAAAGTAAATTTAGTTGATAACCAACTTGTTCAACTTTCACCACAGGAAACACCACAAAGTTACAAATCTGAGCCGGATCATGGACCTCGTGTCCAAAAAGAAAAAGAATATGGGGAGAAAAGCCTTAGGGTCGACAAACTAGAAGAATGGAAGACCCACTTTAAAGAAGAATCGGAACCTCACGAAGTAAAACTTAAGAAGCCCCTAGAAGAGCTCGTACAAACATCAAACTACTTCAAAATAGGAGATCCGGTATTGTTAAATAAAGCAGATCCTCGTACGGTCACATCAGACCTGAATACAAATGAGGAAACTCCTCTTGAGGTACGCAAAATCTTCCCTTATGGAACAATCGAGATAAGAAATCCAACATTCTGCAGTTTTAAGGTAAACACTTCTCGACTCAAACTTTATCATGAAAAAAAACTTACAGCATGAAGGGAGATGGTCAAACATTTGAACGACCCAAATTTTTTTCAAACACAAGGAAAGTCTAGCTTAAGACTTTAAACAAGCACTTCTCGGGAGGCAACCCGAGCACTAATACTATCTCTTTCTTTCTATTTTTGGTTATGTCTTTTCTATTTTTATTTTTTCCTTCTCTAGAACTTTAATGAATCGAAAGTGGAGATTCCCAGACAACACGACCTAGCACACGGCCGTGGCCTTGGCCGTATGGGTACTCTGAATCACCGTACTAACATGGCAGGGATGGTACAAGTCAGAACGAATCATTTTTCAAAGTCACAGACCTAACCACCACTCCACGGCCATGCGATGTAGCTGTAGCCAACACTGAGAGTTTATACACGGCCGTGGCAAACTACACATATGCATGGGAAAAATGATATGCCCCCCACTACGACCGTGCGATGCTCAGCTGTGGTCGACACTGACTTATCACACACAAGCAATATGATCCATGACACGGCCAGGCGAGGTGACCGTGTGTCTTGACACGCCCATGGTACACGGGCGTGGGATGGTATCATGATCCAAAACTCTATTTAAACCTCCCCACTCCTCTCTATTTCACCCATTAACCTTCATCCCCACCTTCTTTCTCTTAGATTTCCCTCATTTTCTCCTATCATTCTTACAACTCTTGAGACACCAAAACCATGCCAAAGAAGCATAAGAGGCCAACCAAAGTCTCCTCAAGGAAGACCGATCTACATAAGTGATAAACTATAAAGGTAACATATTTTAATCCCACATTTAGTATGCTTTTGGATGATTTAGCCCTCAATTTATGTAAAAGGGTGCTCTTAATCCTTTCTTTTTATGTCTTATGCTCAGGAAAGCACTCGAGAACGAAAAGAATGAGAAATAGGCTTAAAATAGACCAAATTGGGCCAACCCAAGAAGTTGGCATGGCCTGGACTTCAAGTTACACGATCGTGCCTCGCCAATCATTCAAAGACATGCCCCAAGCACAAATTGCAAGGCCGTGTCCCAATAGACATACCTGAAGCACGGCCTGAATCCCAACTTAGACGGTCATGCCACGGCCGTGCCTTAATCAATAGAATCAACACACGGCCTGAAGTCAACTTACGGGAATGAGCAATTTCACTCAGATTTAGATGCTTGAAGCCAAAGAGACATACTCCTAAGTCCACTTAAACACCTTAATAGTAATTCTACTTGAAGGAGGTACTTAGTAGCCAAGTAAAGCATCTAAGGAGCCTATATAAACAACCCAAGGCAGCCATTCTGAGGGAGTGTAGAGGTGGGCAGAGTTTTCTACCAGAGCTTTTATTCAGGGAAATACTCGAAGATAGCCAGTTGATCTATCTCAAGAAGCCAGAGCTCTACTCAAGACAGAGGATCTCCTCTTCAATTCCTTTAGGGGTTTTTATGGATTTCTGATGTTTTGTTTTATCTTTTCTCTTGAGATGTTTTTTATTTTGTTATGAACTAAACCCTTCAGATACCTGAAGGGGATGAAACCTATGACGGATTTTGTTATTTGATTTTTAAGTTATATGATAAGTACTTAGTTTGTTCTTAATTATGTTGCTTAATTTAATCTGATGTGCTTAGGTGGAGGAGGAATAGACCCTGCCTCAGAGTAGATCTAGCATAATTAAGCGGAGTTGATCGAACGCCTAGAGATAGGGTTACGAGATTTTCTCGAATTAGGGTGAAACCTAATATGGGAGTCCATTGATCGATTTACTACTTCTTTGGGGGTTATTATAAGAGAACGAGAGTTCCACTAATTAACCTAAGGTTAGACGTTATTCACCTCGAGAGAGGGTTTAATATAGGTTAGGGAGTCTCACAGATCAAGCTAAGTAAAAAATTCATATGAATTGAAAGTTAGATAACAAGAGAGTCATAGGTGGATTCTTCCTGAGGGTATCGTCGAACTCAACTGAGTTTTTCCACAGTCTTTTCCCGAAGTTTCATTCTTTTGTCTTTGCATATAGTTTAAGTATTTCATTAGTCCTTAGATTAATAAACCAATCACTCCATATTTCAGGCTAAATAATAAAAAGAAAGTGAGTAGTAGTAATTTAGGTTCCCTTGGGTTCGATAAGATACTATTGCCTAAACTATACTGCTGTTCGATAGGTTCACTTGCCTCTATCGTTGTCATAGTTAGTCTACATGTTCGATCATTCTTTTTATAAATATTAAAACTCAACTGTTTGACACGATCAATAAGTTCATGCCGGCCTCTTTAACCCTCCAACACACCAAAGGTCTCCGAGACCTTTTTGTTTCTATTTCTCTTTTCTCTTTTGCTTCAATTTCCTTCCCTTTGACTATCTTATGCTTAGTTTAGCTTATTTTAATTTAGTTTCTTAGTGTCAGGTTCATCAGGCTGCTTGAGAATCACGCCACCTCCACCGCCACCAGCACCTCCGCAACCTTAGAGATCACACCCACCTCGCGAGCCATCTATCAATAAGGACTTCTTAGTCCATTAATCTTTTCTTTTCATTTCAGTTTTCTTCTTAGCTTCATTCTCTTTATTTTTTTTTTGTCTTTAATTATATTATTAGTATATTTTTTAATGTTTCTTTAGATTTCCTTGCTATATCTTTGCAGGCTCCCTAATTTCTTCATCTAGTACAGAGATTGGTGGTAGCCACCCTGCCAGGACCATAGAAAACACCACCACCGCTCCCTCCAACTCATCTTCTACCATGACCACTACCAACTCTCGTAGTCATAAAAAATTCAGGAAATGTTACTTCTCCCCTTCTCTTTTGATATCATGATTATTTATCTATCTTTGTACATTGTACATTGAGGGCAATGTACATCTTAAGTGTGGTGAGATAAAAGTACCTAACTTTTTGTATTTTCTCAAATCCCTGAATTCTAAATTCGTTCTTAAGTATTTTTCTCATATTACTAATTAGGGTGAAATTTTGATGATTTATGATTTTTATTAATATATTTTTGAGTAAGTCATAGTTAATAGTGCATTGATGATTTAAAATTTAAGATACTAGAGAATCAAGCATGATAAGTCTAGTTTTCAGAATTAAAAAAATTTCTAGGTTGTTGAACTGAATTTGAATATTACCTTAAAGTTTGAAATTTACAGGGATTGATGTCAAAAATAACCATAATTTTTGTGAGATTTGAGCCTTATAGAGCATATATTCTTTTTCATGCTCGCTTTATTAATTATGAGGGTGTCAACATTGAATCGTTGTTCTAGAACTTGCCTCGATTATACATGTCAAGACCACATTATTGATTTGATATACTGAGATGATAAAGGCACCTAGGTTTTAACCATTCACTCCACTAAAAAGCCTACCTTCACAATTAACCCCTAGTGAACCTCTTTGATCCTAACAACCATTTTTATTAATTTACCCACTAATATTAACCCAAAAACCCCGTTCGTATTTGTTATCACCATTCCTTTTGACTATCCTTCTATCGAGACTTGATTTGATAAGTTACTCAATTATATTATTTCAATTATAAAAGTTCTTTCCTATGTAATTTAGTTTGTTCTTAAAAAAATGAAGTATATTCATTATTAGGTCTATGTTCTAAGAGCTTTTGTGTTTAAATTAAACATCTTGAAGAAGAAGCTCGTATTATTTGTATTTTAAATTTTCATGTGATGTAATTATTCAAGTTATCAAATCTTTTTCTAAAGTTAGGTAACTTGTCAATTCAAACTCGATTTTAACCTTCTAGTTCAGCCTCTATCCACACCTTTAACCTATGCCCCATTACAACCCTATTAAAGACCTTTTGATTTGTGTATCATCTCATATTACAGTGGTGGATATTTGATTTTCAGGCAAGCCAATGGGTTTAACATTTCAGGTTCGAATTATGAGCGCTTATTCTTGAACCTTAAACACATCGAGTGCTTTTATTGAATCTTTAGTGAGGATGTCAATCCTTGTCAGTTTTGAATCAGAGGTAATTATTTAGATAAGGGGAGACACCTATGTTTTCATGCTACAAATGTATGACTTAGAATTGTTTGAATCTTTTGGAGTCTTTGAGTTAAATTATCCATGTATGAATTATATATGAATTATGATGAGGCATTATTCATATGAATTATGAATTATGGAAAGTTCATTTTAATTGTAAGTTGAGAATTTTGCTTGAGGACAAGCAAAAGGTTAAGTGTGGGGGTATTTGATAAACTATAAAAGTAACATATTTTAATCCCACATTTAGCATGTTTTGAATGATTTACCCCTTGATTTATGTTAAAAGGTGCTCTTAATCCTTTCCTTTCATGTTTTATACTCAGGAAAGCACCCGAGGATGAAAAGAACAAGGAACGGGCTTAAAACGGGCCAATTTGGGCCAAAGTAGAAATCAAAATGGCCCAGACTTCAAGCCACATGGCGTGCATTATCAATCAATTAGAACATGGCCTAACCACAATTTACACGATCGTGCCTCATCAGCAGACTTGACTACGACCTGAAGTCGATTGACATCGGCAGTGTGCCATGGCCGTGCCCCTGTCATGGAAAAGAGGAATTCCACTTAAAAAAGGTACTTAGGGAGAAAGAAACACATTCCAAGAGCCTATATAAAGACCCTAAGTGTAACCTAAAAGGGGTGGTCAGTTAGGTAGTCAGCTAGGCCAAAGAGCCTAGCCAGAAGGCCAGATTTGTGGGAATCACTCGAAGATAGCCAGTTGATCCATCTTAAGAAGCCGGAGTTCTACTCAAGACGGCAGATCTCTCCTTCAATTCCTTCAGGGGGTTTTAGAGATTTCTTATGTTTTGTTTTATCTTTTCTATTGAGATGTTTTATTTCATCATTATGAACTAAACCCTTCAGGCACCTGAAGGGGATGAAACCTAGATGAGTCTTGTTATTGTTTTCAGAACTATATGATAAATACTTAGATTATTCTTAATTATGTGTGCTTAATTCTTGTGTTAATATTTTCGGGATATTGATTCAAGTTGAATGTGCTTAGGTGGAGGAGCAAAGGTCCCTGCTTAAGAGTAGATCTAGAATAATTAAGCGGAGTTGATCGCGTGCCTAGAGATAGGGTGATGAGATTTTATCGGATTAGAGGTGAAACCTAATATGATAGTCCATAGATCGAGTTAATACGATTCTAGGGGTTTTAATTAGAAAGAGATTTTAATTAATCAACCTAGGGTTAGACATTATTCGCCTCGAGAGAGGGTTTAATATAAATTAGGGAGTCCTACAGATCAAGCTAAGTGAATAAATCGTCTAGTTCAATGTTAGATAACAAGTGAAGTCTAGGTGGATTCCTTCTTGGGTATCGTCGTAATCAACTGAGTTTTTTTAAAAGTTATTTCTTCAATTTGTTCTTTTTGTCTTTGCCTCTTAGTTTAGTAATCATTTTTTAGTTTAATCAATCAATCACTTCATATTTAGGCTAAATAATAGAAAGAAAGTTAGTATTAATACTTTTAATTCCCTTGGGTTCGACATCCGGTCTTGCCTAAACTATACTACTGTTTGATAGGTGCACCTGTCTTAAGTCGTTGTCAGAGTTAGTTTCCAGGTTCGATCATTCTCTTTATAAATTTAAAACTCGACAATTCAGACGATCATCTTACTTTAGATGATAGACTATACTGAGACTCTTTAGCAAGGGCAAACTGAGAAACTTTAGGAAACTAAAACTGTAGTGAGCTTGCGATTGCAAAAACAACTCTTAACTACTACTTCCATAAAACATCTATTTAATTATTGAAACTATGAGCTAAATCCATAAAATTTAAAATTCAGATAATACGCAAAGCGATAATAAACACTAGAAAAGGTGCAATGGGCCACGGCAGAGGTCGTGGAAGTGCTAGGCCTGGATCTTCGGCATCAGGCCACATGCCCAACATTGAGGCGAGGGAAGCACTGACTTATCCGGTAGCTGAGATAGAGTCATTTGATCCAGCCAATTGGGACGATGCATTGTCCCAATCAATGTTAGGGATTCTAGAAAGAGTTATTGGGTCTGTTGGGCCTAATATGATCATTGTGGGCCACGGGTCAGTTATAGAATGACTCTAGTCAAACGGAGCAGAGATTTTCAAAGGCATCATGGGAGTGGCCCTTAATGTGTTTGAATATTGGTTGTAGGCCACCGAAAGGGTAATGGATGACTTGGATTGCACTTCAGAACAAAAACTGAAAGGTACGGTATCATTGCTGCGAGAGGAAGCCTACCAGTGGTGGCTTACCGTGAAAGAGGGCACTCAGCCTGACTGGGTCACTTGGGAGTTCTTCAAGTCCACATTTCAAGGGAAGTACATGGAGATAAGCTATATGGATGCCCGGAGGAGGGAATTCTAGAAATTGACTCAAAGAGATAGATCTGTGGCAAAATACGAGGAGAGTTCCTACGACTCATTCGATATGTTAAGTGAGTAATGGAAACATATTATGAACGTTGTGTTCAGTTTGAAGATGGCCTCAGAGACAGTCTTCGAGTACTGATTGCTCCCCAAAGGGAGGGGGATTTCGCAGCATTGGTGGAGAAAAAAAAAGATCACTGATGATGAAAAGCGCTCTGAATGCCTAAATCGAGAAAGAGAAAGGGGCAGAAACAAGAGGGATTCTGAGCACTCCAATTTTGATCAGAGACCTGATAGAAGGGCTAGGGTGGATAGGCTAGTCAAAGCTAGGCCCCCTGTTGGTACTACTGGGTTACCACCTTGTGCTATTTGTGGGAAAGGTCATGTGGGCATGTGCTGGAGGAGGATCAGAGTTTGTTTGAGTTGTGGTTCCATGGAACACCGTCTCAGAGAGTGTCTTAGAAGGCCGGATCAATTACAAGTTTTTGTAGGGGTGATGTAGGGTCACTTATGGGTGGACAGCAGCCGCCTAGAGGCCGTGGACAGGCCAGGGGTGGAAACAGTTTGAGTCGAGGAGCTCTAGGTAGAGGTACTGGTCATGAGGAAGCGAGGCAGCCAACTTTGGTCTATGCAGCACGTCGCCGAGAAGACGGAGACGCTCCAGATGTGAATATTGGCACCTACTTTACCCATAGTGTACTATTTACCGAATTTGCAATTAGGATCAAAGTGCGCAGCAAAAGTATAGTGGTGTAACATGTGTTGTGCATCTATTAGATAGTTGGAAATTTCGAGGATGAAATTTTTTTAAGGGGTAGAGTTGTAACACCCTAAATTTTGGGCCTAGTAGAATTGGACCTTAGGCATGGGAGCGTTTAAAATTTTTGAGAATAAGAAAATGGCACAATTGCATTTTAGATCTGTTGGGTGAGTGATTTTGGAAGGATAAGGGCTTCTAGGAAGTCCAGGTGATAAACCATAAAAGTAACATATTTTAATCCCACATTTAGTATGTTTTTGGATGATTTATCCCTGATTTATGTAAAAAGGTGCTCTTAATCCTTTCTTTTCATGTCTTATACTCAGGAAAGCACCTAAGGATAAAAAGAACGTAAAATGGGCTTAAAATGGACCAATTTGGGCCAAAGAGGAAATTGACAAGGCCTGGACTTCAAGCCATACGGCCGTGCCTCGTCAAATTACATCACACGGCCATGCCATGACTTACACGATCGTGCCCTAATCGACAGAATCGAGACACGGCCTGAAGACGATTTGCACGGACGTCTGCCATGGCGTGCCCTTGCCACGAGAATTAGCAATTTCACTCGGATTTGGATGCTTGAAGCCAAAGAAACATATTCCTAAGTCCGCTTAAACACCTTAATAGTAATTCTACTTAAAGGAGGTACTTAGGAGCCAAGTAAATCATCTAAGGAGCCTATATAAACAACCCAAGGCAGCCGTTCTAAAAAGGGAGTTTTAGGAAGAGTTTTTTGCCAGAGCTTTTATTCAGGGAATTACTCGAAGATAGCCAGTTGATCCATCTCAAGAAGCCGGAGTTCTACTCAAGATAGAGGATTTCCTCTTCAATTCCTTCAGAGGGTTTTAGGGATCTCTTATGTTTTGTTTTATCTTTTCTCTTGAGATGTTTTCTTATTTTGTTATGAACTAAACCCTTCAGATACCTGAAGGGGATGAAACCTATGATGGATTTTGTTATTTGATTTCTAAATTATATGATAAGTACTTAGTTTGTTCTTAACTATATTGCTTAATTTAATCTGATGTGCTTAGTCGGAGGAGGAATAGACCCTGCCTTAGAGTAGATCTAGCATAATTAAGCAGAGTTGATCGCACGCCTAGAGATAGGGTGACAAGATTTTGCCAGATTAGGGTGAAACCTAATATGGGAGTCCATTGATAGATTTACTGCTTCCTTAGGGGGTTATTATAAGAGAACGAGAGTTCCACTAATTAGCTTAAGGTTAGACATTATTCGCCTCGAGAGAGGGTTTAATATAGGTTAGGGAGTCTCACGGATCAAGCTAAGTAAAGAAGTCATATGAATTAAAAGTTAGATAACAAAAGAAGTCATAGGTGTATTCTTCCGAGGGTATCGTCTAAAATCAACTGAGTTTTTCCAAAGTCTTTTCCCAAAGTTTCATTCTTTTGTCTTTGCATCTAGTTTAATTTCTCATTATTTTTAGATTAATAAACCAATCACTCCATATTTTAGGCTAAATAATAGAAAGAAAGTAAGTAATAGTACTTTTAGGTTCCTTTGGGTTCGATAAAATAATCTTGCCTAAACTATACTATTGTTCGATAGGTGCACTTGCCTCCATCATTGTCATAGTTAGTCTACAGGTTCGATCATTCTTTATAAATATTAAAACTCGACTATTTGACACGATCACGTTTTTGGCGCCGTTGCCAGGGAACACTAAAATATTAAGAAAGCTTAATTTTTATTACTTTAGCTAATTTTTTTATTACAATTTATTTTTTTATTTTTTACTTTGCTAATTTTTTCCTTTATTTTGCTTTTGGCAAAAAATTTTAGTCTATGGAAAAGATGGCACTAAATAATTATCAATGGCAAGTCATGAGGACAATTCCTACTAAAACAGCCAGTGTCTTCAACCTCGACGTGGTCATCAGGTTATCTAATCAGTTAGAGATGATGAATAAAAATATTGATGATTGGTATAGTCCCTCGCAGGTACACCCATAAATACAATATGATTCGAATCTAGGAGGCGTGGCAAATCGTGAGTACCCACCCTACGGATATGTCATAGAAAACGAGCAAGCTCACTATACAGGTAACTATTCTAGATATCAAAATATTTTTTATAGTGACACTTATAATGCAGGTTGGAAGTATCATCCCAATTTCTCGTGGGATGATCAAAATAGCCAAAGATCGAAACTTCCTCCAGATTTTCAACAATCACCTCACCAACAAGAAGAGGAGCCGAACCTTGAAGAGATGCTGACAAAATTCATGGCAGCCATAGATTCTCATTTCCAAAAGACTGAAGCAGCACTTGATGAATAACAAAAATCGATCAAAGGGATCGAGAATCAAGTTGGAGAACTTACTAAGTCAGTGGGACATCTCACAAAGCTGGTTTTGAACGTCAACAAGCACGTCTACCAAACAACAAGAAATAAACCCAAAAGAACAGATCCAAGCCATCACAGCTCAAGAGGGTACAAAGGTAGACGAGCCTACCACGGCACAAGAAACCAAGGAAGAAAAAGGTAAAATAGAGGTAGCACACGAAAAGCCAAAACCAATAATCAAAGAATACAAACCTTGCATACCTTATCTCGAAGCAATGAAAAGAGACGATTCAGAGGAACAGTTCAGTAAGTTTCTTAAACTCTTAAAGAAATTACATATTAACTTACCTCTTCTTGAAGCTCTTTTTCAAATACCAGACTCGAGAAAATTTTTAAGATAGCTCTTGACCAACAAATGCAAATTAGACGAAGAGCACCACGTAGAGCTAAACGCAATGTACTCAGCAATTCTACAAAATAAACTGCCACGAAAATTAAAAGATTCAGGGAGTTTTACAATTCCATGTTTAATTGGTAGTTTATCTATTGATAATGCATTAGCGGATTTAGGGGTAAGCATCAATGTTATGCCTTACAAAATATTTAAACAACTAGGTCTAGGGAAGCTCAGACAAACTAGGATGAGCATTCAATTAACTGATAAAACTATAAGAATTCCTAGGGGTATAATAGAAGACGTTCTAGAAAAAATTGATAAATTAGTTTTCCCAGTAGATTTTGTTGTTTTGGACATGGATGAGGGCAACATGATCCCTTAATTTTAGGAAGACCCTTTTTAGCAACTTCCAGAGCTAAAATTGATATCTATGCAGGAGAACTCATACTTCGTGTAGGTGACGAGATAGTCACTCTTCAAGCTCTTGACTCGGCTAGAACATCAAGTGGTAAAGGTGAGAAAGTAAATTCAGTTGATAACCAACCTGCTCAACCTTCATTACAGGAAACACCACAAAGCTACAAACCTGAGCCGGATCATAAACCTCATGCTAATAAAGAATAATTACATGAGGAACCAGAACCACATGAAGTGAAGCCGAAGGAAACCCTAGACGAGTTGATAGGAACAATAAATCACATCAAAATAGAGGATCAGATATTGTTGAATAAGGAAGACCCTTGAATCACAAATTTAGAACTCAAGGCAAACGAAGAAATAACATTTGAGGTACTTGATGTCTTCCTATACGGCACAGTCGAGGTAAGTATAAGAGTATGCCCAAAGATCAATCATGAGATGGTTGTAATAACATACTTGATTTACCATGTTTATCAATATAAAGCGTTGTCATTATTATTTCATCTTTTTCCTTCCGTGTGTATAAATAAACTTTTTTATAATAATGTCCTGAGAATAATATGATTATTCTTAAAATATCCTTAGTCAAGTATTATTGTTGACTAGGACAACGATAATGCATTAAGACTAACATGTAGTTGATTGATGATAAAGAGTTGTCATTGATATGAAGTGTCAAAATCAATGCATGAATATGTGGGTTAGAGAACAACATATTGGACTCACCCGCTATGAGAATGTTTCTTGGATTATTATGTAATTTTCACAGCATTACTCATAGTGATTAATATGTATATGATCCTTAGACTTGAGATAATCATTATCCCAACATCGTGAGTCGTATATTTTGATATAGTCAAATGTACACCGTAACTGGTTGTTCTATAAAGGCTGATGTTAGATATACCACAATCTATGTAGAGGGATATTATTGATCAATATAGGATAAGTCCCTCCCATATAATGGGAGTAATATCTTAGGCCACTTGATTGAGTGAGACTAGAAATGCATGGCCATGCTCAAATAAGTTGACATGAGATGTCATACTAATTTGTATATCGTAGTCTATTCAAGAAATCAAGAAACATGGGATGGACTATACAAGTGTGACTATTCCATGACTTGTATCCATTCCAGATATAAAGGAGTTAAGGATTAATGCATGAAAGGTTAATCACAAAAAGTTATGTCGAATCATGACTTCTTGTAACTTAGGTAGCAATGATGCATTGCTAGATGCCACTCATTGTTTCGACATTAGAATCGTTCTAGTATTATCGCTAACGTTACAAGAACCTCTGTGGTCACACCCTATGGTTGAAATGAACGGAATGAAACATAGTTGGTATTATGTTTGATTGTCACATGAATTAAATTAATTAAAGAATTAATTTAATCGGGCAATCAAATAGTGAATATATTATATGTACAAGGATGTTGTACACATAATGAGAATTAATATATGAATTTGGTTCAGATATAAATTTAAATAAATATAGTTTACTAAAATCCATGTTATAATTAATGTAATTATAACTTTTGGGTATAATTAATGTAATTATAATTTTGGTTAAAACATTATTATATTTATTTAATTTTATAATTTATAAAAGATATATCGATTATAAAAGGTAATAAGTGATAAAAAACTTATTAAGAAAAACCTAAGAATTTGCTTGAAAAAGTCTAGCGGTAGTTCAAGCAAATAAAACCTCTAAAACAGTTTTGGAGATTTCTGCCGTTCATACTCAAACCGGGTGGATTACGTAGAGACCGACATTGTAAAGGTTGCTGCTTGGTTAGACAGTAGATCAAAACTCTTGTTGTCGAGGCGTCACTGTCTACTCAGATTGAAATTTTGGTAACTTTGAAACCTTTATTTCACCCCGATTCGTTCCTCACACATGGATTCATGGTTTGGATCGTCGGGATTAATTTTATTTCACTGCGCCTTGGTGGTGCCAGCGTACCAACAGTGGTATCAGAGCCACTTGAGTGATACAAACTCGGGTTTAAATACTTGGGTGATGCAATTGTATGAGATGCATGCTTTAATTTTACTATGTTTTCGGTTGTTTAAATCGTTTAAGCATAACCTGATAACTGTTCCTTTCGATAATTGATTAAATGTTAATCATGGTGTTGTGGCCTATTCGATTTTATGTTATTACTGTTAACTATTAACAAATCTATAATATTACGATGGTGGTATTTGCAGTTTCCAGTAAGGGTTAACTAGCTAGTGGAACAAGGGTTGTTCCGATATGAAACCTCAAGGATTAAAATCCTTAAAACACGATTCTATTGAAAAAGTTATCAAATCGTGTCGTTTCATTTGACTGGGGTATGTGGTTTGTACCGCGGAGGCTCCGCCCTCGAACCCCTGGTCTATACCACGAGGGCTCCACCCCCGCACCCCCTGCTCCTACCGTGACGTCCCCTCTCATATTTTGGAGATGGGGATCTGAGGACGGCTACGACCGCCTCAGACCCCATCTTCTTATTACAATATGTTTTGTTAATAAAAGAAATTTATAAACTTGATGGGCCACAAAAGGTTGAAAGGATATTTTATAATTCACCTTAGCAAAATCATTGAATTATGTATGCTATTTTTGACATGCACGGTGTTTGAAATGCATAGTTATAGCCCGATGACCCATTTGATAAAATGTTGTAATTATATATATAAATACGGCCTGTGTGTCGTGCCTTACGACTATTCTCTTGTATTTCTCTTCTCATGTTACTCCCTTGTATGTAAAACGAGTTTCTGCATATTGTAATTTGCAAGAGTTACTGTGGGCTAGACGAGAAGGAAGTTGGGACAACTATTGTGGATTGATAGTTTGTGAAACTGCTTACACCTTTAGGTTTCCTTTTGGTTCTCCCATTGGCTTGGGTTGAATCACCTTAGTTTATGGGCTACAACTATTGCATTTAGTTATTGCTTTATTTATTCATGTATGAGATGCTATGGATGTCTAAAGCATGCCAATTTTATATATTAAAATTTAATAATAAACCCCATTAATTGATGAGATCAATTAAAATACTAAATAGACTAAAGTAGACCATAATTGGTGAGATGGAACATCCTTAATAAAATCCCTCTATTAAAATATTAAGTCAACATGGCCTTCCAATTTTTCCCTCGTTAAGGCCTCGATCAATACTATGTAGGTTCTGCCAAAGTGAATTACTAGTATTTATCTTGGTTAAACGCGAAGAATAAACAAGTGATATTCACTGGTTAAAAATTGGTTAATGACTTAACTAGGTTACTCTAATAAGATTAGAAACCTAGAGGCAATTAAATTGGATAAATCAAAAGATGATTAGAACAAGAGTTGTTCACCAAATATTAAGAGTTACATATGATGTAATTAGCAAAGGTTGCTTACCTAAATAACCATCGTCTTGAGAGTAAAGCCAAAGCTAACTTAAGAGGAGGTGAAATATGGATCCTTAACCCACTAGAAATACTTTGGAGAAAGTTTTTCCAAAATTAATATATGAGGGTTATTAATTTTGAAATAAAATAGTGGGATCATCATTTAATAAAGTCTTTTTAATGATTGATATAAACTTGGTAAATTTACTCACGCGCATATTTAATTGTTGTAGATATATTATGGCTGCAAATACTAGCACACTCTCATTGCGATCGGTCCTTGAGAAGGACAAATTGAATGGTTTGAATTTTCTTGACTGGTTCCATAACTTGAGGATTGTTCTCAAACAAGAACGAAAATTGTATGTCATTGAACAACCAATTCCTAATGAACCACCTGTTAATGCCTCGAGAACTGATAGAGATTCTTACAAGAAGTATCTCGATGACATGGTAGATGTTGGATGTCTAATGCTTTCCACTATGAATCTTCGGCTTCAGAAGCAACATGGGAACATGGTTGCTTATGATATGATCGAGCACCTGAAAGAACTTTATTAGGGGCAAGCACGGCAAGAGAGGTTTGATATCTCTAAAGCCCTATTCCAATGTAAGTTGGCTGAAGGAAGCCCAATAGGACCTCATGTCCTTAAGATGATTGGCTATACTAAAAGTCTGTCTAAGCTTGGTTTTCCATTGGGCCAAGAGTTGCCACTTATGTTATTCTGCAATCGTTGCCGGATGGCTACAGCCAGTTTGTCCTTAATTTCAATATGAATGAAATTGACAAGACTCTACCATAGTTGCTTAGTATGTTATGAACTACTGAAGGTAACATGAAAAAGGTTGGACCCAAGCCTATAATGATGGTCCGTAATAACAAGGGCAAGGGAAAGGCCAAAGTTCAGACAAAGCCCAAGGACAAAGGTAAGCCCAAGTCCGCAAAGGAAGGGCTGCAATGAAACCTAAAGGTGGAGTGTCTAAGGAAGGAACCGCTTTCATTGTGGTGTGATTGGATATTGAAGCAAAGCGCCTATCTATCTTGAGGAAGTCAAGAAGGCCAAAACAAGCGGAACGTTTGCTTTAGGTATTTATGTTATTGATATTAATTTATCAACTACTACTTCTTGGGTATTAGATACTGGTTGTGGTTCTCATATTTGTACTTCTGTATAGGGACTACAAAGGAGTAGGATGTTGGCTAGAGGAGATGTGGACCTGAGTTGGAAAAGGAGCAAAGGTTGCTGCATTAGCTATGGGAACATATACTTTATCTTTGCCTAGTGGACTTGATTTATTTTTAGAGGATTTTTATTTTATGCCCAGTTTGACTAAAAACATTATTTCAGTTTCTTGTTTAGACAAAATTGGTTTTGAGATAATTATTAAGAATAATTGTTGTTCCTTTTATCTCAATCATGTTTTCTATGGTTCGGCACAATTGATTAATGGCCTTTATATTTTAGATCAAATGAATCCTATTTACAACATAAATACTAAATGATCTAAAATAAATGACTCAAATCAAACTTATCTTTGGCATTGTCGTTTAGGCTACATACGTGAGAGACGCATATCCATACTCCATAAAGATGGTTTCTTAGATTTATTTGTTTTTGAACAATTTGAAGTATGTGAATCTTGATTATTGGGAAAAATGACTAAATCTCCTTTTATTGGTAAAAGTGAACGAGCTAGTGATTTATTGGGCCTAATACATTCTGATGTATGTGGACCAATAAATACAGAGGCCAGAGGTGAATTTCAATACTTCATTACTTTCACTGATGATTTTAGTAGATATGGGTATGTTTATCTTATGCGCCATAAGTATGAGTCCCTTGAAAAGTTCAAGGAATTCAAAAATGAACTACAAAATCAACTAGGCAAAACTATCAAGTCACTTCGATCTAATCGAGGTGGAGAGTATTTAAGCCTAGAGTTTGATGATCTATTGAAGGAATGTGGGATTGTCTCACAACTTACTCCTCTTGCTACTCCTCAATGGAATGGAGTTTCTGAGAGAAGAAATCAAACTCTATTAGACATGGTTCGATCCATGATGAGTCATGCTGATCTACGACATACTTTTGGGGACATGCACTTGAGATAGCTACTTTCACACTAAATCGTGTTCCATCTAAATCGATTCAAAAGACGCCATATGAGATGTGGACTGGAAAACGTCCTAGTATGTCTTTTATGAAAATTTGGGGTTGTGAAGCTTATGTTAAACGTCAGACGTCTACTAAGCTTGAACCCAAATATGAAAGGTGTATTTTTGTGGGGTATCCGAAAGAAACCAAAGTTTATTATTTCTTTAATCCCACTGAGAACAGAATGTTTGTTGCTCGGACTGGTGTCTTCCTAGAGAGAGAATTTATTTCTAGAAAAGGAAGTGGGAGAAAGATTGAACTTGAAGAAATTCGAGAATCACAAGATACCACTGAACCCGAGATAGAGCAACATCAAATTCAACAAGAAATTAAGGAACAAGTAACTGCTATAGAAACACAACCACCACGAAGATCTTTAAGAGAACGCCATGCACTTGAGAGATATGGATTTCTCATTACAACGCATGGTGACATTTTTCTTATAGATTAGGATGAGCCTAGGACTTATCAAGAAGCGGTGACGAGCCCGGACTTTGAAAAATGGCTTGAGGCCATGAGATCTGAGATGGATTCCATGTATGAAAATCAAGTATCAACTTTGATTGACCCACCCGAAGGGGTTAAACCTATAGGGTGCAAGTGGGTTTTCAAAAAGAAAACTGACATGGGGCGATTAGTCGCTAAAGGTTTTCATCAAATTCATGGTGTTGACTATGATGAAACCCTTTCTCCTGTTGCTATGTTTAAATCCATCAGGATCTTACTCGCCATAGCTACATTTCATGATTATGAAATCTGGCAGATGGACGTCAAAACAGCTTTCCTTAACGGGAAACTTGGAGAGGATGTGTATATGACACAACCTGAAGGTTTTGTCAATCCAAAGGATGCTAGAAAGATTTGTAAGCTACAAAGATCCATTTATGGATTAAAGCAAGCTTCTTGAAGTTGGAATCTTCGTTTTAACGATGCAATCAAAGAGTTTGGTTTTATCAAAAATGAAGATGAACCATGTGTTTACAAGAAAGTTAGTGGGAGCACTATCACATTCTTGGTACTGTATACGGATGACATACTTATCATGGGAAATGACATACCTACCTTCCAGTCTATTAAGACTTGGTTAGGAAGCTGTTTTTCTATGAAGGACTTGGGCGAAGCTACTTACATCTTAGGAGTCAAGATCTATAGAGATAGATCAAGACGACTACTAAGTCTAAGCTAAAGTACATACATAGATAAAATACTAAAAGGTTCAGTATGGAAGAATCTAAAAGAGGATTCCTGCCTATGAGACATGGTATTTCACTCTCAAAGGAGATGTGTCCTTCAACTCCACAAGAGAGAGAATGCATGAGTAAAATTCCACATGCTTCCACTATTGGATCTATCATGTATGCCATGTTATGTACTCGTCCAGATCGTATGCCTTAAGTAGGACGAGCAGGTACCAAGTAGATCCCAGTGAAGGTCACTGGACCACAGTCAAGAATATCCTTAAGTACTTAAGAAGAACTAATGATACGTTCCTAATATATGGAGGTGAGGAAGAGTTAAGTGTAAAAGGTTACAGTGATGCCAGCTTCCAAACTGACAAGGACGATTCTCGATGGCAATCAGGATTTGTGTTTTGCCTTAATGGTGGTGCTGTGAGCTGGAAGAGTTCAAAGTAAAGTACAGTAGCCGATTCTACAATGGAGGCCAAGTATATTGCAACCAGTGAGGCAGCAAAAGAAACGGTTTGGATCAAAAAGTTCATTACTAGACTAGGGGTTGTGCCTAGCATATCAGATGCTATAGAACTCCGATGTGATAACAATGGGGCCATTGCACAAGCAATAGAACCCAGATTTCACCAGCGATCCAAACATAAACTTAGGCGCTATCATCTTATTCGAGACATTATCGATCGAGGAGATGTTGCGATATGCAGAGTACCTATAGATGATAACATTGTTGATCCCTTGACCAAGCCTCTGACACAGCAGAAGCATGATCGTCACACTAAGTCACTTGGTATTGGATATATGAGTGATTGGTCTTAGTGCTAGTGGGAGATTATAAGAGTATGCCCAAATATCAATCATGAGATGGTTGTATTAACATACTTGATTTACCATGTTTATTAATATAAAGCGTTGTCATTATTATTTCAATTTTTTCCCTTCTGTGTGTACAAATAAACTGTTTTATAATAATGTCCTGAGAATAATATGATTATTCTTAAAATATCCTTAGTCAAGTATTATTGTTGACTAGGACAATGATAATGCATTAAGACTAACATGTAGTTAATTGATGATAAAGAGTTGTCATTGATATGGAGTGTCAAAATTAATGCATGAATATGTGGGTTAGAGAACAACATATTGGACTCACCCGCTATGAGTATGTTTCTTGGATTATTATGTATTTTTCACAACATTACTCATAGTGATTAATATGTATATGATCCTTAGACTTGAGATAATCATTATCCCAACATCGTGAGTCGTATAATTTGATACAGATCAAACGATAATGAATCGGTTGTTCTATAAAGGCGATGTTGGATATACCACAATCTATGTAGAGGGATATTGTTGATCAATATAGGATAAGTCCCTCCCACATAATGGGAGTAATATCTTAGGCCACTTGATTAAGTGAGACTAGAAATGCATGGACATGCTCAAATAAGTTGACATGAGATGTCATACTAATTTGTATATCGTAATCTACTCAAGATATCAAGAAACATGGGATGGACTATACAAGTGTGACTATTCCATGACTTGTATCCATTCCAGAGATAAAGGACTTAAGGATTAATGCATGAAAGGTGAATCATAAAAAGTTATGTCGAATCATGACTTCTTGTAACTTAGGTAGCAATAATGCATTGCTAGATGCCACTCATTGTTTGTGACATTAGAATCGTTCTAGTATTATCGCTAACGTTACAAGAACCTCTGTGGTCACACCCTATGGTTGAAATGAATGGAATGAAACATAGTTGGTATTATGTTTAATTGTCACATTTTTGGGCAATCAAATATTGAATATATTATATGTACAAGGATGT
This sequence comes from Gossypium rotundifolium, assembly GCA_025506655.1. Classification (NCBI taxonomy): domain Eukaryota; kingdom Viridiplantae; phylum Streptophyta; class Magnoliopsida; order Malvales; family Malvaceae; genus Gossypium; species Gossypium rotundifolium. The sequence continues at coordinate 138,347,231 of CP106722.1, forward strand.
TGTACACATAATGAGAATTAATATATGAATTTGGTTCAGATATAAATTTAAATAAATATAGTTTATCGAAATCCATATTATAATTAATGTAATTATAACTTTTTGGGTATAATTAATGTAATTATAATTTTCGGTTAAAACATTATTATATTTATTTAATTTTATAATTTATAAAAGATATACCGATTATAAAAGGTAATAAGTGATAAAAAACTTATTAAGAAAAATCCTAAGAATTTGCTTGAAAAAAGTCTAGCAGCCGTCAAGCAAATAAAACCTCTAAAACAGTTTTGGAGATTTCTGCCGTTCATAGTCAAACCGGGTGGATTACGTAGAGGCCGACATCGTAAAGGTTGCGGCTTGGTTAGACAATAGATCATAACTCTTGTTGCCGAGGCATTGCTGTGTACTCAGATTGAAATTTTGGTAACTTCGAAACTTTTATTTCACCCTGATTTGTTCCTCACACATGGATTCATGGTTTGGATCACCAGGATTAATTTTATTTCACTGCGCCTTGGGGGTGCCGGCGTACCAACAATAAGCAATCCTAAATTCAACACTTTTGAGGTAAACATTACTCGACTTAAACTTTATATCCATAACCGAGTTGATCGCATGAGAAAGGATTTCCACCTCCTCAAACCACCATGATTGTGCGTACAACAGGTAAGTCTAGCTCAAGACTTTAAACGAGCACTTCTTGGGAGGCAACCCGAGTACTAATCGTACTAATTAGTTTTGGTTTTATTTCTTTTCGTATTTAGGCATAGGTTTCCATACCCACACAGCCTTGCACACGGCCGTGGATGTGGCCGTGTGGACACCACGATTAGGCACATGAGTGTGGACCTTATCTCTATTTAATTATTTACTTTTATTCATATTTTTATTTTATTTTTATTTTTATTTTTATTTTTATTTTTACTTCCTTTATTATTTTTCCTTTTTCTTAATGGCATTTAGATTTAGCTTAGGATACAATAAAACCAAGCCGGCTACTTCGAGGATTCAATTTCAAATGGCTTGAGATGCTTCCCCACGTTCACCTCCAATCTTATCCGGTTTCTTTTCATAGACTTCATCCAAAAATTCGGAAGTGTTACTTCTCCCTTCTCTTTGATTTTATTATTACATAATTGTTTATCTATCTTTGTACATTGAGGGCAATGTACATCTTAAGTGTGGGGGTAAAAGTACGACTTTTGCATTATTCTCAAATCTCAATTTAGTCTTGTTTTCAAGTATTTTCTCATATTACTAATTAGGATGAAATTTCTGTTGATTTATGATTTGTATTGATATGTTTTAGAGTAAGTCATAGGTAATTGTGCATTGATGATTAAATTTGAATGATATTAGAGAATCGAGCATGATAAGTCTACTTTCTAAAAATTAAAATTGATGGGTCGTTGAACTGAATTTGAGTATTACCTTGAAATTTGGAATTTATAAGGATTGATGTCAAAAACACCCATAATTTTTGTGAGATTTTGAGCCTTATAGAGCATATATTCTTTTTCATGCTCACTTTATTGATTATGAGGGTGTCAACTTTGAACTGTTATTCTAGAACTTGCCTCGTTTATACATGTCAAGACCACACTTTTGATTTGATATACAGAGATGATAAAGGCAAGTAGGATTTAACCCACTTACTCCATAAAAAGCCTACCTTCACAAATTAACCCCTAGTGAACCCCGTTGAATCCGAATAACCTTTTTCTTGACTCACCCACTAATATTAACCCAAAATCCCTTTGAATTTGTTATCACCATTCTTTTGACTACCCTTTAATCGAGGTTTAATTTGATTAAGTTACCAAATTATATTAGTTCAGTAGTTACATTTATCATTTATGATGTAATATTTTAGTTTGTTCTTAAAAAAAAACCCAAGTATATTCAATATTAGTAGTATAGAAAGTGAGCTTGTGCATTTAAATTTCAATTATCAAAGAAAAAAAGTTCGTATTATTATTAGTTTAAAGTTTCAATTGATGTAATCATTTATTTTCTAGTTTATTGTTTTTAATTAGGTAACTTGTCAATTCGATCTCGATTTTAACCTTCTAATTCAGCCTTTATCCACACCTTTTAACCCAAGCCCCGTTACAACCCTGATAAAGACCTTTTGATCTGTGTATCATCTCATATACAGTGGTGGAGATTTGATTTTCAGGCAAGCCTATGGGATTAACTTTTCAGGTTTGACTTATGAGTGCTTATTCTTGAACCTTAAAAACTTTGAGTGATTTGAGTGAACCTTCAGTAAGGATGTCAATCCTTGTCGGTTTTGAATTAAAGGTAATTATTCAGATAAGGGGGACACCTATGTTTTCATACTACAAAGGTATGACTTATCGTCATTGAATCTTTAGTACTCTTTGAGTTGAATTATCCATGTATAAATTATCTATGAATTATGATGAGACATTGTCGATAGGAATTATGAATTATGGAAAGTTTGTTTTAATTGTAAGTTGAGAATTTTGCTTGAGGACAACCAAAAGCTTAAGTGTGGGGGTATTTGATAAATAGTAAAAGTAACATATTTTAATCCCACATTTAGTATGTTTTTGGATGATTTAACTCTAATTTATGTTAAAAGGTGCTCTTAATCCTTTCTTTTCATGTCTTATACTAAAGAAAGCACCTAAGGATAAAAAGAATATAAAATAGGCTTAAAACGGACCAATTTGGGCCAAAGAGGAAATCGACATGGCTTGGACTTCAAGCCACACGGCCGTGTCTTGTCAAATTACTTCACACGGCCATGCCACGACTTATACGGCCATGCCCCAATCGACAGAATCGAGACACGGCCTGAAGACGATTTGCACAGACGTGTGCCATGGGCGTGCCCCTGCCAGGGGAATGAGCAATTTCACTCGGATTTAGATGCTTGAAGCCAAAGAAACATACTCCTAAGTCTACTTAAACACCTTAATAGTAATTCTACTTAAAGGAGGTACTTAGGAACCAAATAAAGCATCTAAGGAGCCTATATAAACAACCCAAGGCAGCCATTCTAAAAAGGGAGTTTTAGGCAGAGTTTTTGCCAGAGCTTTTATTCAGGGAATTACTCGAAGATAGCCAGTTGATCCATCTCAAGAAGCCAGAGTTCTACTCAAGACAGAGGATTTCCTCTTCAATTCCTTCAGGGGGGTTTAGGGATTTCTTATGTTTTTTTTTTATCCTTTCTCTTGAGATGTTTTATTATTTTGTTATGAACTAAACCCTTCAGATACCTGAAGGGGATGAAACCTATGATGGATTTTGTTATTTGATTTCTAAATTATATTATATGCACTTAGTTTGTTCTTAATTATATTACTTAATTTAATCTGATGTGCTTAGGTGGAGGAGGAATAGACCCTACCTAAGAGTAGATCTAGCATAATTAAGTGGAGTTGATCGCACGCCTAGAGATAGGGTGATGAGATTTTTCTAGATTAGGGTGACACCTAATATGGGAGTCCATTGATCGATTTACTGCTTCCTTAGGGGGTTACTATAAGAGAACAAGAGTTCCACTAATTAACCTAAGGTTAGACATTATTCGCCTCGAGAGAGGGTTTAATATAGGTTAGGGAGTCTCACGGATCAAGCTAAGTAAAAAAGTCATATGAATTAAAAACTAGATAACAAAAGAAGTCATAGGTGGATTCTTCCTGAGGGTATCGTCTAAAATCAACTGAGTTTTTCCACAGTCTTTTCCCAAAGTTTCATTCTTTTGTCTTTGCATCTAGTTTAATTTCTCATTAGTTTTAGATTAATAAACCAATCACTCCATATTTTAGGCTAAATAATAGAAAGAAAGTGAGTAGTAGTACTTTTAGGTTCCTTTAGGTTCGATAAAATAATCTTGCCTAAACTATGCTATTGTTCGATAGGTGACTTGCCTCCATCATTATCATAATTAGTCAACAAGTTTGATCATTCTTTATAAATATTAAAACTCGACTATTTGACACGATCACCTGGGTTCAAGCCATGTCTTATGGAAAATTTTATTTTTAGCATTAGGGGAACCCTGACTCCTGGTATTAAGCTTTTTAAGTAATTGTGATTAAAAAGAGACACAAAGAGAGCCTATGGTGGAGTGGTTGTGGCGTCACAGGTGTGGCAAGGAGAACAGAGGTTCAAGTCTCACTGCATGCAAAAGGGATTATTTATTTTTATCATGTATGGGCAAGGGTTTGTTTTGGATTTGAACCCTGTGTTGGAGAGTTTGAATTGGTCAAGTGAGTGATTTAAGGAGTAGATTGTGGGGAGATAAAGGGGAGAAAATCATGGACTTTAGGTGGGAAGAGTTGTGCCGTAGAGGGACTTTAGGTACTCAGAAATTCAGAATTTTAGTGTGGTGGGGAGTGAGTGCCGATTTTTTCTCTCCATCTCGAGTTTTTAGCACTTTTTCGAGCCGATTTTGCTAACGGACTTTGGGGTTCTCTCATTTCCTCTTTTGATTGCTTATTCTGAGTCTATTTTTCCCCTTTTCATTTGGCTTCTTTAGTCGAATATCTTTTTCTCTCAAGTCTGTCGGTCTTAGTATTTTCCTCTCCTTGCATCTTGATTCTTCTTTTAGCCGAATGCACTTTCTTCCCTCCTTCGATTATTTTTGTTAATGAATTTCCTTTCTCTCCATCTTACTATTAGAACTGAATACTGCATCTTCTTCTCTCTGTTCTCCCTTAAACCTTGGTGAGTAGTTTGTTGAACTTTTATTTGTTCTTTTTATTCTTTAAAGAGTATTACGTCTCCTCTCTTCTGCGCTCTTCTAAGCTGATTCCTTCCTTCCTTTTATGGCCAAATTGTAACACCCCTAACCCGTATCCGTCACCAAACTAGGGTTAAAGGCGTTACTAGATAGAGTAGAAACTTTTACTGACATTTTATAATACAATTCATCAATCCCAATCAAAGTGTCCCTTTTATAGGTCAGCGAGACCTAAATCATGTTTTAGAATAGAGTCGGACTAAACCGAACAATACTAAAATTATCATAAATTTAAAAATTTTCTAAGTTACAGGGGCTAGACGGCCGTGTGGGCAGGTCGTGTGCCTTCCACGGCTACCAGACACACCCATGTGTCCTGGCCGTGCCAAAATAAAGCATGCATACTGACTTATCCACACGACCACCAGACACGCCCGTGTGCCATGGCCGTGTAAAATTAGGCTAGCTACTGACTTATTCACATGGCTAATAGGCATGCCCATGTGCCACGACCGTGTATGCAAAACAGCCATTTGCAAGGCTAAAGTGCCACCCACACTTGGGTCATACCTACAAGCACATATAAGCCTATTTTCACACACGATTTGGTAACCAAATAGATGTCACATAATCAACAAATCTTCACATTCAATCTAATTTCTTAACATGCCAATTTGCACAATCAATTGACATGTAATTCCAAACATATTTCATCCACACTTCACTAAATCATTATGGCATCAGCCTATCAATATGCTTACCATTCATAAGACCATTTCACCACCATCAAGCCATATCAAAACATGCATCATATATCATATTCTCTCATGTATATTACCAACATTTATCTAGCCAAATCACATGGCTATTTACATTTCAAACATATACCAAATGACTAGCCTATACATGCCATATCTAATATATACATTTCCAAAAGGTACCAAAATGAGCTTAGGTAGTGTGATGACGATCCTCGACGGTCCCCGAGCCTCTCGTAGCTTTAACAATCTATAAAACAGAATAAACACACACAAAGTAAGCTTTCCAAAAGCTTAGTAAGTCATATACAAATCAAAACTTATCATAACATGCTCATAACCATATTGACACAATGACATTAAAGGTTCTCATTGCAAATGCATCACGTAATCTTTGGCTCCTTTATTTAGCCATATCTTGCCACATTCTTCAACTCTAATATCACATATACTCATAGCTCATCCAAACTTATATTCACATATTATCTCATCATTTCAATACACATATTTACCTTAGTAAGTTTATATAGATACTTACCTTTCATACACACATAGTGTATTTTTCAAACGTACCTGAAACAGATATTCAAATCACATAGTCGTTCATTTTTCGGACTTTCCCGCTGAACCGTTAAGAATCTAACAGGATGCTCAAAATGCTTTGAATAGTCGTACAATGCCAACATCCCAGACGTGGTCTTACATGTATCTAGATATCGATGCCAATGTTCCAAACGTGGTCTTACACGAAAATATCATATCGATGCCAACATCCCTAACGTGGTCTTACATGAAATCTCGAATCAACGCCAACGTCCTAGATGTGGTCTTACATGATATCACGTAACAGACACCTATGCCATGACATATACTATCCTATCTATCCCTAGGTTCAAACGGGACCTATCGGACACTGATAACTTGTTGATATAATCATAACTCAGATTTCATATATATTCCATCCCAATGGATACTCATAGCAATTTTATATCATATATGTACAAATAATTCAACTCAATACATTTATTTGTATATACCCTTACCTCGAGTTCGGATTAATGGAAACGGATACAACTACTCGATTACTTTTAATTTCCCCCGATATAAGTCTGTTTTCTTTAGTCCTTGATCTATACATATTCAAATTTAACCATTTTCATTCATTAATTCATCCAATTCAATCCAAATAAACATATTTAGGGAAACTTGCAATTTAGCCCTCACATTTTCACATTTGGACAATTTAGTCCCTTTTTCACAAAATTACAAAATACACCAAATTTGCTTATTCCCATGCTTGCCCGAATATACACTATGCTCATATCAATCCATAAAATTTATTTATTTAACAATTTGGTCCCTCAAAATACTATTTTCTCAATTTACCCCTAATTAGCTAAATTCACCAAAAATTCAAGAACAAAACATGTTCATTAAACACATATATTTCATTTAACACCAATATTCATCACAAAACTCACCATTTCATCAATGGAACATCTCATAAACATCATCAATTCTTCAAATTACAACATGGGCTTGATAGTAGACTAAACAACAATCTCAAAAACATAAAAATCATCAAAAACCAAAATCAAAACATACCTTAATTTGCATCAAACCTAGCCGAAACATTGAAAGATCTTATTCTTTCTTTTCTTTTGTGTTATCGATGGACAAGAAGATGATAACATTCATCTTTTAATTTGTTTCTTTTGTTTCATATCATATTATTTACCCATTTACAAAATTATCCTTATTACAAAACACATATATAACATATATATAAGGCCATCAATGTCTTTTAACCATCCACTATCTAAACATTGGCATAATTGCCTCATAAGGCCTCCTTATTTAAAAGTCATCTCAAATAGGTGTCTTTTCATGAAGCATGCAAATTTTGCATTCAATGCAATTTAATCCTTTTCTCAAATTATACACACAAGCGGACAAATTAACTTACTGAACTTTAACACATGCTTAATCACATATCAAAGGCACAAAAAATAATATTAAAAATATTTTCTAACTTAGATTTGTGGTTTCAAAACCACTGTTCTGACTAGGGCCTGAACCAGACTGTTACACGAATCCTCCCTTCTCTTTGTATGGTATGTTGATTCGTTTCATTCCTAGGTTTTCTCATGGAATGAAGGAGTTGTGAGTGTTCTAAGATAGATAAAGCTTTTCTTTCATCACTTCATCAAGATACCATTCAAGGGGTTTGTTACAAATCTCCATCAACGGTTTAAGTGGGCTAAACTGTGTTCGTTCAATCAAGGCAGGTATCGACATTGTTTAGTTTAAGTATTAGAAGAGGGTGTTTGACTCTGTCATTAATTGACTAATAGAATATCGTCATTGATTGTAAGTTCGATGCTCGTGGGTTATTCACTTGATTTTGGTAAATAGGTGTGTAGCAATACCCTGTGACCGATATTTGTCGAAAGAGCCGAAAAGCGCGTGTACACACACCACTCCAAGTAGATTGGCAAATGCTGAAAAGCTGAAATAACGGCGAATGATGCCACACGAGCATGCAATCGCACGTGTGGTGGACCGAGCCCACAAATATGGGTGTAAGATGATTGAGGCCACTATGAGCGTCCTCATGGGCTTAGGCCATTTTTGGGGCCAAATGGACCGGATGGGTCGAGTGGGCCCGTGGGCCTACGTGAGTAAATTTTATGGATGGATAAAATTAATGAGCCAGTCATGATGATCACATGGCCAAAGGCAGTTTGTGGGTTGAATGGGGCAAACGAGATTGTGGGCCCACTTGGGTCGAATACTGGGCTTTGGGCCCAAATACTCCGTTTGATCATATATGTTATCTATGTCGCTAAAGGCAATTGTAGACCTTTGGGAAGGTTGTAAATTGACCAAATACCCTTGGAGGGTGTAATGACCAAAATAACCCCAAAGGGTAAATGACTGTTATGCCCTGAAGGGCAAAATGACCAAAATGCCCCTATATGTGATATGATTATTATAGTATGCTATTTATAGTATGTCTGTATTCATGTGATATCATCTGCTTTAAATTAAGCTTCCGCAACAAATAAGGTTTTGAAGGTAATAACTTTTTAATAAACCTCGAAAAAAGATAAACTGACGTAACTGGGATTTTATTCAAGTTTTTATTAAGAAGGGTTTTAAATGAAAACATGGTTTTTGAAAAACACTTCAATGTGGCATGCTAGACTCGGGCCTAACTTATGGGCTGGGTTTGGGGTGTTACATTTAGTGGTATCAGAGCCTGAATGCAAAACCCAAGTTGTGAAATGGGTTTTAGTTTTTACTTTAAAGATGTTTGCAAATGATTTTGAATCGGTTTTGAAAGATTTTTGTGTGACACACTAAGTCTCCGACGTTGAACCAAGTAAGTTCTCCGGATACTAAAATCTATTTTAAGTCGTTATACTATGAATAGTTATTGGGCTTACTTTAGATGATAGAATATACTGAGACTCTTTAGCTAGGGTAAACTGAGAAACTTTAGGAAACTAAAACTGTAGTGAGCTTGTGATTGCAAAAACAACTCTTCACTACTACTTCCATAAAAATCTGTTTAATTATTGAAACTATGAGCTAAATTCAAAAATTTCTAATTTAGATAATATGCGAACCGATAATGAACACTGGAAGAGGTGCAAGGGGCCGCGGCAGAGGTCGTGGAAGTGCTAGGGCTGGATCTTCAGCATCAAGCCACATGCCCAATGCTGAGGCGAGGGAAGCACCAGCTTTATCGGTAGCTGAGACAGAGTCGTTTGATTGAGCGGCTAGGGACAACGCAGTGTCCCAAGCAATGTTGAGGATTCTAAAAATAGTTACTAGGTCTGTTGGGCCTAATATGGTTACTGTGGGCCGCGGGTCAATTACGGAATGACTCCGATCAAATGGAGTAGAGATTTTCAAAGGTATCGCGGGATTGGCCCCTAATGTGGTCGAATATTGGTTGGAGGCCACCGAAAGGATAATGGATGACTTGGATTGCACTTCGGAACAAAAACTAAAAGGTGCGTATTGTTGCTGCGAGACGAAGCCTACCAGTAATGGCTTACTGTGAAAGAGGGCACTCAGCCTGACCGGGTCACTTGGGAGTTCTTCAAGTCCACATTTCAAGGGAAGTATGTGGGAGCAAGCTATGTAGATGCCTAGAGGAGAGAATTCTTAAACCTGACTCAGAGAGACAGATATGTGGCAGAATACGAGGCAGAGTTCCTACGACTCAGTCGGTATGCAAAGGGAATAGTGGTAATAGATTATGAACATTGTGTTCGATTCAAAGATGGCCTCAGAAACAGTCTTCGTGTACTGATTGCTCCCCAAAGGGAGCGAGATTTCGTAGTATTGGTGGAGAAAGCAAAGATCGCTGAAGATGTGAAACGCTCTGAGCGCCTAAACCGAGAAAGAGAAAGGGGCAGAAACAAGAGGGATTCTAAGAACTCTAATTCTGATCAGAGACCTGAGAGAAGGGCCAAGGTGGATGGGCCAGTCAGAGCTGGGGCCCCTGTTGCTACTACTAGGTTACCACATTGTTCTATTTATAAGAAAGGTCATGTGGGCGAGTGCTGGAGGAGGACGAAAGCTTGTGTGAGTTGTGGTTCCATAGAACACATTCTCAGAGAGTGTCCTAGAAGACTAGATCAGATACAAGTTTTTTGTAACACCCCTAACCCGAAACCATCACCGAAATAGGGTTAAGAGGCATTACCGAACAATCAAAACATTTCATATACATTTCACGACACCAAGTCAGTTATCATTCAATCATATTCAAACATAACCGTATAGTCCCTTAGTGAGGTCATCGAGACCTTAAACATGCTTTAGAACAGGGCCGGGACAAAATCAAACACTTATGAAAATTTCTAAAATTCAAACATTTTTCTAAGTTACAGAGGTCACACGCCCGTTTGGGTAGGCCGTGTGCCTCACATGGCCTCGGACACGCCCATGTATCCAAGCCGTGGCAAAATAGGGCATACCTACTGACTTGACCACATGGCCTGAGACACGCCTGTGTGCCTCACCCGTGGTCGAGCCTGACTTGCACCACACGGCTAGTAACACGTCCGTGTGTCCATCCCATGGTCGAGCCTGACTTGATTCACTTGGAAAACTCAAATAGCACGACCGAGCCACACGCCCGTGTGCTCAACCGTGTGGGCAATTATAGGCCATTTTCATGGCCAAATTTGCCTTCCACACATTGAATTACCTACAAACAAAATTGCCTGAAACAGCAAAATTGGACCAAGATTCGATTTCTTGATTTTCTTGATTTTCTTGAAAACAAGAAAATGAATCTTGATTTTCTTTTTTGGTCGTGTACGCATCTAGGGCCTTGGTAACGAAGTCTTGGATGGTCCTGTTCAATCTTGCTCGAATTTGTTTGGCCTTCGACCTTGTTTTTAGGCCTTGAGGAAATTTGAGTCCATCACATTCATGAGCCTGATTTTAGGCCTTGAGACTTGCATCAATACTTTTCCTTATGTCATAAAATACAAGCAATGAAAGGAAAATGTAATTGCTAGCACATTATCTCGACGGTATGTATTGCTAAATTGTTTGGATTTGAGCACATAAAGGACTTGTATGAACATGACTTTAATGTTGTCAATATTTTTACAGCTTGTGAAAAAGAAGCTTTTGGTAAGTTTTTCAAGCATGATGGATTTCTTTTTCAAGAAAATAAGCTTTGTATACTAAGGAGTTTTGTTCAAGAGCAACATGTGAAAGAAGCCCACGAGGGAGGCCTAATAGGTCATTTTGGAGTTGTAATAACTCTAGATGTATTGCATGAACATTTTTTTGGCCACATGCGACGAGACGTCGAGCATCTTTGTCAAAATTGCATATTTTGGAAAAAGGCTAAATCGCAAGTAAACTCTCATGGGTTGTACACCCCATTACCAATACTTATGGAACCTTAGATAGATATTTCAATGGATTTCGTGTTAGGATTACCAAGGTCGAGTAGAGGGAAAGATTCTATTTTTGTTGTGGTGGACCATTTTTCTAAAATGGCTTATTTTATACCTTGTTGAAAAACTAATGATGCTAAGTATATTGCTAATTTGTTTTTCAAGGAAATTGTCAAATTATATGGAATTCCAAAAAGCATTGTGTCTGATCGAGGTACCAAGTTTTTGAGCTACTTTTGGAAGACCTTATGGGGTAAGTTAGGCACTAAATTGTTGTTCTCCACTACATGTCATCCCCAACCCGATGGACAAGCCGAAGTTGTAAATTGTATGTTGTCAACTCTATTTCGAGCTATCATTCAATGAAATTTAAAGACATGGGAGAAGTGTTTACCACAAGTTGAATTTTCATACAACCGAACTGTGCATTTTGCGACTAGATTTTCTCCTTTTGAGATAGTGTATGGTTTCAATCCTCTTACACCTTTGGATTTAATTCCTCTGCCTTATAACAAATTTGTCAATTTAGATGGAAAAATAACTTCATAAGAAGGTTTGGGATAATATTGAAAATAAGACAGAGTAGTATGTAGAACATGCCAACAAGGGTCAAAAGAAAGTCGTAGTCGACCGGGAGATTTGGTTTGGGTACATATGCGAAAAGAACGATTTCCTGCCCTACAAAGATCTAAACTCCTTCCAAGAGGAGATGACCCTTTTCAAGTCTTGGAGAAAATTAATGATAACTCTTACAAGATAGATCTCCCATGTGAGTTCAATGTTAGTGTGAGTTTTAACATTTTTTTTATTTATCTCCATTTTATGCAAATTCGGATTTGAGGACAAATCCTTTTAAAGAAGGGATGATGTGAGCATGGGTACGAGATTAGGACCAAACGTGAAGGCTTTATTACTTGGAGATGCGTTGCACGTACCCATGGGGCCAATTACGAAAGCAAGGGCTAGAAAGCCTAAGGAGGCACTTAATGTTCTCATACAAGTCGTTTTGGCTGAGTTGGAACAATCCCTATTGCATTCTGGACTTAATATGGAACATCAGCCTTGCAATGTTTTATTTGTTGCTCAGTAGGTCTTTTTTATTCACATCTTAAAATTAAGTTTATTCGCATGTTTAAATAAAGAACTTATAGTTTTTTCCTATTATGTTTCTTTGTTTGTTTTATTTCAATATTTTCATTGCACTCATAATATTTTAGTTTATGCATGTGGAATGAATGAATTGTAAAATGAGTCCTATTTATATTGTATTGCACGTACCTTTGTTGACCATACATCTTCCATGAAGACCTTTCATCTCCAAATCAAAATTGAAGGAGCATTCATGGACGAATTTAATGAGACTTAAGGATTCAAGCATTCATTGGTCAGATTTAAAGGACAAAATACTAAAAGGTTCACATTCATGCATCTTAAGTGACCATTTGGTTAGCCAGCGTCCCTTTAATTGCCAAAATTCAAGATAAGAGTTGAACATGACCTTTTGAGGAATTATTATAGCATTATATTTATACAAGTGACTTTTCGACAACCTTATGACCTTTGGAGAGACTCTAGTTATAATGCATTTATGCACAAGAAGTGACCTTTTAGTCACCCCATGCACATTCATTTCCACCGTCCAAAATGGGGGTTGAATGTGACTTTTGAAGTTCTTCCACTTTATCAAGTCTACATGTAAGGTTGGGAGTTATGTGACTTTTCATGTACTACATGCATTCATGCATAATTAAGTCCTTAAACTACATGGATGGATTAACTATCCATATACCTAAAATAGTAACAAATAGTTGCTCATATTGTAATTTGGAGGTTGATGAATCAAAATACATTTTGTGAGATTTTTCTCTTTGAGCTTTTAAGAACATACAAACTGAACTTATCAAGGGTTTTGCCCTGTGGCATTCTTCTTTCATTTTTTATACATTCGGTTCTTGTTTATTTCATAAACAAGTAGAGATATGTTCAAAACTAATTCTTGTTTTCAATTATGTCTTACAGAAAACGGGTCACATTCAATAACGTTGGTTCTTTTCTCATACGAGTCTTTGATTCAAGATTCCTATCTTATTTCTTTAGTTTTCAAGTACCTGTTTAGAAACGGTCGGGCATTCAAGTGACTTATAATTCTAAATCGATTACAAACTCACATCACATCAAATCGAGGGATAGGATGTCAATACTTTACCGTGATCTTATTTACAGCACAACAATCAATACACATCAGCCAAGTTCCATCCTTCTTTGGAACTAATAAAACAAGAACGACACATGAGACTAAGACATTCTCGCACATACAGATCATTCACAGTGATCAAAGCTACATAGTTTCTTTATTCTTAATTGAAGTTAAAACTAAAAGGAACATGACTTTGATTGCCCAAATTATTGAAAGCAAAAATATAAGAGAGTTAATTCACTATATATATTAGAAACTATAATGACTGCAGCAAGAATGAATGATTTCCGATCTGTAAGGAAATAGCTAAGGGTAAAAATCCCTTCCGCCACTTATAAGGCTAAGCTTGAAGGAATAGCTAGCCAGCCTCCTTCAACCCATTGCTCTCCAAATCTTGGCATCATCTTCCCAGTACTTGAAACTTGCTTTCATGATTTACGTATTACATTCTTACATCGCAGGATCTATTTCTTCTGGAATTCTTGCTCTCCCTGAGTAAAGATACTGCATTTCATCTATCCATGTCTGCCAAATTCCAAAACATTAGCCACTACCAGAGATGATAAGTTCTATAAAGAAATAATGTAAATATACCTCATGTCGAAAGGCAATCCTCATGTTTGGAACATTTGTCTTCTGAATGTCATTCCCTTCTGGACCTCTTAGGAAATATTTGTTGCCAAGCCAATGCAACTGCAGTAAAAAGGGAACGATAATATGTTGAAAATGTTAACTATGGCTTATTTCATAGATTTACCATTCGCAAGAGCTACTGAGGACTTAGACGTATGGAAAAAGACTATCAAAGGTTGGTCAGTCAAAGTCAGTGAATTTGGCGTATCTCCGAATCCCAACCAAATATTACAAAGACCGTTTTCAAATCCACATTATGAGTTTCCCAGAAAATGTATCAATAACATTTTACCTTCTCAAGCAACCTGGAACTTTACACAAAATTTTATCTTATTTTTAGACAGGGCTTGAGCTTTGAAAGGCTTTGTTCAAGGCCTGCTGCAAGTGAATAGAGGAAAAAAAAAAAAAAGCACAATTACAGGTTATAGGCTTCCTATTGACCATTTTTCCTGCTTAGTATGGATGTAAGTTAATGAACATGCCCGATGATGTTGAAGATGAAAGAATTGAAGAGAAACAATTTCAGCCAACACATGTCACTTATAATAGAAGTATCCTCTCTCACTCCTTTATTTGCAATATCATTTACCCTAAATAGAATCAATTTTTCCTCAATTAGAAATGAAATAATTGCCCATTTTTTTATCTGAAGTGTACCCGCCAATAGAGAGCCCGTCATTCAAAAGGATTTATGTAAAAAGATAGAATGAGAAACTTTGCTTGGTACTTGAAAGAATGAATCGAGCAAGTTGCTTCCATACTTCACAAAAAAAAAAATTGAAGGGCCAAGAAAGCAGAGAAAGTAAGTTTCAGAGATCTCTCTCACCTTTGACATATGCAAAAACCCAGACTGGTATACAGAATTTCTAGCAATCTCACATAAGTCACAAGCACTGAGCTTCCAAACCTGCAAAGTACCGATTTAAGATGATGACAGACATCAAGCATTATGGTTAAGCACCTTACCATGTGTCTTTTAATTTAATAGTTCCTTTAGACTGTGCTGGGGGAACAGTTGGATGAATATTTTTTTCCTTTGACATTTTCAGGAAATATTGGAAAAGGATATATATATATATATATATATATATATACACAGAGAGAGAGAGAGAGCTGGCCTTTTGGTTTTCCACAGTATTATAGATATAGTACCAGGAAGATGTAAAAAGCAAGTAACAACCTGTGCTGCAACACTGTACTCTTCCACAAGAGCTTCCTTCGTCAAATGAATTTGTAAAGGATCATCAGATGAAAGAGAAACATTTAGCCCACGCTGAAAGAATGAAGGAAATGGGTTCCGATGATAGTCCAGGAAAAGGGAATTATTGCTCAGAGGAGACATGGCCAATCCGATCTGATAAAAGAACAGTAAGATGATCAACATTAGTAATTGAATCAATTGTACTATTTTAAAGGGGGAGTTTATTCCAAAAGTCACTCGTAAACTGTTTATGCAGAATAATACAAGGGCTGCAGATGCAGATTCTGCATATTCCAACAGATGGGAACGAGATGTGATGACATCCCCACTGATTGGTTTTGGAATAAGCGCATAATACAACTGAAAAACTGCCCATGCATATGCCATTTTTCATGCTCTATTTTAACAACACAAAAAAGGCTAAAAACCATCTGCTAGAAAGAAACTTGTTTATGGAAAATCCTGCAAGACAACCTGAGCAAGGTAATACAAGTACTGCAAAACAGGGGATTTCCGGAGATTAATCCCGTGAGATATATTGTTGCACAGAAGGAAAGCAGCAGCTAAATGGTCAATATCACCAGCCTGCATAAATTTGCAAGTGTCAAAAGCAATTTAAATACCTGCAGAAACACTAAAACAGAGAGAAATTGACTTTAACCTCCCCACAGTGAGGTCGGAGTTTTATTGTCTGCATTCCTTTTGACTCACGAAGCTGAAAAAAGGAAAAAAAAATAAAAATTATGAAATGTTTCAACATAACATCTATAACAAAACGATCAAGGATGAAATAATCTTCCTCTTTACCCCAGGCACCTAACCAGCTCAAGTATTGTAAAGGATCACATGATGTTTCATTCCCCCATATCCTTCTGACAAACTTTTATTCAGCAACATTGACTTCAATAATTAGTCTTAAAGTATATTCCAGATATTACTGAATCAGGGGATGATTACATAAAATCATAAAAGCCGACTAAATCTTCCCCTAACATCAAAAGACCAAAAGCCCAATTGCTGTGTAAAAAGCAAAAATGGTATGTAAAATAACTATGATAAGATTAGAAAATAACACAAACCTTGTTGAGTGTATAAAGGTTTGCATAAAAGTAGTAGGCATAATAAGAATATGCAGGATTAAATTCATTAGTCCATTCAGCAGGAGTTGGCATGTGCTTTGTAGGACGCCTCTCTAGTTTACTCTCATCATCAACTAAATCAAAGCCAACCACCTGTATTAAGAGACATTAGCATTTCTTTGCAGCATTCACAAGTAAAAGGTTACAAACATTTTCCCTGACAAACTGATTATTACAACAATTGAGGAAGGTTCTATAAAATAATGCATTATATGACAAGACTAAACGAATGGTGGTTCAACAAACAAAACAACCTAAATTAGGGATGGAAATCGATCCAATATCACACTGCAATCTTTGAAATCTCCAAATCCGCTTAGTTTGTCCAATATCTAAATCTGTTTAATATTAACTTACTATCCGAATACTACTATTTGAGTCCGCACCCACTGTAAAAAACAATCTGTTGGATATCCAATTCGGCTAAGCATCCAAAATTTTTAAGCCAGTCCATTTAAAAATAAATTTATCCAAATCCATTATCCATATAAAAAAAATGAATTTGGATAACAGATGCGAAGATCTGACAATCAGCATGAAAACTAAAGTGAAGTGGGATAACAAATATCCAAGGGTTTATCCAAATCCGCAGCAGATAGTAAATCTAATATCTGAATCTGAAAGTTACCAAATTTGCAGCAGACAGATTCTATAATATCAGATATTCAATTGCTTTGCTGTCCAACTCCATCCATGTAAAATCGCAAGGATGTACACATCAATATGCAGTACAGACCCAAAAATTGATCATATAATGTGGCTCAAGAGAATTTTCGAATGTTTTTAAAGAATTATGAGAACACAATGAATAAAGTTAAGGCATCATTTATTCAGCTTGCTATAGTGCAGGTCATTCCAATAAAGAAGCATTTTTTAACTGTATTTTCCGTTACCCCAATAACAATGAAATCTCTTATTATAGCACAGTTTGTTCTCCGATGAACATAGAACTCACCATTTTTAGGAACACGTGTAGTTGAGGATGAGAATCCGGATCAACTGTAACTTCAAATAGTGGAATGAAAACATTGTCCAGAATATTCTGAAAAGATTTTACAATTCCCATTTGCTTGTACACATTATACAATCGTGGTAACTGCAAAATTAAGTCAAAATCAAGTGAAGAAGGTTACCTTTGACTTGAGAAATATATCACACACACACACACACACACACACACACACACACACACACACAGAGAAAACAGTAATCTGGAAAGATGATGCTTGATATGGACATAATACCCTAAAAACCGATCTGAAATTTTAATTTCTAAAATGTTTTAGCTTGTGCATACTTTCAAATACTTTCATTAGAGTTACCATAAGACTAATTTTTCCAATTTTAGAAGATTCAAGAAACTACTTGGGGGCAATTCTTCAATAAACATGTCCAAACAAGATACAATCATTTGACTCATTAACAAGAAATCATCCAAGAAAACCAGCAGTTAATACTTAAATAAACATTATCAAATGGAGATGTAAAGAAGAAATAATCCTACTGCAAAGCTAGATAGCTGGATAATCACTAGAATGAAGAGAAATAATATTGGCACTATACCTGGATTAACCAAACAGTAGTCTCACTATAAATTTCATTGTTAATAAACCAACTTGCCAACTGGTCCCATTCACTTTGTTTCCTTCCATATATGGACACCCTGTACTCTGCCATCTAGAAAATATATATATTATTCAGTGTTGTCAGAGGCGCAAGGAGCACTCTAGGTGCTAGAATCCTTTTATTGTACAAGGCACATCGCGCAAAAAAAAAAAAAAAAAAAAAAAAAAACCACTTTCTTATGTTAAGGCACATGTATGCATGTTTAGGTATGTCCATGTCTGTATATAAATAAGCCGAACATATATAATTATAGTAATAAACTATAAAAAGTGCTCCAGTTTGAACTACAGAACATGCCAAATTTTCTTTCTTTTGTCAACCATATGCATATTTCCATATGATCCCATGCCTGGTGTTGAATACTCAAATATTGAGAAGTAGAGAGTTCTATATTATCCCTTGGTTACACTTAAGAAACAATTAAAGAGATATTAAAGAGAACTTCAAATAGAAGGCCTTTTCCCCCTACATGCACCAGGCAGGCGCTTAGCCTGAAAAGGTCAAAGGCCCTTTTACTGTCTGGTGATAAGGCAAAAAACATTGGACAAAGTTGGTGGGAGGATAGAATACTAAAAGAGCCCAATGTTGTCACTTTTCTAAAGTAAGCTCATATGCTTTTTTTGTACCCAAACAATATCTTACCCTTTAATTTGTACCCAAAGAAATTATTTCTAATAGAAAGTTTACTTTTGTTATGATCAATGCAGGAGGCCAAAACTGATTTGGGCTAAGGAATTGGTGGTGAGAATTGGGAGGCAAGAAGAAAGAAAGTTCTTAAGTGTTATATTTTTTAAAAAATACAAATTGTTCATTTTTTTACCACATCATCAAGCCAGGTCAGCTTCCATGTGGATAAAGAAAATTTTGGCGGCATTGACCATAACAGAAGTAAATCTTTTGTTTGAAAATAAAAGGTTATTTGGATACAATAAAAACAGAGGCTCACTTAAGAAAAAGAAGGATACTTCATGGGCTTTTAGTAATTTAGCCCTTGGAAGGAATATGACCATCCAAAAAAAGGCAGTTGATACTTTAAGGTCAATTAGCTGAAACAATAACAACAATTCTTAGGCTTCAATAAAATAATTTAGACAACAAATAAAGCTTTAAGGTTGAATTTTGCACTGCAGCAGCATTGGGTTTTACAAGGTGAAAACCCACATTGCATAAAAATATCAAAGTTTCAGATTCTATCATAATTTAAAATTCTAACTAAACTAAACGCCAAGAATGCTGAATGCCTAAACCAAAAACATAAGATTAACCCAAGGACCTAAACTTCAAATAGCATGCAAACATTTTTAGAGAAACGCTTACATAAATACTTTGGAGGTTGAAAGAGTAAATAAATATCTCTTAACAGTATGAATTCAATTAATATTTCTATATGGGACATGCTAAAATGGAGGATGCACAAGTAATGATTAAAGCAGAGCATTATGACTTTATTCTACCTGATATTTGCTTGTTTCAAGATCTGATAGCACTTGCTTTGTAACTTCTGCCAGAAAACGTCCTGTACAAGCACCACTTAATTGTCAATGCTTGCCCAGATCTATATTAAGAGTGATGGCAATATCCAAAAAAAAGAAAGAAGTCTCAACCTAGAATGTGAGAACTAAAACAGCCAACACCACTAAATCTGTTAATTTTGCCAAACATATGTTACCAATAACATAGAGCTGTGACCCCGATATCAATGTGAATTTGAGATACAAAGCAAGAACTATTGGAGAAAACTTATAAAAAAATGAGTGACAGTATCATTTCCAATAAAAAAAAAAAAAAAGGTTATCTGACCAAACATAGTAAATAAAACTTAAGCTTGCTTTGTGATGACGTAGTTGTCAGACCTTGGATAAGATTGTCCTGCTTTAAAAAGATCTCTCTAAGTCTGCTTTGCCCACAAGGATTATATTTAAGATTGAATTTGTCAAATCGATGAAAGGTGCTCTTATCAGCATGAACATCCAACAAATCAACATTGAGATCATATCTGAAATATAGGGCAGGTGAAACATTAGTTGAAATAAATCAAAGCACTTTCTGAAACATAGAAGCGAATGGAACCAAGGTTTTTGCCTACCCAGTCAAGTCCAAACTCTCAAAAACTTCTTTCAATGTCATATACTTTCCATCCCTAAATATAACAACCTGCACAGTTTCATGTAGGATTGTATTGATTATGATCCACTTTAAATGCTTACAAACACAACACAGGATGCTAAATTAGCAAATAAAAGGAATTCAAAACAACCTCATCAGGTTCTTTTCGTAGTTTTGATTTGATGAAACTAAGCAGATGTTTCTGGTTCATGCAAGCAGAATGATGCACGTGTGTATCAACCTTCCGGATATTATAGAAATCCCGGTGTGGTGCACTCTTCTGAGCCAAAAACTCCCTATCTGCATTTACTAACAGATGAAGGCGGAACTTCTGTGCGGCATCCAGTTGTAAGTTACATAAACAAGCCAAAGTGGATAAAATACACAATTTAGAGTTCAAAGCCTACCTCTTCTAGAAACCTTAGTCGGTGATGACAAGCAGAGCGAACATTTCCAGCTGACATGACTTTTAGGAGGTGATGCATATCAGTGAAAAATGTTGTTGAACTTGCAACAGGAAAAAGCTCAACAGTGCCTGAAAATTCATAGACAGATGATTTACTGTTTTAGAGTTCATCAAAGGAAATAACCTTAAGTAATGGAAACACGCAGATCAAGCATAAAACTATAGTTTAAATAATTTTTGCATCATTTCCAATAGATTATGTTTTAGAGACCAGTCATGCTAAACAGTGTTACACTAAAAGAACTCCTGTCCCCATACTCACACACTAGAAACTCTATTCCTGGGGCATCAAATTTTCCAAATAGATATTAAGATTTCGGCCCAAAACCGACAATATAACCTTGTCATGTTCAAGAAAAACACTTAATTGACAAATCTGATTCATTGTTGACAATATAATATGGTATACACTAATGGTACATACCACTTTCACTTGCATAAACATGTATGACTCCATCTTCCATCCTAAAGTGATGCTGCATGAAAAGGAAAAAAACAGAGTAAAATACAGAAAATACTTTTATCACTGTTGCTTCAGTGAGTTTAGCAGAAATGTTGTAACCTTTGTTTTTCTAAACAATATTTAAAAAGAAAAAAAAAATAGAAAAACAAAACACACCGCTGTTTTTTCAACAGGTTCAAAGTGAAATGGATCACAGCTCGCCTTTGGAGCGCTAGGTTCCATCACAGGTTCCTTGGTCCATGGAGCAATCTCCTCCCTGTAAACATAATTGTCTCGCAATTCCAAGCACTCCCGTACCATCTTTCTTACTTCCTCCTCTTCAACATTTGTTGAGTCTGTATAGAGATAGTTAAAAGCAGAACAACAATCAACTTTGAAGTGTTCGTACTCAAGCACTTCTAGTAAGAAATAAAGACTAATTCTGACTTGGCCTGTCAGTCTTGCTTAATAAATATCTATATAGAGGAAAAATGAGTTAATACACCCAGGCCACCAAGTAACAAATTAAAGTAATAGAAAATTCCAATTTATTAAATAGAAAATTAAGTTTACAACAGAGATAGATAGTAAAAGCATTCAGATTTAGAGAAGCTATGATACCATGCAATGTGCTTCTGAGAGTCAAACTAGTCTTGGTAAAAACAGGATCATTCTCAAATATGCCAACTGAAGCTGAATCAACGTTTCCCTTGCCAACTAGATTCACACAAGATTTTTCCTCATTCCCAGAGGCTTTATAGGTCTTGTCACGAGCATGGTTAACACTATCGCCTCTAAATGGAAGAGGAAACGAATTTTGAACTTTTGTAGCAACATCCTATATATTTACCAATAACAGATGAACGAAAAATCAATTGCTTTTGATGCATTATTAGTAATTAAAAGATTCACCATAGTTACTCTACAAATGATAAACCCTTAAACCTAACGGCAAAGCAAACCCTATCTGCTCGAAAACAAATTCTATTGAAACTACTTTGGCTTTGTACCATAAGCAATGATATTGGCATGAAACTAAAGGAAACACCAGAACTAGAAAACCGCTCACCTTTAACAAATCAGCAGAAACATCAATATTCTTGTCAGCAAAAAGAATCTCATCCTCATCCGCAGGCTCTGTCCCTTCATCATCTGAATCCCCAGCAGCATTGCCACCAGGCGACCTTGGAGTCATTAGCCGACCATAGGTAGCCAACCTCATAGTGGAACCTCCATGACTAAATGTCTGACTTTCTCCTGCAAAAGGAAAGAAACAAAAGAATACATGGTAACTGCATTTAGCAAATCGTGAATACTTACAAGTTTAGAACCCGAACCATTTTCCTAAAACACTCGATGTGCATCAAGCCAAGAGCTGATTCGTAAAGTCACAATTTACAATTACTTTACAATTTACTTTTTGCTCTCGGAAAAAAAAAAGGAACAAAATGACTTCTGGATACAAAAGGAAATGAATTTTTAAAGAATTAAAACTTAAAAAAGAAATGTATGCTTACTCTACAAAGGCAAAAAAAAAAAAAAAATCTTATTAGAACTGATACTTCATTTTATTTTTTATTCATTTTAATCAATTTATACGATTTTCATTATTCAACTATCAGGAACATTTTTAGGAAAATATATTTACAACATTAACTCTAATTTCTACTTTCCCTTGTGCCCACTGTTAGCAAAACTATTCAAACTCCCTTTTAGCAATGCGGCATTTCACTGTCATGTAATCAATATCGATCCAAATTTGATCAAAATTTGATTAGAAGTCTATCTCGATCGTCATAAAACACTTTCTACAGTTATGGTAACAACGGGAAAAAAGAAACAAAAGATTAGTGCAAAAGCAATTATAGGCCTTAAATAAAGAAACTACCTCTCCGAGATGTTTGAAGAGGAGGAAGACCCGAAGGGATAAAGTTAAGCTTCTCAAGCGACGAAGCAGAGCAACTTTGAACTCTTTCCCTCACCGCCTGATCAAATTTAGCATCCTCCTCGAACCACTCATTACGCAAAGCCACGTTAGGCATCGAACTGGAAATGCGAGAACTCCTCGACACCTCCATTTTCTCATCAAAAGATTTAGACGCGCTCGATTTATGGTCGAGGCACTGATCCACTTCTTCTATTTCTAGTCGTCTATTGTCTTGTTCGTAATCCACTTCTTCATCCTCTTCGTCTTCATCGGAGACAAGGCGACTTCGAGGCCGCCTTGCCTGCGGCACACATTCGCGGCGGATCTCGATAAGCCGATCGATGACGTGGTCGACACTGCGTTTGTGGATATAAAACGCGGATACGGCCATTAATGAAGCTCCGAGTAACGCCGCCATGGCCAAGTGCAACGAAGGGATAGGCGTAGACGAGTCCATGAATATCTTTCCCTGCAAAACAAAGGAACCCTAATTTTTCTATTTTGACAACGCGTGTGAGTTGCGAGAGGAGAGGCGCAACATTTCTTCTTTATTTTTATAGCTTTTGTGGAGTGCTGGGCAGCAGATGGCGAGACTGTGTGAGAGAAAAAGAGCGAGAACCAAAAGCCTAAAAGTGCAAGCCAGTGGTAGGACCTGTTAGGATATACGTGGGCCTACCAGATGATGACGTATATTATATTTTAGTTTTATCTTTTTCCGTTTCGGTGATAGTGTTTTTTTATAGTTAAATCTTCTCTAAACTATTGATTATTCTTCCACCAAGAAAAACTTTTACCAACTTCCCTTCAAAAAAAAAAATCTTTTTACGGACTTCGATTGAATTCGATTAATGAGTCAGTTAATTAAAATTTTTAATTAAATTTAATTAATTATTTTATGATTTTTGATTAATTATTAATTTAGTTTGAAATCAGTCTATTAATTAAAATTTTTAATTTAACTGAAAAATTAATAAATAAAATTATAATATATTAATAGCTCACTATTTATCTGAACACAATCACTAAATCTAATCTAAATTTAAATATCCAACTTAACTCAATTACTCATTCATAAAAATTACAAATAATTTAATAAATAAAATAAAATTCTAAAATTAAAACTAAAATTATATAATCTTTTTAATTATGTAGTGATTCATTACGAGTAATTTGAGTAATTCGGGTAATTCGGTTAATTCGAATAATTCGGTTAATTTTTAATCAAAAATAAAAAATATATATAATTTTTGTTAATTCGGTTAACCAACCGAATTAACTGAAAAATTTCTGTTCGGTTAATTTTTTTTAAAAAATTTCGGTTCGATTAACAGTTAAAAATTTTTAAAGGTCAGTTAATTCGATTAATGTTATTTTGAATCGATTAATCAATTAAACACCTTTACTTCTGACGAAATAAACATTTTACCATCAAAAAGCTTTGAGTTTAAACGAGTCTAAATTCATTTTTGAACGAGGATTCTTGAACTTGTAATCTGTTATTGTTTTTAAAATTTTCTAACAAATAATAAAATCTGTAATAGATATCAAAATCTCTAAAGCAATAGTAAAAATTTTAAAAGATACGAAATTCTGTAATGAATACTGAAAAATAAATGAAAAGTCACCAGCTCCTCTTGATTTATGTTGCTGACTTCTCTTACAAATTATAGTTTTTCTTACTCATCTTCATTAACAAACAGTTTCCAAATTTCCCTTTTTTAATAAAAAGATTTTAGTGTTAAAATTTTTCGAAATTTTTTATAAGAGAAAATTATTTTGAGTGTTGATTTTGAATAAAAAATGAGACTTGTATTGAAATGTTGAAACATATCGAAATTTGTAATAAATACTAAAATATAAATGAAAAGTCAACAACTCCTCTCGATTTATGTTGCTAACTTCTGTTACAAATAATAGTTGTTCGTACTCATCTTCATTGCCAAATAGTTTTAAGAAATTTCATTTTTTTTTTTTGAATAGAGAGATTTTAGTGTTAAAAATTTTTAAAATGTTTTATAAAAATTATTTTAGGTGTTGATTTTAAATCTAAAAAGATCAGAGTTGTATTGAAATTTTTGGTTTACGAGATTAAAAGAGAAAAGAAAAAATAAGAAGGAAAGTACTTCAAAAAATATTATTCAAAAAGGTGTACACTCAAAAGCGTATCAAATTTTTAACTTGAACCAAAATATCTATTTTATATTAAATTTTAATTTATACTAATATAAAAATTTTAACAAAATAATTAAAAATTTTGGTAAAATTAATTTTTTATTGGTATAATGTTAGAAATTTTGTATTTGGTGAGAGATTTTGGTACCATTAGAAAATTGAGTAAAAAATTTGGTATTCTGTTAGATATTTTGTTATACATTAGAGATTTAGTATCATTTCAGATTTTGGTTATTTATTAGAAATTTTGGTATCATTAGATATTTTAGTATTTGGTTAGAGGTCGAGATTAGAGATTTTAATTCCTAAAATTGTTGCACAAATGTTAGTAAAATAATACTAATATAAAGTTTTATATTAATCACAAGATCAAACAAAAATAATTGATGCGAGTTTCAAGGCCCAAAATTAGGTTAATGAACGTGATGGGCTCAAATTTCTTAAAGGCCTAATAACGAGGTCGAAAGCTAAGCAAATCTGAGCAAGATTGAATGGGATCATCCAAGACTTCGTTACCAAGGTCTTAGATGCGCACATGACCGAAGAAAATCAAGATTCACTTTCTTGTTTTCAAGAAAATCAAGAAACCAAATCTTGGTCCAATTTTGTTATTTCAAACAATTTCAAGAATCAAGAAAATCAAGATTTCAAATCTTGGAAATCTTGGTCCAAGAAACCGAATCTTGCAACTAAAGCGCATTGGATTTCATGTACGAGCTTGAAAAGCCAATTTCAAGAGCAAACAGATCACAAGATCAATTTCTTGAAGAAATGGCCCATTAATAAGTCTACAAGCCCATCCTGAAGTTTGGAAAGTAATTTAATTGAATATCATGTCAAATTATCAAAGTGGCCCAAATTGTAAAATATTTAAACTATAGGTCCAATTTTATTTTAATAGGTGGAACATCATGTAAGAATTTCAACCCAAACAGCCCATTTAATTCCTTGAGTTGAATTCCCATTAAAAGTCCATACTTAGGATTTTTTTTATTTGATGAGTTGTCATGTTAGTCATTCTATTAGGGTTAGAAAAACTTATTTTGGGGGCCTAAACGTTCACCCTTATACACACACAATTGGTTTATGTTCTTTTGAGTTAATAATAATTCTCTTTGAGTTTTTCTTCAAGAATTGCTCTTGAGTTTCTTTTAGAAGTTGTTTTAACAATCTTTCAGGTTGTGGGAATCATCTTCAAGCTTTTTCATGCCAAGATCTTTTTCTTGGAGGGGAAATTAGAGTCATTGAAAGGAGTTGCGGATTCTTAATGTTTCCAAGGCTTCTTAGGACGTCATCTTCTCTTTTCTATCCTTAATTTATTGTTTCTCGCTTATTTAAGTTACTAAGTTAGTTCTTGCTATTTTGGCTTGCTGATTTTATTGATTTTCGTTTTAGGTTAAAGTTGCTTCAAGAAAGACATTCTCCTATCTTGTTCCATCAAGAAACACATCAAAATTAGGAGTTTTTAGTCTTTTCTTGTTGTTTCAAACATTCTTGCACAAAACAGTTTGCTATTGTCTTTAAAATCACTTTGCTGATTGTGTTTTGGTTTTTTCCAGATCGGTTAGGGTGTTTTCTTGAGGTCCAAGGATAGTTTCTTTCCATCCAAGAAATACTAAATCGTTCTCTTTTGGACTCTTTACCAACCAGTTCATCTTTCTTTTGTTTTAATTTCATTTGACCTCCTTTGAGACAACTAATCTATTTTTGTTGTTTCTCGTTTCAGTTTGCGTTCTTATAGAGATTTACGATAAATTCGCAACTTAGACAAGCTACAATCATGTTCTGCACGCGTGCCATATCATTCTTTATCAATAATATATATAAAACTGGAGAACATAAAATAAAATAAAATTGAAATATTATACTGGTAGTTGAGGCCTGTATAGGCAGTCTCCTTAAGACAGATTTGGCCACTCCTTTGGTGTTAAAGAAACGGTGGTCAACTATCTCCCAGGATACAACAAAAAGATGAGCACGACAGTAGCACACTGCAGTGATCAACGAATAGTAGCCTTGCCTTCGTCTATCACTGGAAAACAAGTTGGAAAATAAGCAGGGAAAAGGTATCTCGAAAACTTGGAAAATTTTAGGGTGTATCTTCCCTGTCAGATTATTTGGTTTTTAAAATAAATTCAAGGGAAGAATTTTTGGAAATCTTTGACTAATGGAGCCAAAATGTGTTCGTGAATCAAGGAGACATTTAAACCTAAATTAACATTTTAATTAAAGGCATTAACTCCTTTTGATTCCCCCCCAAAAAAAGATAAGCTCTGCTAAGGAAAATTAAGGATACCAATGGCTAAAATATCCGCAAGCCTTGAAAGTCCCCAATCTGTTTGGACATTTCACGTCGCCCATATTGTATGGGTGCGCCCCCAACCCTGGCAAGTTTGGATTTGCACCCCCTATGCACGAGAGAGAGTATTAGTTTAGTCATTATTAAGAATATGCCTCAAAACTTCTAAAATGTCCATTTTTTCCAACAAAAATAATTCTTAGCAGATACAAAAAATTATAATGGATACCAATATTCTAAAGAAATAACAAAGATTATAATGGAAACCAAAAAAATCTAAGGTCTTGTTTGATAAAGTGTTGAAAAAATCCAATCAATTGAAAACTAATATTTTCAGCAACTTAATTTTTTAAACACCTTTGACAATCCATAATAAAATTGCTTGATAGATTTCTTTTTTACAAAAAAAAAAGTGTAGAAATTTTTGTAAGTCAATACAATGATAATTCCTACACTCATTGAATTAAGTTACTGTAAATCTTAATCGACTAGTAAGAACATGAATTTCTATTCAATTAATATGTGAACCTAATTCTTTAGGCTTTCACACGTATCAACAATTGTTTTACCTTTGGCTATTATTCTAACTTAAGTATAGTTTCATGAGAAGTTACTTAACTAGAATAATATTCAATGTATAACCATCAACTCAACATCTATTATAAATATGTACTACATAGGAGTCGTTGTGGGATAACCTCAAAGAGTAACATATATGACCAGATGTCCTATTAAATGAAATCTCTCCATTGAAATCCACATGATAATACTTACTGTAGATAAAACCAGTGGCAAGAGGTAAAACCAGCTCGAAGCATTATCATGCCATCACACAGAGACCATTGATGGAGGTTGTAGGTCTTGTTTAGGGACCTTCACCCAGTCAATATTTTAAAAATACATACAAGATTTTTATTCTAGTTTCAATCATGAATGATTAAATATGATATGATAAGTACAAGTGACATCATTCTTCTAAACTATATGGCATGATATATCCATGAACATATTTTGTCAATTTAATTTCAAATAAATTTCATATAGCATGCTATAAAATTTGCAGAAAATAAATTGACTCTAACCAGCCAAAAGTTTCCATAATTTTATCTTAGAGAAAAATAAAATAATAATAAATTACAATATTTTACCAAAGCATTCTTTAGGTCTTCTAGGCAAAAAGTCAAATATCCTTTATTGTGTCGAAAGGTTTAAATGCGCCAAAAACCAAAATTACCTAAATGCACCAAAAAAATTCAAAAGCCAAAAACTTGAACAATCAACTCAAGGGGTCTACCATCGAACCACGACCGTCGGCCACCGTTCAACCACTCGTTGGTCAGTTTATCGACAACCACTTCGACCATTGCCAGCCATTGTTGTTCGGCCACTATTGACCTCTTGCCATTAGTTTTTGGTAGGTTTGCATTGTTTTGATTGCTTTCTATTTTGGTTTAGTCACGTCGTCATCATCGGTCGCTTCATTTCTGTAGGTTTTGCCAAAAAGAAGTTAGGTTTACATAAATTCCTAGTATATTTCTAACTAACATAACTTTTTCTAATTTTTACAACAAATATAAAATTGAAATAAAACATGTATAGAGATGATAGTCCACAATTTAATTACATAACCCAAAAATTATGAAAAACCTAAATTACACCCAATCTAATTTTTAAGAATCACAACTTTTGACAAAATTACTTTATTACATAAATAAAATAAATCATGCATTCATCCATATATCATAATCCAAAACATGCATGCAATTTTAAAATGTCACTTCTTTTCTCAATTTAATCAAACAATGAGAGAAAGAGAAAAAATCAGTATTTGTAACATCTTACACTCAACCTGAACGTCGAATCCATGCATTGAGCATCACAATTTAAAATCAATTAGACCAATGAAAAAAAAAATCAGAATTCCAACACTTTAATTTGGCAGATACTATACGTACTGGGATGTTAACCCAAAATATAAAATAACATGTAATATTTTTTAAAAGCAATTTAAAACAGTAATACACCACTTATAAGCAAGCTATGAGTAGACATCATTTGGCGGAAGCCCTATAAACATTGACAGGTTGGTATAAAATGCAAAATGGGCCGACACTCATGCAAAAGTTTAAAATTCGCTATTGACTAAGTAACATCATTTAAAATAGTCGACAAATAACCTAACCAAACTGGTCATAAGAATCTGGTAATACAAATCAACATATCAAATACAAGTTTTCAAGTTTAAACTGGCAGAAACTAACAGACATCATATCCCCTAGCGATTTCATGTTACAACCAAAATAAGAGATGGCTCGCAAATAGGCCACAAATCTGCCTGAATCCCTTGGGCAACTTGTCCAACCTAAAAGCCTGAAAATAAGAAGAAGAAAGATAAATAAGTTCATAAGAACTTAGTGAGTTCCATTGTAACTTAACCTCATAATATGGCTAAGACTAGAACTGACTAAATGACACTCCACATTTGGCGAAAACAATTACCTTTTTTCGAAGTATCCATTGGCAGATACTTTCGTAAGCAGACACAACCCATTGGCAGACACTATCGGCTATTAGAGACCCGCATATGACGAACACAAGTCACAACTACTCTATTTGTATCCCGTATTATGGACTACCCCTTTATGACCATTTCTCATACTTTTTACACTTCATGCATTGCCCACACGTTGTCTAACACAATATACACCTTTTTATTAGTATACTCCTTTGTGATAGCTTCTAATCCTAGTTCCAAAGAACCGATATTCCTGTTTCTTAATTCCACTCCGTAGAGCCAATAGACCAGTCATAACCTTCATACCTCCATCATGTATTCACCAATCACAGTTTGCACCAAAGTGCCATACTGGAGGCAAAACGTAATTTACTGTATCTTTTTTTCATCATCATACATATAATCCCTCCAGTACCTCCTTACACCATTTTGAATACGGAGCTTGTGCACCAAGGAAGGAGTATTTATACCAATGCACATGCAAGACTTTTTTTTATGATTTCCTGACTTTAACAGTACATGCACCGACTCCTTACCCCATCCCTTTGACATATATACCAAAACTAGAAGTTAAGGTGACTTACTTGGATATATAGCAAGAAATATTAAAAGTATTAATATAGATAACAGACTCATAGTACAAAGTAACTCACCAGAAGCCTTCACACAAAGCTTTCTACTCAACGGGCTCTTTTCCCTTAACAATAAAATAATTCCTTTAAATATAAGAACAACCAAAACTCAATACAATAACAAGAATCTGTAAACATGTGAACATTTCCAGGTAAAAAGTTTTCTTCCTGTCCGATAATCAAATGGAAACCCTATTGAACAACCCTTATAACAACTCTTTTCTATTTGGTAAACTTAAAGAAAGATTTAAGAATTTACTAGCATACAGCTTAAAGAAAGAAACTTCTACAAGCTTGTAACACTCAAATTTGGCGAGTCTTGCGTGGAGGAGTGCCCCAAAGGAAAATCTGATGTAAGGAAAGGAATGATCTATAACATCCCTCACTCGGTCCTGTCGCCAAACCCAAGCAAAAAGATGCTACCACTACAAAGAAATGACTTTTAGCGCTTTTTTGGACATTTAGCGCTTATAAGCGCCTACAAAAAGTATTTATGCTTTTTCAAGCGCCACAAAAACGCCGCTAATACTATCACGAAAATTTTAAGGCGTTTAAGAAAAATGTCGCTTAAAGATCTCGATCTTTAGCGGCGTTGTTATAAAAGCACCGCTAAAAGTCGAGGCTATTAGCGGTGCTTTCAAAAACGCTCTAAAAGTCGTGGCCTTTAGCGGCGCTTAAAAAAAAACGCTAAAAGTCGTGGCCTTTAGCGGTAAGTTTCAAAAACGCCGCTAAAAGTCAGGCCTTTAGCGGCGCTTTCAAAAAAACGCCGCTAAAAGTCGTGGCCTTTTAGCGGCGCTTACTTAAAAAACGCCGCTAAAAGTCGTGGCCTTTAGCGCGCTTTCAAAAATGCCGCTAAAAGTCGTGGCCTTTAATACCAGAATAACCCCAAATTAGGGGTTGTTTGTAACTTAGCTATTTTCCCATGTGTGTACTTGAAGGGTTAAATTCTAGGATTTATTTGACATATTTAAGGGTCTAAAAAATAACCCGAGTTAGCCCGACCTAGTGTTAAAATATTTTTTTAGTACCATAAAGAAGGGAGCTAGACGAGATAAGGCTTTAATAAATTTTTGGGCTAATTATGGCACAAGGAATAGGCTTGGCACAATTGGTTGGGTGCGCCCAAGGGTGTTACAAGGGCCAGGTTCGAGGCACGATGGTCGCAAGTGGCATTTTGTTTGGCGTTGGAGTTGGCTTGGGAAGCCTTAAAATCATTGGTGAGGAATTTGACAAGAAAGTCGTAGGTGGAGTGGCTTGGAGCGCCACTAGAGTCCTGAGGCTTGAGTTCGAGCTGCTAAAGCTGCTTTTGCATTTTTAATTTTTGGGTAAACGGCCTGTGGAGGTCTTATAAATAAATAAGGGGTTGTATGGCATGAAAGGCAGTGGAAGAGTTGGCAAGGGTGCTTTGGAAGAAAGAATCAGGCGCTTGGACTCGTGTTCGAGTCCGGGGTAGTACATGTGTGCTTATTTTTGTTTTAGCGCCAAAGCATAAGGAGCCAATGAAGGATGGCTTATAAAAATGTCGCGACGAGTTATGACATGAAAGTCTATTCGGGAGAGTTGGCAAAGCGTTAAGTATAAATCATTGCTTTGTGTCCTTGGTTCTAATCTAAGGGCACCAAAATGTTTTTTTCCTTTTATTTTTGTCGCATGTAGGGAAAGAAGTGGTCGCACTTTGGACTCCCAAATTCAAATTGAAAGAGGTAAGTGGGTGTTTTATTTTTATTCAATTTGTTTAAAAAAAGATAGAGGATAAGTGATATTATCTTAGGTGATAATTAAGAGTTTAATTATCGGCATAGGGAGGAGAATTTGGCAAGATAAGGACTCTTTGGGGTTGTTTTATACAAAGAAGAAGAGCAAAAAATTCCAAAGAATCGTAGCTTTTCTTTTCCCTTTGTTATCGCCGAAAATTCCTAGGGAATTCTTCAAATTTTCCAGCTTTCTTCTATTTTATTTGGCCAAAAATCACCTTTGATTTCTCCCACCTATTCTCCTTTTTCTTTCTTCCACCAATGGCCGAATAATCCACCACTTTGTTGCCGATTTTCCTCTTGTTATTAATAAAATTCCAAGATCTTCTCCTACTTTTTGTTCTTCTTTTCACATGTTCTAACCTTGTTTATTAATTTAACCAACAATAGCCGAATTCCCTTCTCCCTACTTTGAGAAGTCTTGGCCGAATATTAAAGCAAGGGTGTTCTCCTCTTTCTTTTTCTTCAATCGGGTGGTAAGTGGTGGTAAGGATCGATTTTCATAAGATTTAGTTTTCAAGAATTTAAAAGCCAAAGGCTATTAGCTTTATTTATTAACCGATGGTAGTTGGTGAAGCAGATTCTAAATCGGTGTTGTGATTAGTATCCAAAAGCGAAGGTAAGGATTCGGGTTCCAAAAGATGACCCCTTTAAATTATTTGATTTGGTCAATATACTAACCCATGTATTTGGTCAATATGGGACAAGTAGATCTAGTGTGACCGACTCCTCCATTCGAGATTTAGATTATTCGTGGGTGATGTGTGTACATACACACTTATAGCAATTAATAACTGTATAGATATTGTTGTATGTAAATTTGCTTGATGTAGATACGGATATAGTACCTTAATGGTACAAGCGAGGATTTCGGTAAGTCTCTTTTAATATGAGATTATTATTATGCTTTTGGGAAGCATGGTTTTATGATACATGTGCTAAATGTATGAGATTTGATCATGATTACTTGACTTTTGTGGGTTAAATGAGCGAGAGGCGTTGATTTGTGCCGACGGGCACCAAGTGTTTTGGTAACACACCGTGACTACGGTCACCGAGGTTTGGTACCTCATCGCGCCTTGTCCCTATGGCTTAGCACCACCGTGGGTTGGCCCCACTTTGAGATATGGGATTGACGCCATGATTTGGCATCACACGATGGGTTGGCCCCATCAATTGATTGTGTCTATGGACACCGGAGGTTTGGCACCTCCAAGTGATTTGGCATCACATCTGTGACTATATGTCACCGGTGGTTTGGCACCACCAAGGGTTTGGTACCACAACGGGTAGATTGAGGCGCTTGGTTGGCTAGGTGGGGTACATTGTTTTGTGCATATTAATTGTTATAATCGTGTATGAGATTGGTTTAAACCGGGAAGGGTTACATATCGAGTCTTGGTGACTCACCTTCTCCATTACTTTTTTTCGGTGATGCATAGATCATGATATGGAGCCGAGGGACTCGAGGTGGCCATGCAAAGGACATGAATTAAATGAATTTTAAACTTAGTTATTTTATTTTATTATTGGTTTATTTTTATTTGGGTTGTAATAAGGCCTCCATAAACTTTATTTTTGTTATTACTCATATGTTGGATACTTGTTTAAAGCTACATTATTAAAATTAAATTAAAATCACATGTTTTCCTAAATTAACACGAAAATGTTTTATCGTGTCGTAGTATTACATTCAAATTTGTATAATAACTTGACTTCAATTAAATTTCCAAATTTAATCTAAGTATGATTTCAAAGAAGATAACTAAAAACAGAAGTTTTCAACAAAACTTAAATTGGTTTTAAAATGGGTTTCAAAAGTTTTCCTCAGTAGCAAACCAAATCCGGTCAAAACGTTTGGGCGGGTTTGGGTGTTACATAAATTGGTATCGAGCCCAGCTCAAAGCTTCATTGTAGCCCAAGGCCCAAAAAATGTTTTAGTAGGCCTTATTAATTGTTTTGGGTTTTAAAGCAAGATGGCCCGAGTCTCAAGACCGATCCGCCTGTAAGTACATCTAAACCTCTTTGTGAATTATATTCAGAGAAGGGTAGGAAGCATGGAACGTAGATAGACTTGTAGGAACTTGAACCCTAGGATTAGGTTACTCGACACACAAATGTAACATAAGACTTAAAGAATCGAACCAACCTATGACTTAGTCATCGAGCTAGGTGTGGTAACCCCTGACGCATGTCTAGGATTGGATCCAAAGAGCCCGGTATTTAAGCAATCCGAGTGACTCACCACCTCTTCATGTATCCTACAGTGCGTAGCTTGGGTTCACCTAACCTGCAGGGCTCGGTGGTGTGGTAACCTCTCGTGCGCATGTCTAGAAAGGTTCGGTGGAAGCTTGGTATTTAAGCAATCGTGTGACTCACCTCCTCTCCACACTAAACCCTGCTGGTGCGTAGCTTGGGTTCACCTCGACCAAGAGGGCTCGGTCATAGGCTAAACACAATGACTAAAACCCGAAAGGAAACTAACCATGTTTTTGAAAAAGAAAAAAAAGAAAAAAAACAACAAAACCCTAATTTCTACAAAATCTTTAAATTACTCTTCCAAACATAAGAACAACTCTTTTACAATGTTTTCCCGAAAAGTTTGATTTATGAAAAATTACGAAAATGCCCTTGTGGGTAAAATTACGAAATGCCCTTGGTTCATAAAATATTAACTCAATGATTTTGTCCAAAATTTCAACTACTTCTCAAATATTCAACCCGCTTTGAAAATCATCAATAAAATAATTTGGTTTTGGAAAATTACGGAATACCTCAACTTGTAAAATTACCAAAACGACTCGAGTACAAAATTTTGCAACATCACCGCTTTAAGAAAGGAAAATTCTCAAAAGGGACCCTCGAGTTTTACAATTATTAAAACACCCTTGATTTACAAAAATTACAAAATTACCCCGATTGACAAAATTACCAAAATACCCCGATTCCAAAATGATACCATAACTTCAAACCTTATCAATTTTCAAGAATACCTCCAGCTTTGGGAATTTCAAGTGACTCGCTTTATCAAAGTTTGAAATCTCTAATTTTATTACAAAAAATACCTCAGAGAAAAGACGAAAATACCCCGGGTTAGAAATGGGCAGAAATGTCCGAAGAGCGAATAGGTATGGAAAGTATTAAGGAATGGATGCAAGAACTTCTTTGTGTGGACTAGGTTAGGAAACTGAAACCTTGTTTGATCGAAAGAATCCTTATTCAATTTTTTCATAAAATTTTTCATGTAATCGTTTTAACAAATCACTAATTCATAAAATTTTTCTAATCGATTAAAAGCGCGATAGTTAGAATGAGCTCTAGAGGACGTGGTCGACGTGGACGCGAAGGGAAGGTTGACCGTGTCGTAACCCGTGAGGTCGGGTCAGAATCGGAGAATGGGTACCACCGCCACCACCACCCCAATTTTTAGAGTGAGGAGCAGGATCGACGGAGGTGAGGCAAGAACTCAAGTCGTGTGTTATGAGTCCTCGAGATGGTGCCTGGGCGAGTGGAGGTATGGGAGCTCGAAGTCCATGACCGAGCGACTTGATCCAACCAAGTGAGGTGTTCCGGTGTATCGAGAGTGGCACCTAGTGCGTGCAGAATATTGGTTGGAATCAACGGAAAGGATAATGGACGATCTTGACCGACTAATGAGGAGAAGTTGAAAGGAGCGTTGTCGCTCAAGGATGAAGCATATCGCTGGTGGCTCACCGTCCGAGATGGTGCCACTACGGATGATCTTACGGGATTACTTTAGAGTTGCTTTTCGAAGAAGTATGTGGGCACCACTATACCGATGCTCGAGGAAAGCTTTTCCGGGATTGGTGCAAGGAAATAAGTCGATTGTCGTAATATGAGGCGAATTTTTAAGGCCGAAATGCTATGCTCGGGAATTGTATCAACAGAGACGAACGCGTGGTCCGCTTTGAGGACGGACTTAGGATGATCTAAGGTTACCGATTGCTCCACAACAAGAGCGTGAGTTCTCGGCCCTAGTAGAAAAGGCTAAGGTAGCGAAGGGATCAAGGAGTCCGTAAGACGTAATCACGAAAAGAACAAATGTAAGAGAGGCTTTGGATCGCTGGATCGGCAAGAATGTGGAGAAGAGGGATAAATTTGGGGAATCGAAAGAGCTACAAAGCCTACTCGGTGGCCACCTCTCGGTGTTAGATGCGGAAATCCCATTCAGAGAATGTTTGGTGGAAGTAAAGGGTGCTTTGAATGTGGGTCATTCGATCACCGTGTAAGGGATTGTCCTCGGTTAGCTAAGAATCAACCGTAGGTCAAAACCGTGCTCGGGATAGAAACGAAGGACCACCACGGAGGGTCGAGTGCAGCTAGAGGTAATGATAATGGTAAGCGTGGCCGAGGTGTCAAGGTGCAGAGGCGAGGCAACCAAGGTTGGTTTATGCAAATATCGTCGCGAGGAGGAAGATGTGCGAGATATCGACAATGGGTAAGTTCCTTATTCCAAATACTCTTAATTGCCTTGGTTGTGGTTACTTTAATTCACTCTTAGGTTGCTAGTAAAGTGTATGGAACTTGGATTATGAACGTAGGGAATGTTTCTAGGAAGTATGATAGTTCTTTAAGATCAGAGTGCGCAAGCAGTAGCGTAGTGTGATGAGTTAAGGATGCACGATTGAACGATAGTAAGTAATTTCGAGGACGAAATTATTTTAAAGGGTAGAATTGTAACACCCCAAATTGGGGTTGTTTGTAACTTAGCTATTTTCCCACGTGTGTACTTGAAGGGTTAAATTTAGGATTTATTTGACATATTTAATGGTCTAAAAAATAACCCGAGTTAGGCCCGACCTAGTGTTAAAATATTTTTTTAGTACCATAAAGGAGGGAGCTAGACGAGATAAGGCTTTAATAAATTTTTGGGCTAATTATGGCACAAGGAATAGGCTTGGTGCAATTGGTTGGGTGCGCCCAAGGGTGTTACAAGGGCTCGGGTTCGAGGCACGATGGTGCAAGTGGCATTTTTGTTTGGCGTTGGAGTTGGCTTGGGAAGCCTTAAAATCATTGGTGAGGAATTTGACAAGAAAGTCGATAGGTGGAGTGGCTTGGAGCGCCACTAGAGTCCTGAGGCGAGTTCGAAATGCTAAGCGCTGCTTTTGCATTTTTAATTTTGGGTAAACGGCCTGAGGAGGTCTTATAAATAAATAAGGGGTTGTATGGCATGAAAGGCGGTCGGAAGAGTTGGCAAGGGTGTTGGAAGAAAGAATCATAAGGCTTGGACTCGTGTTCGAGTCTGGGGTAGTACATGTGTGCGTTATTTTTGTTTTAGCGCCTAAAGCATAAGGAGCAATGAAGGATGGCTTATAAAAATGTCGCGACGAGTTATGACATGAAAGTCTATTCGGAGAGTTGGCAAAGCGTTAAGAAGGGGGTCATTGCTTGTGTCCTTGGTTCGAATCTAAGGGCACCAAAATGTTTCTTTTCCTTTTATTTTGTCACTGGCGTGGGGAAAGAAGTGGTGACTTTGACTCCCAAATTCAAATTGAAAGAGGTAAGTGGGTGTTTTATTTTATTCAATTTGTTTAAAAAAAAGATAGAGGATAAGTGATATTATCTTAGGTGATAATTAAGAGTTTAATTATTAGCATAGGGAGGAGAATTTGGCAAGATAAGGACTCTTTGGGGGTTGTTTTGTACAAAGAAGAAGAGCAAAAATTCCAAAGAATCGTAGCTTTTCTTTTTTCCCTTTGTTATCGCCGAAAATTCCTAGGAATTCTTCAAATTTTCCAGCTTTCTTCTATTTTATTTGGCCAAAATCACCTTTGATTTCTCCCACCTATTCTCCTTTTTCTTTCTTCCACCAATGGTCGAATAATCCACCACTTTGTTGCCGATTTTCCTCTCTGTTATTAATAAAATTCCAGATCTTCTCCTACTTTTTGTTCTTCTTTTCACATGTTTAACCTTGTTTATTAATTTAACCAACAATAGCCAATTCCCTTCTCCTACTTTGAGAAGTCTTAGCCAATATTAAAGCAAGGGTGTTCTCCCTTTCTTTTCTTCAAGCGGGTGGTAAGTGGTGGTAAGGATCGATTTTCGTAAGATTTAGTTTTCAAGAATTTAAAAGCCAAAGGCTATTAGCTTTATTTATTAACCGATGGTAGTTGGTGAAGCGATTCGAAATCGGGTGTTGTGATTAGTATCCAAAAGCGAGAAGGTAAGGATTCGGTTCCAAAAGATGACCCTTTAAATTATTTGATTTGGTCAATATACTAACCCATGTATTTGGTCGAATATAGGGACAAGTAGATCTAGTGTGACCGACTCCTCCATTCGAGATTTAGATTATTCGTGGGTGATGTGTGTACATACACACTTATA
This sequence comes from Gossypium rotundifolium, assembly GCA_025506655.1. Lineage (NCBI taxonomy): Eukaryota > Viridiplantae > Streptophyta > Magnoliopsida > Malvales > Malvaceae > Gossypium > Gossypium rotundifolium. The sequence continues at coordinate 138,386,102 of CP106722.1, forward strand.
GCAATTAATAACCGTGCTAGATATTGTTGTATGTAAATTTGCTTGATGTAGATACGGATATAGTACCTTAATGGTACAAGCGAGGATTTCGGATAAGTCTCTTTTAATATGAGATTATTATTATGCTTTTGGGAAGCATGGTTTTATGATACATGTGCTAAATGTATGAGATTTGATCATGATTACTTGACTTTTGTGGGTTAAATGAGCGAGGGGGGGTGATATTGTGGCGACGGGCACCAAGTGTTTTGGTAACACACCGTGACTACGGCCACCGTGAGGTTTGGTACCTCCGAGGTTTGGTACCTCATCGCGCCTTGTCCTCGTGGCTTAGCACCACCGTGGGTTGGCCCCACTTTGAGATATGGGATTGACGCCAGTGATTTGGCATCACACGATGGGTTGGCCCCATCAATTGATTGTGTCTATGGACACCAGAGGTTTGGCACCTCCAGTGATTTGGCATCACATCTCGTGACTATATGTCACCAAGTGGTTTGGCACCACCAAAGGGTTTGGTACCACAACGGGTAGATTGAGGCGTTTGGTTGGCTAGGTGGGGTACATTGTTTTGTGCATATTAATTGTTATAATCTGTGTATGAGATTGGTTTAAACCGGGGGAAGGGTTACATACTGAGTCTTGGTGACTCACCTTCTCCATTACTTTTTTTTCAGTGATGCATAGATCGCGGATATGGAGCCGAGGGACTCGAGGTGGCCATGCAAGGACATGAATTAAATGAATTTTAAACTTAGTTATTTTATTTTATTATTGGTTTATTTTTATTTGGGTTGTAATAAGGCCTCCATAAACTTTATTTTTGTTATTACTCATATGTTGGATACTTGTTTAAAGCTACATTATTAAAATTAAATTAAAATCACATGTTTTCCTAAATTAACAAAATGTTTTATCGTGTCGTCTAGATTACATTCAAATTTGTATAATAACTTGACTTCAATTAAATTTCCAAATTTAATCTAAGTATGATTTCAAAGAAGATAACCAAAACTAGAAGTTTTCAACAAAACTTAAATTGGTTTTAAAATGGGTTTCAAAAGTTTTCCTCAGTAGCAAACCAAATCCGGTTTAAACGTTTGGGGGGTTTAATCACATAAAAGCGCTTTCAAAAACGCCGCTAAAAGTCATATTTTAGCGCGCTTTTCCTAAAAACGCCGCAAAAATTTCTTGAGATTTAGCGCTTTTCTACAAACGCCGCTAATTTGTACATGATTTAAAAAATAAAATTTTTCAATATTATACCCTTCCCGCACTAAAAACCAACCAATAACAAAGATATAATTTCAACGCAAAACAAAGAATTTAATATAAAAATCACACTAATTACATTAATTCTAAATGATACTTGAAATTTAATAAATTAAATGAATGATAATCGAAAATATTTTTAAATGTAATAATGTCAAAACTTCTTACAACGAAAAACTAAATGTCTAAGATGGCGGTTTCGCGATCATCAAACATCTCGTGATCATATGTCAAGTCGGTGCCGAGCTCTTCAGATTTTCTGCTTTGCTCGCTAGCATCGATGTCGCCTCGCTTCCTTCGCACCGCGTCGCTTCTCTCATTCGCCGCCGCCTCCTTGCTTGTGCCGCTTCGCGATCCGCCTAAGTCGTTGTCGAGTTCTTCATATTTTCTTTGAACATCGGCAATTTGTCGCCTCGCTCAACCGCGTTCTCTTGCATCCGAGCTATCCGGTTTTGTAGCCTTTGAACTTCAAGACGAGATTGCCCCCTAAGGCATGTATCACTGGAGGCGGATCCAAAATATTGGGCCTGATAACTCTGCATCCTTTAATTCGAACCCGACCATACCTTTCAAGACCAAAAACATCGGTGATAATTCTATTAATAATACAAGAAAGATTAACGTAACTATCAAGAGAAGCAATCGTATCTTTCAGACCCAAAACATCTGTAATAATTTCATTATCAATTTCCTCAAGATTATCAGAACTATCATCAGCGTACCGCTTCATACTCCGCCTTCTTCTCCTTTAGTTTATCCTAATAAATCAATGAAAGAGTTAGAAACGAAATATATAAATAAGAAAGAATGCAAAATAATTTAACATTATAAATTTAAAACTATAAACGATGAATTAAACTATTATAATTAAACGGAGAAATATTTATAAAAATAAAATTTTATTAAGTAAATATACCAAAATTTTACTTCGGATGTCATCGGAGATCCATCCTTCTTTCTATGCGTAATGTCAAAAAAGTGAATGCGCCCAACTTTTGACCATCAAAGTTTCCTACATTTTAGCGTAAAAATATAATTTAATAGTATAAAGTAATTAATATTTGATGAATTAATAAATTATATTACCTCGTCACTACACAAGCAAAACTTCTAGAACTCGCTGTAGGTGCGTGAATTTTTGTTTCTATCTCGCTTATCCCAACTCGCCACGGTCCTACATAATGTAATTTGAATTATATATATAGTAAATACTATAAACCAAATAATTTATACGATTTTAGATGTACGTAATACCTCTCCTTTTTTGAATTCCAAAATCTAACTTGATCTTCCCATTGGTACCTCAACATTCTTGTGGAACATTTCTTAATTTTTCGTCAAGGCTTATCTCTTTCTTGAAATATTGTTTTTGAGGGTGCTTTTATTGTCTCTCCATTTTTTACCCAATGTCTTCTTAACATAGTCATCGAGACCTCTAAATTAAATCTACCTCAAGAAAAAAAGTATAAAAATTAATATAAATGAAAATTAAATTAAAGTATTATAAATTACATTCACGCTTTATTACCTTAATATTTTCGAGGGCTCGATTTTGTTGGCATCGTGCATGTGATGCCATGATTCGTAGTTAATGGGCAACATATTGGAATTTCATGCTAAATGCCCAAATAGCCTCCTAACAATGAGCTTCAGATCCAACAGTGGCCATCATTGTTTCTCCTTACTTTAACACGATCGTTAGGCTCTAAGTCGATAAATCTTGAAGTAATGTACGCCCCGACCTTTGCCGCCCCACCACCTTCAAATTGAAAAATAATATATTATTATATTAAAATTAAAAATGAATCAATAATAAAATTCAACATGCATGTAAAATAAACTTAACATTACTTTGAAATTCTCCAGCTCGCCCTCTATGTCCGGCAGAGTAGAAGATCCAACAACTGCTTGTTGCTTGCCATAGTTGTTTTAACTCGTCAACAAGTGGTCGCAAATAGACGTCAATATCATTCCCTACCTTTCTCTCTGTATAATCATAGACAAGATAAAAGAAGATTGTTTCATGCAAACCCATGGAGGCAAATTGTAGGAACAAGCACCACAGCCAAGTAATCGACGTTGTGCTCATAAGTTTGTAAGGGTTAAATCCATCGGATGCTAGCCCAAGCCTCACATCGCGAGGATCGCTTGCAAAGCTTGGAAATTTAGAGTCAAAACATTTCCAAGCTAAAGAATCTGCAGGATGCCTTAACAACCCATCATCTGGTTCGTCCATCACGGTGCACACGTCATTGATTCTACTGTCTTGGACGACATGAAAAGCCGCTGAAGCCTCAGATTAGGGGAAAATATCGCAAAATCTTAATCGTCGCTTCTTTGATCGTGTACCATGTTCGCCCTCGTTACCATCCTCTATATTTCTATGAATCCAACGGATTGGCCGCATACATGACAAAGACTGTTGGTTTATGCGTCGCCCTAATACAACATGCGCTCATTTGGGCAATCGTGAATTTTATTGTATCCAAGGCCCAAACTTTATCAATTTCTTCATGTCTTTGGAAGATCGAGGATTTTTGCAAACGGAACATTTCTTGCAAAGAATTCTAACAAAGATTGTGAACGAAGTTTCCATCCACCCACCCAAACATTTCAAGTGAAAAGACGAATATGTAATGACAGCTTGGAAAATTTTGATCCTTCATACGCTTCTTCATTCATTTCACCAAGTAACGTAGAACCTCGCAGCTTCTTCATTTGGTCGTTCATCCCAGACACTTCTTTCCCTTCTGAAAGTATTTCCTCCAAAATTGTGATCATCGGTTGCACCCAAGTCGGTGAAAATGACCAAACCATCATCACAAGATATTAAAAGCATCCCGCAACATGTTTTCCATGTTATCGCCACTAACATTCCGTTGAAAGCAAGATGAGAATACCCCTGATTCATCGATGAAGATGCTCCCCTAGATGTAGACTCGCCATGAAAAACCATATTTTGTACCCCGGACAAAACCATCAACAACTAGATGTTCAGAGACCACTTCACGATAATGCCGATTAATATTGCAACACTTCTTACACGGGCAAAGAATCATATTCTCTTGGCTTGCATTTTGAAATGCGAAATTCGTAAAAGTTTTACTCCATTTCGATAGCCGTTGCTTACCCTTGACAATTTCATCCAACTCCTATCCATTTCAGTAGTTGTTGAAGTCTAAAGTTGACAATAAATTATACTACTAACTTGTTAATTAATAATTTATATAAGTAATTTATGCAATTTGATATTAAAATTAGGTAAGTTATATTCTTTAAGATCCATCGACGTGGCATTGTTACACCTAGGAGGATCCGTTATATCCGACAGTGAGATATAAGGCAACCCGTCAGTTTCAAATTTATATACTTTGAATCTTTTTCTTAAGTTTTATGTAAGTTATGAAGTTTGATATTAAGGAAAATTATGTAAGTTATTAAATTTAATCGTCAACTTATGTATTCTATGCAATTTGATATTAAAATTAGGTAAGTTATGTATTCTTTAAGATCCATCGACGTGGCATTGTTACACCTAGGAGGATCCGTTATATCCGACAATGAGATATAAGGCAACCCGTCAGTTTCAACCTATATACTTTGAATCTTTTCTTAAGTTTTATGTAAGTTATGAAGTTTGATATTAAGGGAAAATTATGTGTTATTAAATTTAATCGTCAACTTATGTATTTTATGCAATTTGATATTAAAATTAGGTAAGTTATATTCTTTAAGATCCATCGACGTGGCATTGTTACACCTAGGGAGGATCCGTTATATTCGACAAGGAGATATAAGGCAACCCGTCGTGTTTCCAATTTATATACTTTGAATCTTTTTCTTAATTTTTATGTAAGTTTGATATTAACTTAAAATTTTAGTGGTTAAATGTTATAGGTTAGTGGTTAAAGGTTAAGGGTTAGGGGTTTGGGGTTTAGTGTTAAAGATTTAAGTGTTAGGGGTTAAGGGTTGGGGTTAAGGGTTTAGGTTAGGTTTAGTGTTAAAGGTTAAGACTTAAGGGTTTAGGGTTTAGAGGTTTAAGGTTAAAGGTTAAGGGTTTAGGGTTTAGGGTTTAAAGGTTAAGGGTTAGGGGTTAGGGGTTAAAGGTTTGGGGTTAAGGGTTTAAGGGTTAGGGGTTTAAGGGTTAAGGGTTTAGGGTTTAAAGGTTAAGGGTTTAAGGTTTAAGGTTTAAAGGTTAGGGGTTAAGGGTTAGGGGTTTAGGGTTTAGAGTTTAAGGGTTAAGGGTTTAGGGTTTAGGGGTTAGGGTTTAGGGTTTAGGGTTTAGGGTTTTAGGGTTTAAGGTTTAGGGTTTAAGGTTTAGGGTTTATGGTTTAGGGTTTAGGGTTTAAGAATTTAGGATTTATGGTTTAAGGATTTTAGGGTTTAAGTTTTGTGGTTTTGAATTTTAAGAAAAGCTTTATGTAATTACATTTAATTAGTTTTTGTATTGACTTATTGGTTGTTTAATTCAAGATTTGTAATTTAAGTAGCTATGTCATGTTATATTTAATTTATTGGACATCCATTAATTATTATTATCATTATTATTATCTTTATCTTTATGTTTATTATTATTATCATTATTATTATTATCTTTATTATTATCTTTATCTTTATTATTATCTTTATTATTATCTTTATTATTATTATTATTATTATTATGATTATTATTATTATAATTATTATTATTATCTTTATTATTATCTTTATCTTTATTATTATCTTTATTATTATCTTTATTATTATCTTTATCTTTATTATTATCTTTATTATAATCTTTATTATTATCTTTATTATTATTATTATTATTATTATTATCTTTATTATTATCTTTATATTTATTATTATCTTTATTATAATCTTTATTATTATCTTTATTATTATTATTATTATTATTATTATTATTATTATTATTATTATCTTTATTATTATCTTTATATTTATTATTATCTTTATCTTTATGTTTATTATTATTATCATTATTATTATTATCTTTATTATTATCTTTATCTTTATTATTATCTTTATCTTTATTATTATCTTTATTATTATCTTTATTATTTTCTTTTATTATTATTATTATTATTATTATTATTATTATTATTATTATCTTTATTATTATCTTTATCTTTATTATTATCTTTATTATTATTATATATAACAAGAATTAAATTTAATATATAACAAATTTATAACATTTTTAACAATTAAATTTTATATTGTGTTTATGTTAATCTTTATATCATTCCATACCATTAACTTAGTTAAATTAGAACCAAGTTGTTAATGTACTTGATGTATTTTTGTTGACATTTGAGCTGATAAATCAACTTAACCAAGTGTGCAAGTTTAGTTTAGTTTAGTTTCAATGTAAGTAGTGGTAATAGGTAGATGTTTAGGTGAAATTTGTTTGTTTTTATCACCCTATTATATGTAATGGCGTTATGCCTCAATTTGAAGTTAATGAAAATACACATTTAATTTGATCAATTTGCGTGAGTAAAAGGGATATATATTCACAAAACTGCTTAACAACCTCCAAAGAACCAACAACATATAAATAATAATAATAATGATGTCATACTGTTAAGTTATTACCGCTAAATCCAATCCAACAGCTTAGGACGGTAGGAAGCAAGAATCGACATAGAAACAACATGAGATCAATTTACTTCATACAAATATATATTAAAACGATATTAAAGGAATAACTTAGCATAAACAATTAGAAACAATAACTTACATGCAAACATATATATCATAATATATACATAGAAAAAAGGGATCAATTTACGTAACTTAAGCATTTAAATTGATAACTTAAGCATTTAAATAAAATGTAAAATTAGGTAAATAATTGAATTTACATCAACATATTTACGATCATTACAAATTGCTACATTAAACAAACCGGCTATCATTAATATTGTTCTAGCTTTTACGATCGATTTACCAAGTCTTTAATAAAGAGGATGATATGTTATTCTGACTCAAAGCCTTGAATAAGTGGCGATGATCGGTCATAAATATACCGCGTAAAGCATTGCAACAACTCGATCTAGAAAAAGGCAATGCTTTAGGTGTAAAACTTAATTGCTTAGAACCTAGCCAATGTTACTCCAAAGAAATTGATTTTATTTGCAAATATCTCGCTGATTTTGTCCAAGTAGGTGGTACTAAGCAAACCTTATATATTCCAAGAGGATTAAAAGCCATCTTATAAGGCAAAATCATAATACCTACACTGTTGTCCGAGGACTGTGATACGTACTCTAAATGGATAGTGAATTCCAAATTTGACACCACACAATAAAACCACCTATAGCAAATGTCTATAAGTTTCGTAATTTTATTCATAGATTCTTTTTCTTTCTCTAATTAGCAAATAGTAGAAGAAGAAAATGCATAAGGGATGAATGACTGCAAGTAGATGTACAATATAAGGAGGATACACAAGAACTATCTAGAATCGGTGATTAAAATGTATATTTACAAACAAACAAAAGGATGATTGCAAGTGTAAAAGTTTGGGACATGTGTAGACTTGTACCAAGTTATTTGTTCTAATAACTTTTTCTAGACAGAGTGAAAAGGCTTTCCATTGTTTTCTAATGAAAAATAGGTTTTGAATGATTAAAACTGAAAACATGTTAAAGAGAGGAAAATAATGGAATATGAACAACAAAAGTCATTCTCACTTCTCGTAAGCAAAAGGGTTATGGAGAATAGTTTCCTTGAGATTATTTTAACAAATAATGAACCACACAATGTTCGAGAGTAATCAAAAATAGCAAACTAGAGGAGGAATCTCGATAAATATCATTCATCAAATAATCAATCGCTTCATTTAAAGAGATTGGGAATCTATTAAAAAGACACTTGAATGTTCATACCTCCTCAACGATCCTATAAACTTCCACAATCGAACTCCCATGTCATTGTTGAGGTGATATGGGTTCCCATCACGAAAAGAGAAAATAAGCTTTATCAACATCAAACAATCAACCAAGATACAAAAAATCTGGAGAATATACAGCTTAGCTAATTATAACAAAACTTCCTATGAATTATGGAAACAATAAACTTCGACAAAATATCTGCTGATGATGTTAGCAGTTGAATTATGGAAACGATTTACCTTCCGACGATTTTTACCGCCGATGATGGCTTCGTTCAGATTGTCTCTCACTAACGCTATGTATTCACCGTGGTTAAGTTGAGGAGGCAAGGAGAAAGAGAGGTAAAGCTTGAAGGCGAAGGGCGTTGGTGGCGACGAAGAGAGGTGGAGCCGTGGAGGACTAATGACTAAAACGGCGAGGATTTCAAGACTTTAGGGAGAAATCAAGGAGAAATCAAAGAAACAAAACCTTTAGACTTTAGGGATTTCAATGTATGGGGAAATTTTTTGGCAGAGAAATGATGGGGAAGGAAATTCATCAATCGGGTTTAAGGGTTGGGGAAATGGATGAGAGCAAAACTACGACGCTTACACAAAAAATATATTAGCTTTATGCGCTTTCAAAATAAACGCCACTAAAAATGGGAAACTACATCGCTTTTTGATTAAAATTACATACATATGCTTGCGGCGTTTTTGAAAGCGCCGCTATATCCCATTTTATCATGCGCTTTCAAAATAAACGCCACTAAAAATGGGAAACTACATCGCTTTAATTAAAATTACATACATATATTTGCGGCGTTTTTAAAAGTGCCGCTTATATCCTAACTTCTGCGGCGTTTTATAAATAAACGCCACTAAAAATGGAAAACTACGTCGTTTTAATTAATATTACATACACATACTTTATGCACTTTGCGTAAGTTACCGCTATATATAACTTATTATGCGCTTTCAAGATAAGCGCCACTAAAATATTGAAAACTACGTCGTTTTAAATAAAAATACATAAACATATTTGCGCTTTTTTCTAAAACGCCACTATTCTCAATTTTCATTTTTTTATTTTCACTTATTTTTATTTTCACATATTTTTTACTTATATTATCATTTTTTATTTTTAATTTTTAAATATTAAACTTTTAAAAAATTTCAAATTTTTTCAAGATTTTATAATTTTAAACTTTTTAACAAAACTATATTTATCTTATTATATATACATGTAATATCCTCTATCTTATTTCAACCTATATTTTGAGTAAGAAATATTACATTTAAATACAACCATCGTTTAATTTAAATATTTATTTAAACACTTCCTTTTAACATATTAATTTAAGCTTATTTGAAGTTTTTCAAATCATTTCTATACTTTCTTTTACAGTTTACAAATATTGGTAGGGTTTTAATTTGGATCAAAATAGAGTTTACAAATTGAATTCAAGTCGCCAATGTTAGTGTAGTACAAAACATATATTTTAATATTAACCATAAATCCTCGTGAGAGATTTTTGCTTGCCGGATTTTGGGCCCTAAACCCTAAACCCTAAATCCTAAACTCCTAAACTTGAACCATAAACCCTCTAAAATCAAAAACCTAACACATCAACCATTTCCCCTAAACCCATACACTATAATCTATAAACCTTAAACCTAAAACCCCAACCCATCAACCCAATACCGCTAAACACTAACATATATATTAACCACTATACAATAAACCCAAACACATTCACTATTCTTAAACCCTAAATCTGGCCCTTATGAGAGATTTCAGTTTCGTGATTTTGGGTCTTATAGCTAATACCCTAAAACCCTACACCCTACACCCTAAACCCTAAAACCTAAACCCTAGACCCTAAACCCTTATAAACTTAAACCATAAACCCTAAACTCAAAAACCCAACACATTCACCATTCTTTCTAAACCCCTGACCCTAAACCTATAAACCCTAAACCCATAAACCCTAAACCCAAAACCCAAAACCCAAAACCATAACCCATTAACCATTTCCTCCTAAATCCTTAACCCTAGACCTTAACCCCTAACCATTAACAGTTAAACCTTAATTAATACCAGGTAATTAAGCCTTAAACCTTAAATTATTTAGATAAGTTTTGAATATTATACAATATTTCTTTCAATATTTTAATAAATTTAAATAACATTTAAATATATATAAAGCTTATCTATTATCTTTTAAATAATGTAAAGTATAATTATAATTTGGTATAAGTACTCTTATATTCACAAATTTGGAATTTGGTCAATATGCTTTTATTTTAGGAGTTTAATCTGCTGCTTTTCTTATTTATCATTTTAGGTTCAACTATATTAACACTCATGAAACCCTAACACATGCATCCCCTAATAAACCTTACACTCTAAACTATATATATATATATATATCAATTTAATATTTTCAAATTAATATATATCTTTTATGATTATATAATAAATTATTTAATATATCATTTAAAAATCCAAAAATTGGTAAAGAAAGGACTTATAGCTGCGTTTTAAAAAGCCGCTAAAGGTCGGACTTATAATGCGTTTTCACAAAAGTACCGCTAAGGTCGACTTATAGCGTTTTTTAAAGTTACCGCTAAAGGTCGAGACTTATAGCGGCATTTTAAGAAAGCCACTAAAGGTCGGACTTATAGCGGTTTTTTAAAGTTACCGCTAAAAGTCCGACTTATAATGACATTTTTAGGAAAGCTACCGCTAAAGGCCGGACTTATAGCGGCGCTTTTAGAAAGCGCCGCTAAAGGTCGGACTTATATATGCTTTTATGAAAGTTACGCTAAAGGCCGGACTTATAATGCATTTTTAGAAAGTCACGCTAAAGGTCGGACTTATAGCGCGCTTTTTAGAAAGTCATTAAAGGTCGGACTTACGCTTTGATAATAACGCTATATATCATTTTTCGCTTGTTAAATAAACAAGAATTGCATTTTTAGCGGTTTCCTTAAAACGCCGCTTATGTATAATAATTATATGCGTTTTATTTAAAACGCCACTAAAAACGCCGCTAAAAGTCCTGCTTTTGTCAGAGTGTACAACTAAATACCAATAATTACAAATAATTTATAATCTAAAAATCTCAATTAAATATCAAACAAATTATGATTAACTAAATCAACATGTGTTTTAATCAGTTACGGGTTAATATCAAACTTATAGAAGGTTAAAACTACGCAAACAATCATTTTGGATCAATTTGAAACAAATTTAAAAAGATGAGAAAAATATGAAAACAGGGGACACACGACCATGTCTCGAGGCCGTGTGGAAGGGTTGAGGCCGTAAGGATAGGCCACATGGTCGTGTGAGTAAACTATGTAACAACTTGATGCCATGTGAAATTGGGGTCACACGGCCGTGTTGTCAAGCCATGTGACAAAGCTTAATGCATGTGGCAATGAGTGGCATCTAGCAATGCATCATTGCTACCTAAGATACAAGAAGTCATGATTCGACATAACTTTTGTGATTAACTTTTCATGCATTAATCCTTAAGTCCTTTATCTACGGAATAGATACAAGTCATGGAATAGTCACACTTGTATAGTCCATCCCATGTTTCTTGATATCTTGAGTAGACTATGATATACAAATTAGTATGACATCTCATGTCAACTTATTTGAGCATGGCCATGCATTTCTAGTCTCACTCAATCAAGTGGCCTAAGATATTACTCCCATTATGTGGGAGGGACTTATCTATATTGATCAACAATATCCTCTACATTGATTGTGATATATCCAACATCGACCTTTATAGAACAACCGATTCACGGTGTACGTTTGATGTATCAAAATATCGACTCACGATGTTGGGATAATGATTATCTCAAGTCTAAGGATCATATACATATTAATCACTATGAGTAATGTTGTGACAATTACATAATAATCCAAGAAACATACTCATAGCGGGTCATCCAATATGTTGTTCTCTAACACACATATTCATGCATTGATTTTGACACTCCATATCAATGACAACTCTTTATCATCAATCAACTACATGTTAGTCTTAATGCATTATTGTTGTCCTAGTCAACAATAATACTTGACTAAGGATGTTTTAAGAATAATCATATTATTCTCGGGACATTATTATAAAAGCAGTTTATTTGTACACACGAAGGAAAAAGCTGAAATAATAATGACAACGCTTTATATTAATAAACATGGTAAATCAAGTATGTTATTACAACCATCTCATGATTGATCTTTGGGCATACTCTTACATTAAATACCAAGCTCCCACCGAAACCATTCCTAGACATGCATGAGAGAGGTTGCCACACCACCGAGCCCTCGAGTTATGGTGAAGCCGAAGCTACGCACTGGGTAGGATTCTGTGAAGAGGAGGTGAGTCACTAGGACTGCTTAAATACCGAGGCTCTTACGGATCCAATCCTAGACATGCGTACAGGGGTTACCACACCCTAGCTCAGTGACTTAGCCATAGGTTTGTTTAATGCATTAAGTCTTATGTGTTTGTGTTTGAGTAGACTAGTCCTAGGGTTCAAGTTCCTATCATTCTATTCTACGTTCCATGACTTTTCTACCCTTAAATAGTTCACTGAATCATACATAGAGTTAGGGGTACTTACACGGTGGATCATGAATTCGGAGACTTAGGGGCCATGCCAGAAGCCTGCTTATTTTCAAAGAAAATCATTTGGCTCGCTTTGAAAATGTTTTGGGCCTTAGCCCACAGGCCGAGAGTTTAAAATTGGGCTCTGATACCAAATTAAAACACCCCACACCCGGCCCACGAGCCTGAACTGGATCTGGTATGTTCCTAAGGTAAACCGGTTTCAAAGATTTTTGTTACTTAGAGAAAATTTGAGAATATTGGAAAAAAAATGTTGTCGTGGATTGGGCTTAGATTGGAAACCCATTTAATTAATCTTGTAAATCCAATTAAGGTGACAAAATAATTTTTAGGGTTTATAAAAAAAATATAACACTTAACTTTAGTCATAATAGTTCGTAACATAACAATTTAAAGTAAAGCAGGAAAAGAAAAATCCACTGGGCCTTATGGCCTTATTACATCAAGTAAAAACCCAAAACAAATAATAAAGTCCAAATCGAATAAAATCTTCAAAAGGATCATGGCCACCTCAAGGTCTACCATCCGGTCCATCAACGTTCATCACCAAAATATTTCCCTAACGGGTGAGTCAACAGACTCAATGTGCACACATACTAACATTCAACAAATCGGGCATATATGTTCATATCAAATTCACATTCATATAAAATAAATGATGATGCAACCCAACCCAAGCCTAATGGTCCATCCGCTACACACCACCCGTACCTGCTAGTCACACCGTGGGTACTACTAAGTCAACCCTCCATCCGCTACATACCATCGAAGGCGTCATTGCAATGACGTGCTCATCGCCCATATAATTTGTGTCATTAGACACCATATTCAAATAATGTAACGGAGTTACCAAATTCGAGATAATGTAACGGAGTTACCATATTCAAAATGTTGTGACCGTAGTCACCATATAACGTTAGTGAGACCAAGTCAACACCTTCTTCCCTTTCACATAAATCCGAATGCCCCAAAAATATATATATCATGCATAACATACTTAATTTCATATTCATATACATATATTCACATGTTATAAAATAACATATTTCATAATCCTATCAAAAGTAGGAAAGCGTGCACAGTACTTTTGTACCACATTAAGTACTTAGCCATATTCATATTCTTACGTACAATCATATAATAAAAATAATTGCCATATGAAATATCGAAAGTTAGTTAATGTACACACCTGATTTGCTTAATAGATTCCTTGAAATCCAAGAACGATCTACCGATCTAAATTTTTACTCCTATATTCGGCCAACCATTAAAATATATTAACAAACTTATTTGGCTCAAAAACCAAATCCAAGTAGGATTTGTATTACTTACCTTGTTGCCGAATTAAAAGATTGTAAATCAAATGCGAAAATTGATAGTATTCCTTCCTTAAATCATTAGCCACTAAATCGTAATTATGTGGGTTTAACTTTTGAATAAATGGAAAATAATTCGAATATCAAAATCAAACCTTGGCGAATGTCATGACCATAAAATTTCCAAATCTGAAGAGGATTCCTTAATATGCCTGTCGAAATCCCTACAACTTCATATGTTAGATCTGATCTAATTTTAATAATTAGTATTTGGCCTTTAGCCGAATGTGCCTCACCTTAAATTCCTTGAATTCTGAAATCCGGAAACTCTTCCTTTGATATTCGGGCAAGAGACATAAAAGAGGTTATTTCCTTAGATCTTGATTAAAAGAATTTAGAAGAACAAAAATTAATTGTTCTTACCTTAGATCCTTGATCCTTATATTTGGTAATTGTAAAAACCCGAGAGATCCTTGTAGATTCGGCCATGAACAAGAATAGGGATTAGTATCTTGATCTTGGTAAAAAGAAAAGGAATAGAAATTGATTGACCACAGATCTTACTCTTTTTGATGTTGTAGTTGATTGCTCCTTTGCTTAGAATCAACAAAGATTCGGCTTTGATGATGAAAGCAGAGAAGAAAAATAGAAGAAGAGAGGATGGTTTTTGCTTAAAGAAAATTCGGCAGAGAGGGGGAGAGAGCTAGGAAAATTTCAGCAAGGCTTAGAAAGGATGAGAGAATAGCCTACATTCTCCTCCTTTAACTAAAATTGCTAGACCAAGAGTCCTTGACTTGGCCACTACTCCCCACAAGTGATAATATTATCTTTTAATTATCACCTTATTAAATTAAAAGTATTTAATCCACCCTTTATCTCCTCATTTATCTTATTAAGAGAAAATCTTCTGCTTAACACTTAATTTACCAAGTTTTAACCGAAATAAAACTCTTCCTTTTCTAGAAAATAGGTTCCATCCACCCCTTAGCCTTGGAAGCAAAAATAAAGCCTTCAATATTTGCTTTCCAAGTGACTCGAACTCAGGCCCATTCCTCTTACACATGGCACCATTTCCATAAGCCTTAAGTGACACCTTCAGGCCACTTTTCCAAGCCCAATTGTGTGCCGAATTTCACCAACTTTTTCTTTTAAGGCCCTCTTGCCCTTATTTCCTATTTTGAACTTTAAAATTTGACATTTCTCGATTATTTCTAAGTTTCCTAAAATTTTCGATCGGCTCTGTAACTTGCCATTTTTCTTACATCTTCAAGTTTCCAAAATGTTCAAGTTTCCAAAATGTTCAGGTTTCCAAAATGTTCAGGTTTCCAAAATGTTCAGGTTTCCATTTTCATGCATTTCCAGGTTTCCAAAAATATCAAAAATTTATTCTTAATGCTGAAACTTGTCATTTCATACAATTAAACTGAAAATGCATAGGCCCTTTTTCAGGATGTTACAACACGGGCGTGTAAGGTGACCGTGTGGGACACACAGCCGTGTGGTAGACCGTGTCCTAAGCCGTGTGCACCTAAAGTAACTTCAAAATCAAGTCATTTCACCTAGTATTACTTGGTTACCAAGCCATACCATTTGCACCTATGCATACCCATCTCAAAACATGCCATATACCATTCAACCTAAGTGCCTAACCAATATGCCCACAAAGGCACCTCAATTTACAATTGAAAACAACCAAAATGAAAATGCTCAAACATACCAAATCGTTAACACTGTATGACATTTTCTCAATCACTTACTTAGGCATAACTGACCTTTATAACAACTTCATGTTTCAACATCAATATATATATATATGAAAACATATCAAACATAATACCTAACTTATAACCATTTCATCCATGAAAACATTTAACCAATAATCAAAGCAACCATCAAGCCATCGATGATTGAGTATGGGTCCATAAGCGTAATGAGGACTAAATTGGACCCAAAAGGCAATAGGCCTTTTTAAGTACTCAAGAGGATCAATGGCAATGCCTATCAAATATATCTGCCCGGTGAGTATAATGTAAGTTCTACTTTTAATATTGTTGATTTATCTCCCTTTAATGTTTCATATTCGAGGAGGAATATTTTTGAGGAAGAGGTGAATAATATGTGTCACAAGGCCCTAAATAAGGCTCATGAACGTGATGGGATCAAATTTCGTCAAGGCCCAATAACAAGGTCGAAGGCCAAGCAAATATTTGAGCAAGATTGAATGGGACCATCTTACGAAGGCCCTAGATGTGCACATGATGAAAAAAGAAAATCAAGATTCACTTTCTTGTTTTCAAGAAAATCAAGAAATCAAATCGTGGGCACATGATGGAAAAAGAAAATTAAGATTTACTTTCTTATTTTCAAGAAAATCAAGAAATTGAATCGTGGCCCAATTTTGTTGTTTCGAACAATTTTAAGAATCAAGAAAATCAATATTTCAAATATTGGAAATCTTGGTCCAAGAAATCGAATCTTGCAGCCAAGGCACATTGGATTTCAAGTACGAGCTTAAACCAGCCAATTTCGAGAGCAAGCGGATCACAAGACCAAGTTTCTTGAAAAAATGGCCCATTAAGATGTCTACAAGCCTATCCTAAAGTTTGGAAAGTAATTTAATTGAATATCAGGCCAAATTATCAAAGTGGCCCAAATTGTAAAATATTTAAACTTTAGGTTCAATTTTATTTTAATAGGTGGATCATCATGTAAGAATTCGCCCAAGGAGCCCATTTAATTCCATTGGATGAATTCCCATTAAAAGCCCGCACTTAGAATTTTTTTTTATTATTTGATGAGTTGTCTTGTTAGTTATTCCATTAGGGTTAGGAAAACTTATTTTGGGGGCCCATAAGTAGCATGGACATTCACCCTTATACATACACAATTGATATCTTTTTTTTTTAGTTAATAATAATTCTCTTTAATTTTTTCTTCAAGAATTACTCTTAAGTTTCTTTTAGAAGTTGTTTTAACAATCTTTCAGGTTGTCGGAATCATCTTCAAACTTTTTCTTCCCAATATCTTTTTCTTGGAGGGAGAATTAGAGCCATTGAAAGGAGTTGTGGATTCTTAATATATCTAAGGATTCTTAGGACGACATCTTCTCTTTTCTATCCTTAATTTATCGTTTCTTAGTTATTTAAGTTAGTTCTTGTTGTTTTGGCTTGCTGATTTTATTGATTTTTGTTCTAGGTTAAAATTGTTTCAAGAAAGACGTTCTCCTATATTGTTCCATCAAGAAACACATCAAAATTAGGAGTTTTAATCTTTTCTTGTTGTTTCAAACATTCTTGCACAAATTATTTTGCTTTTGTCTTTAAAATCACTTCTAACAAATTTGTTTGTGTTTTATTTTTCTAGATCTAGTTAGGGCATTTTCTTGAGGTCTAAGGACCGTTTCTTTCCATCCAAGAAACTCTAATTCATTCTCTTTTGGACTCTTTACTTGCCGATTCATCTTTCTTTTGTTTTAATTTCATTTGACTCTTCTTTGTGACAACTAATCTGTTTTCATTGTTCCTCATTTTAGTTTACGTTCTTCTAGAGATCTAGGATAAATCCACGACTTGAATAAACTTTTCGATCCTCTTTTGCGTTCATCCGCATCATTCCTTATCATTATGTTTCATATTATACATATTTTTTGTATTATAGAAATACCATTGAGTTATACTCAGCATATGGTTTTGTTTTTGTGCGTAGGTTAGGTACTATTCGGTTAGGTTAACTCCGCATCCAGAGATAATAACGAACTCAAGTTTTGGTGATGCTCTTAATTTGGTTTTGGCATGTACCTAGGAAGTCTTGTGTTTGAAATGTTTATTTTGGAGTTGATGGTATTTTGAATCTTGTTGATAGTTATGTAAATATGTATAACATATAGAAGTGGTCACTTTGTTGATAGCTTGATGGTTGCTTTGGTTACTTGTTAAATGTTTTCATGGATGAAATGGTTATAAGTTAGGTATTATGTTTGATATGTTTTGATATATATATTGATGTTGAAACATGAAGTTGTTATAAAGGTTAGTTATGCTTAAGTAAGTGATTGAGAAAATGTCATAAAGTGTTAATGATTTGGTATGTTTGAGCATTTTCATTTTGGTTGTTTTCAATTATAAATTGAGGTGCCTTTGTGGGCATATTGGTTAGAAACTTAGGTTGAATGGTATATGGCATGTTTTTGAGATGGGTATGTATAGGTGAAAATGGTATGGCTTGGTAACCAAGTAATGCTAGGTGAAATGACTTGATTTTGAAGTTACTATAGGTGCACATGGCTTGGGACACGGTCTACCACACGGTCGTGTGTCCCACACGGTCACTTCACACAGCCATGTAGCCTATGTAATTTTGGTGCAGGTTTGTTCACATGGTCTCAGAGAGTTACACGGTTTGGCTACACGTCCGTGTGACCTTATATTCAAATTATATACGGTTTGGCCACACAACCATGTTCTTGTGCCACATGCTTTGAGCTTTGTCACATGGCCCGACAACACAGCCGTGTGACCCCAATTTCACATGGCATCAAGTTGTTACATAGTTTACTCACACAACCATGTGCCCAATTCACACGGCCTCAACCCTTCCACACGGCCTCGGGGACACGGTCGTGTGTCCCCTGTTTTCATATTTTTCTCATCTTTTTTAATTTATTTCAAATTGATCCAAAATGATTGTTTGCTTAATTTTAACCTTCCATAAGTTTGATATTAACCCGTAACTAATTGAAACACATGTTAATTTTGTTAATTATGATTTGTTTGGTATTTAATTGAGATTTTTAGATTATAAATTGTTTGTAATTGTTGGGTATTTAGTTGTAGCATCCTATTGCTCGGGTTCGACGATAGGACCGGGTGAGGGTTATTACAGATCATTCCTTTCCTTACATCCTATCGTTGCCTATGTGCCTTACTGGTGTACCAAAAATGTCATCTTGGCAGATAAGACCATGCCCATCAGATTTTCCTTTGGGGCACTCCTCCAGACTCAGGACTCGCCAAATTTGGGTGTTACAAGCTTGTAGAAGTTTTTTTCTTTAAGCTATATGCTGGTAAATTCTTAAATCTTTCTTTAAGTTTACCAAATAGAAAAGAGTTTTTGTAAGGGTTGTTCAGTAGGGTTTCCATTTGATTATCGGACAAGAAGGAAACTTTTTACCTGGAAATGTTTGCATGTTTACAGATTCTTGTTATTTTATTGAGTTTTGGTTGTTTTTATATTTAAAAGAATTATTTGATTGTTAAGGGAAAAGAGCTCATTGAGTAGAAAGCTTTATGTGAAGGCTTCTGGTGAGTTCCTTTGTACTATGAGTCTGTTATCTGTATTAATACTTTTAATCTTTCTTACCATATATCCAAGTAAGTCACCTTAACTTCTGGTTTTGGTATGTATGTCAAAGGGATAGGTAAGGAGTCGGTGCATGTACTATTAAAGTTAGGAAATCATAGACAAAAGTCTTGCATGTGCATTGGTATAAATACTCATTTCTTGGTGCACAAGCTCCATATTTGGAATGACGTAAAGAGGTACTGGAGAGATGATATGTATGATGATGAAAAGAAGATACAATAAATTATGTTTTGCCTCTGGTATGGCACTTTGGTGCAAATCATGATTGGTAAATACATGATAGAGGTACAAAGATTATGACTAGTCTATTGGCTCTACGGAGTGGAATTAAGAAACATGAATATCGATTCTTGGAAAATATTGTAATTTATTATTAAGGATAGAAAAGAGAAGATGATGTCCTAAGAAGCCTTGAAAACATTAAGAATCCACAAATCCTTTCAGTGACTCTAATTCCCGCTCCAAGAAAAATATATTGGCCAGAAAAAGCTTAAAGATGATTCCCACAACCTGAAAGATTGTTAAAACAACTTCTAAAAGAAACTCAAAAGCAATTCTTGAAGAAAAACTCAAAGAGAATTATTATTCACTAAAAAAAAACATAAACCAATTGTGTGTGTATAAGGATGAATGTCTAGGGCCCCAAAATAAGTTTTCTGAACCCTAATGGAATAACTAACATGACAACTCATCAAATAAAAAAATAATTGTAAGTGTGGACTTTTGATGGGAATTCAACCAAAAGAATTAAATGGGCTCTTTGGGTTGAACTCTTACATGATGATCCACCTATTAAAATAAAATTGGACCTATAGTTTAAATATTTTTGTAACATCTAGGATTTAGGGGTTTCGCATGTGCTTCGTATCTATGTGTTGGTATGCTTTGTATGCTGTTTGAGTGTGTTTGGGGTCTCGGGGAAGCTTGGGGTTAAGTTTGAGCCTTAGAGAAAATTTTTAATTCTAAGCATTTTAGGGGAGAGCTAGTGGAGCCAGGCTTTAAGGGACTAAATTTTGTGGTTGTTGACACAAGTGAAGAGTTAGAGTAGTGGCAAGGAGGCGCCACCTTGGGTGCAGGGGAGTTGCGTCAGAGGGGAGTTACAAGGGGGAAGGAGTTCAAGCTGTATGGACAACATCTTGGAGTTTTATTTTACACCTGGAGAGGTGAGTGGTGGATTTGGCTAGGGCACTTAAAGGGGGGAGTGTTGAAGGGGTCAAACAATTTGAATGGATGGTGGAGAGTGATCAAAGGAGGTTGAAACATTCAAATTTGTTTGAATGGAAGGGTGTGAGTGAAGTTAGGTGAAAGTTAAGGGATTTGGAGAGGGGTGGAGTTGTTGGCCATAGGTGGGGTTCTAGAGGTGGGACTTTCGGTCATGTAGGGGGTATGAGGGGGTGTTTCAATTTAGGAGTGTTGGTGCTGAAATTTGGAGAGGCTAGTTAGGAGTAGTGAGCTCTCTTTTGTCATTTGATGCAAATTGTTTCTTTGAGGTGCCGATTTCTCTCAATCATCCCTCATTTTCGGCATAGTGCTTGTAGCGCTAAAAGTTTGAAGGCACTCCTCTCTTTTTCTATTGTTTTCTTTCTTTTCTCCTCGAGTTTTTCCCTCTTGCTGAATTCTTTAGCATCCATTTCCTTTTCTTTTGTTTCTTCCCTCATTCTCTAAAGCCGAATTACAGTCCTCACTTTCTCTCATAGCCCAAACCTCTCAACCTCAGCATCATTCCATCCTTTCCTTCCCTAATTATTCTTTATAGCTGAACAAATCCCTTTGAAACCTCTCTTCTATTTTATCACTAAAGTCGAACCCTTACCCCATGTTTTGGTAAGTTCCCGATATTCTCTTTTCTTTTCTTTTCACTCTAGGCTGCACCTTTTCTTACAAAACTCTTTTATTATTTCATCAACAAAAGCCGAAGCAATTCTCTTCTTCTCCATTTCATTTCTTTATTTTATTTGCTTACTTTTCAAACTCCATCTCTTGACTGAATTCTCTCAGAAGGTTGCCGTCACTTCTCCTTTCAATATTTCCAATCGAATTTCTCTTAAGTTGTGGTAAGTGATCTTTTTTCTTTTCATTTCTCTTTTTTCTTTTGATTGACTGAATCAAAAGATATTAATCCTATTTCTTGGATTTTGGCCGCAGGGCTTGGCTCCGTGTCTCTTTTGCTTTTAGCCAGTGTGAAGGGTATTAGGAATCTTTTGGTTTTTGATCAACCAAGGTAAGAGGGTTACAACATTCGTTCGGCCGAAGGCCACTTCTTTTAGCCATAAGTTTGAGAGGCCGAATCTAATATCGGATTATGTAGGGATTTCAACGATCTTTTAGCTCGAGTGTAAAACCTCTGGGTTCTGTCGATTTCAGTAAGGATTTATTCGTTCAAAGTATTTATTTCTCGCTATTGTCTTATCCAACATTTTAACCGAGTCTTCTGACCAAGATCATATTTTATGGAATCGAGTGCCATTCAAGTAAAGGAAGGGGTTGGACACGTAGTCCCTACCGCTAAATTCAAGAAGCGAGCAGTTTTAGTGGTTCAGGATTGGCCACCGGGTTGTGGGCCAGCGTCTGAAAAAGACAAGAAGATCACTGTGATCCCTCAAGTAAGGACGTTAGTGAGATCGATAGTTTAGTTCTTCAAGTTTACAAGTGTGTAAATATCACACTATTCCCTTAACTTTATATATGTATGTGTTATGCTTGGAAGCCAAAAATAGTGGCAGTGGTGAGTGAGTTACCTATATTGGGTGATCGAAAAACCAGGTTAGTTGCTATTTCAGTTAATACTCATGGATAATTTGCTTGTGGATGCATGTTGAGTAGGATATATATATATGTTATATCATGTTGCCTACCCTTGTTATATTATGTTGCATGTGCATGGGACATTGGGTTATAAATGATGTAAAAGGGGAAGTGTATACATATTGGTGACTTTGTCACGGTTATTGATGGCATTGAGCCTCATTATGGATATGGTGATTTAATCACGTGTGGAATCAGTGGCCAGACCACTTATGTGGACTTTGAGCAGTGTGCATGTAAGCATGACTGCCAAAGAGGTGTGTAGCGGATGGAGGGTTGATTGTAGAAATCCCCAGGTGTGTATGAGGATGGATGTACGGAGCGGTGTGTAGAGGATGGATTACTAGGTTGGGTTAGGCTATCGTAATGGTTACTTATGCATGATACAATAATTCGATAATGATTTGGGGCTCAAGCCCACTTGTGGAATTTTGTAGAATAGGCAGCAACCTCTTCCAAATTACCAAAATCAACCTTATCCACTGGAAAAGAAGCCGAGTCTTGAAGAGATGTTGAAAAAGTTCATGGAAGACACAGATGCCCATCTCCAAAGAACTGATACAATGCTTGATAACCAAGGAATATCAATCAAAGAAATCAAGGAACAAGTCGGGGAAATCACTAGGTCAATGGGACAACTCACAAAACTTGTTTCAGAACGTCAACAACGATGTCTACCAAGCAACACAGAAATAAACCCAAAAGAACAGAGACAAGCCATCACATCTCAAGAGGATACAAAGGTAGACAAGCCCACCCCTAGTACAAGAAACCAAGGAAGAAACATGTAAAATAGAAGTAGCACAAGAAAAATCGGTAATTAAAGAGTACCACCCTCGAATACCTTATCCCAAAGCATTGAAAGGAGATAATTCAGAAGAACAATCCGCAAGTTTCTAAAACTTCTAAAGAAATTACGCATTAACTTCCCTCTTCTTGAAGCTCTTTTTTAGATGCCCGATGCAAGGAGATTTTTAAGACAACTCTTAACAAACAAATGAAAAATAGATGAAGAACACCA
Organism: Gossypium rotundifolium; assembly: GCA_025506655.1. NCBI lineage: Eukaryota > Viridiplantae > Streptophyta > Magnoliopsida > Malvales > Malvaceae > Gossypium > Gossypium rotundifolium. The sequence continues at coordinate 138,409,409 of CP106722.1, forward strand.
TGTGGAACTTAACGCAACATGCTCAGCAATGCTACAAAACCGACTACCGCAGAAATTAAATGATCCAGGGAGTTATACGATTCAATGTTTAATTGGTAGTTTAAATATTGATAATGCGTTAGCTGATTTAGGGGCAAGTATAAATGTCATGCCTTATACACTGTTTAAACGACTAGGTCTAGGGAAGCCCAAACAAACTAGGATGAGTATCCAACTAGCTGATAAAACTGTTAGAATTCTCAGGGGCATTATTGAAGACGTTTTAGTAAAAATGGATAAATTCATTTTCCCAGTAGATTTTGTTGTTTTAGACATGGATGAGGAAAATTCAATCCTTTAATTTTAGGAAGACCTTTTCTTGCAACTGCCAAGACTAAAATTGATATTGCCACAGGAGAACTCATAATTCGTGTAGGAGATGAATCAAGCAATCTTCAAGCTCTCGACTCAGCCAGAACCATAGAAGATGAAGGTAAGAAAGTCGTTTCAATAGATAATCAAATTATTCAACCTCCATTGCAGGAAACATCACGAAGCATCAAAACTAAGAGAACACAAAAGCGTATGATCAACAATTTAGAAGAGCAGAAGATATACACCAAAGAAAAGTCAGATCCACACGAAGTAAAACCTAAGGAACCACTAGAAGAGCTCATAGGAACATCAAATCACTTTAAAATAGGAGACCAGGTGCTGTTAGACAAAGCCGATCTTCACATCACTTCAATAGACTTGAGGACAAAGGGAGAAATTCTTCCCAAGGTACACGAAATCTTCCCCCACAACACAGTCGAGGTAAGTAACCCAAAATTCGATAAATTCAAGGTAAATGCTTCTCGACTCCAACTTTGTCATGAAAATAAAATCGCAAGTATGAGGGAAGATATTCAAACCTTTAAACCTCCTAAAATTTTCAAACATGAGGACAGTCTAGCTTAAGACTATAAACGAGCGCTTCTCGGGAGGCAACTCGAACATCAACACTATTTATTTTCAAATTTAGAAAAAAAACATAAGAAATCCCTAAAACCCCCTGAAGAAATTGAAGAGGAGATCCTTCATCTTGAGTAGAACTCTGACTCTTCGAGATGGATCAATTGGCTATCTTCGAGACAATCCCTTAACGAGAAAGGCTTGGCAGAAAACTCTGCTCAATGATCGACCCCTTGAATAGCCGCCTTGGGGTGTTTTTATAGACTTTTGGGATGCTTCACTTGTCTTCTAAGTACTCATAATTTAGGTACAATTCGTCCTAGGTGTTTGAGTAGACTTAGGATTGCGTTTCTTGGGCTACAAGCATCCTATTCCAAGTGAAATTGCTCTTTCCTGCGGTAGGGGCACGGCTAAGGCACGCCCGTGTAAATTGAGGCTCAGCCCGTGTCTCTATTCTATTGATTTAGGCACGACCATGGCACGCTCGTGCAAGTCGGGGGTCAAGCCGTGCTTCGGGTCTGTCGATTGGGACACAGCCATGCAAATCGGAGATAGGCCTTGTTGGGCTTTTTGTCGACGATACACGGTCGTGTAAATTAGTGACAGGCCGTGTTCTAGGTGGATAGCAAAGCACAGCCGTGTGGAATAAAGCCCAGGCCATGTCGACTTTTTGGGTTGGCCCAATTTGACCCGTTTTAAGCCCGTTTTACGTTCTTTTTATCCTTAGGTGTTCTCTTAAGTATAAGACGTGAAAAGAAAGGATTAAACCTTTTTACATAAATCAAGGATAAATTCATCTAAGCATACTAAATGTGGGATTAAAATATGTTACTTTTACGGTTTATCAAATACCCCCACGTATAAACTTTTGCTTGTCCTCAAGCAAAATTCTCAACTTACAATTAAAATGAACTTTCCATAATTCATAATTCCTATTAACAATGCATCATCATAGATAATTTAATTCAAAGAGCCTTAAAGTTTCAAACGAAATAAGTCATGATTTTGTAGCGTAAAAATAGGTGTCTCCCCTTATCTAAGTAATTTCCTTTAATTCAAAATCGACAAGGATTGACATCCTCACAGAAGATTCACTCAAATCACTCGAAGTGTTTAAGGTTCAAGAAATAAGCACCCTAAGTCGAACCTGAAAAGTTAATCCCATAGGCTTGCCTAAAAACCAAATCTCCACCACTGTATATGAGATGATACACAAATCAAAAGGTCTTTAATCGGTGTTGTAACGGGGTAGGGTTAAAGGTGTGGATAAAGACTGAATTAGAAGGTTAGAATCGAGACTGGCATGACAATTTACCTAACTAGACACAATGAGCTAAATATAAATATTTACATCGAATGAAAACTAATAATACTTACTGTTGATAATTACTCTATAGTAAGGAGTATTTTGATAATACTTTAATATGAGCTTTTTCTTCAACAATTGGAGTTTAAATGCTCTAAGCTTTTTTTTAAGAACAAACTAAAATAAACATAATAGAAGGAACTTTGGTGATTGAAATAACCTAATTCGGTGATTGATCAAATCAGTTCTTGATAAAGGGTAGTCAAAGGAATGTTGATAACAATACAAAGGGATTTTGGGTTAATATTAGTGGGTGAGTCAATAAAAAGGTTGTTAGGATTCAATGGGTTCACTAGGGGTTAATTTGTATGTGTAGGCTTTTTAGTGTAGTGAACGGGTTAAAACCTAGGTGCCTTTATCATCTCAGTGCATCAAATCATTAATGTGGTCTCGACATGTATAAACGAGGCAAGTTCTAGAATAACAGTTCAAAGTTGACACACTCATAATCAATTAAAGTGAGCACGAAAAAGGGTACATGCTCTATAAGGTTATAAATCTCACAAAAATTTATGGGTGTTTTGACATCAATCCTTATAAAATTTGAACTTCAAGGTGATACTCAAATTAGGTTCAACAACCTATCAATTTTTTTAGAAAGTAGACTTATCATGCTCGATTCTCTAGTATCCTTCAAATTTAATCATCAATGCATAATTAACTAAGACTTATTCTAAAACATATCAATAAAAATAATAAATCAGTAGAAATTTCATCCTAATTAATAATATGAGAAAAATACTTAAGATCAAGACTAATTTCAGGGTTTTGAAAATTATGCAAAAAGTTAGGCACTATTACCCTTACACTTAAGATGTACATTGCCCTCAATGTGCAAAGATAGATAATGAAATTTATGTGCCAAATCAAAAAGAGAAGTGGGGAAAGTAATACTCCTTGAAATCTAGATGATCCTTGGCGTCTTTGATGGCGGTAATGGTGTTTTTATGGGCTGGTGGAGTGGCTATCGGAAAGCAATTTGCTAGATGAAGAAATTGGGTAGCTTGTGAAGATATAGCCAAGAGATCTAGAGAAATAATAATAATATACTAATAATATATTTAAAGATTAAGGAAATAAAAAGAAGGAGACTAAGAAGAAAACTAAAATTGAAAGAAAGGACTAATGGATTAAGGAGTCCTTATTGTTGGATGGTTTGCGACATGGGTGTGACCTCAAAGGCTGTGGCGCGTGATTTCCAAGCAGCCTTTAGAATCTAAAGCCAAGAAACTAATATAATATAAATTAATTTAAGCAAGAAATAAGTAAAGATAAGGAAAATAAAGGAGACAAGAAAAGAAAAATAGAACCGAAAAGGTTTTCGAGACCCTTGGCGTGTCAATTAAGTGAAGCTACCGACATGAACTCATGTTGAAGTCTCCTCTGAGGAGATAATGCTTACGTTTTTTCGGCATGATCTTTGTGTTGCTCAAGTGTCTTAGATCTTTTCTATGAATAGGAGAAAAAATTGAAAGAAAAGAGAGAGAAGGAATAAGAAAGAAGATGGGACAAAGAGGATGGGCTGTGGGGATTTAAATAAGATTTTAGAATCTGGCACGTTCCCACGCCCATGTACCGAGGGTGTGTCGATTCACATAGCCATATCACACGGCCGTGTTGTGGGGTGTGTTGTCCTTCCACGCTCGTTTTGTTGGTTTGCACACCTGTTCCTAAAAAGCCAGTATAGAAACAGTTGGACTGCACGGGCGTGGTCTTCCCATGCTAAATAAGTCAGTATCTTAGCACGGTTATGAGGCACGGCCGTGCTATTTTTGTCGGCGCCCGTGCTTCAGGGTGGTTGGACTCGTGACGTCGGGGAGTGGTTGGACTGACTTGCACGGCCCTACTCTTGTTAGTGTGGCAGTTTTGGTGGTCCACACGGCCACAGACACGGCCATGTGTAAGGCTATGTGGTTTGGAAATCTGCAGTTTTGTGTTAGTTTCCAACTAAATACTTAGGAAAGAAAGATGGAAAGAAAAGAAACTGAAAACAAATTTGAAAATAAATAGTGTTAATGTTCGGGTTGCCTCCTCAGAAGCGCTCCTTTATAGTCTTAAGCTAGACTGTCCTCATGTTTGAAAATTTCAGGGAGGTTTGAAGGTTTGAATATCTTCCCTCATGCTTGCGATTTTATTTTCATGACAAAGTTGGAGTCGAGAAGCATTTACCTTGAATTTATCGAATTTTGGGTTACTTACCTCGACTGTGTTGTGGGGGAAGATTTCGTGTACCTTGGGAAGAATTTCTCCTTTGTCCTCAAGTCTATTGAAGTGATGTGAAGATCGGCTTTGTCTAACAGCACCTGGTCTCCTATTTTAAAGTGATTTAATGTTCCTATGAGCTCTTGTGGTGGTTCCTTAAGTTTTACTTCGTGTGGATCCGGCTTTTCTTTGGTGTATATCTTCTGCTCTTCTAAATTGTTGATCGCACGCTTTTATGTTGGCTCAGTTTTGATGCTTCGTGACGTTTCCTGCGATGGAGGTTGAATAATTTGATTTTCTATTGAAACGACTTTCTTACCTTCATCTTCTATGGTTCTGGTTGAGTCGAGAGCTTGAAGATTGACTGATTCATCTCTTACACGAAGTATGAGTTCTCCTATGGCAACATCAATTTTAGTCTTGGCAGTTGCAAGAAAAGGTCTTCCTAAAATTAAAGGGATTGAATTTTCCTCATCCATATCTAAAACAACAAAATCTACTGGGAAAACGAATTTATTGATTTTTACTAAAACATCTTCAATAATGCCCCTAGAAATCCTAACAGTTTTATCAGCTAGTTGGATACTCATCCTAGTTTGTTTGGGCTTCCCTAGACCTAGTCGTTTAAACAGTGTATAAGGCATGACATTTATACTTGCCCCTAAATCAGCTAACGCATTATCAATAGTTAAACTACCAATTAAACATGGAATCGTAAAACTCCCTAGATCTTTTAATTTCTGCGGTAGTCAGTTTTGTAGCATTGCTGACCATGTTACGTTAAGTTCCACATGGTGTTCTTCATCTATTTTTTGTTTGTTTGTTAAGAGCTGTCTTAAAAACTTCTTGCATCGGGCATCTGAAAAAGAGCTTTAATAAGAGGGAAGTTAATGTGTAATTTCTTTAGAAGTTTTAGAAACTTACTGAATTATTCTTCTGAATCATCTCCTTTCAATGCTTCGGGATAAGGTATTCGAGGGTGGTATTCTTTAATTACCGATTTTTCTTGTGCTACCTCTATTTTACCTGTTTCTTCCTTGGTTTCTTGTACTGGGGTAGGCTTGTCTACCTTTGTATCCTCTTGAGATGTGATGGCTTGTATCTATTCTTTTGGGTTTATTTCTGTGTTGGTTGGTAGACGTCTTTGTTGATGTTCTGAAACAAGTTTTGTGTGTTGTCCCACTGACCTAGTGATTTCCCCGACTTGTTCCTTGATTTCTTTGATCGATATTCCTTGGTTATCAAGCATTGTATCAGTTCTTTGGAGATGGGCATCTGTGTCTGCCATGAACTTTTTTAACATCTCTTCAAGACTCGACTTCTTTTCCAGTGGATAAGGTTGATTTTGGTAATTTGGAAGAGGTTGCTGCCTTTGATTTCCTTGTCCTCCCCATGAAAAATTTGGGTGGTTCTTCCAACCTAGATTGTAAGTGTTACTATAAGGATTATTATTAGATCTGAAATTGTTACCTATATAGTTTGTCTACTCGTTTTCTGCTCCTGGTTGGTAAAGTGGGTACTAAGATTTTGCCACATTCCCACTCGCTTCGCATTGCATGACTTGATGTACCTGTGAAGAACATAAATTATCAAGCTTTTTATTCATTAACACCATTTGTGTTGACAACATTATCACTGCGTCTATGTTAAAAACTCCAGCTAATTTTGTCAGTTTAGCCCTTGTAATTTGCCATTGATAGGTGTTCAACGACATCTCCTCAATAAAATCGTAAGCCGCTTCAGGAGTTTTATTGTTCAAAGTTCCACCGATTGATGAATCAGTCATTTGCCTAGTTGGAGAATTCATACCATTGTAGAAACTTTGGACTTGAAGCCACAAAGGTAATCCGTGGGGTGGACATCTCCTTAGGAGATCCTTATATTTTTCCCATGCATCATATAATGTTTCTGTGTCATTCTGCACAAAAGAAGATATATCATTCCTAAATTTAGCCGTTTTGGCTGGTGGAAAATATTTTAAATGAAATTTTTTGGTCATTTGATCCCATGTGGTGATTGACCCTTGTGGTAACAAGTTCAACTACTACTTTGCTTTATTCCTTAATGAAAAAGGAAATAATCGAAGACGCATGGCATCGTTAGAAACACCATTTATTTTTGAAGGTATCATAGAATTCTAAAAAATTAGATATATAAGTGTTTGGATCTTCATCCTGCAATCCATCAAATTGATCAAATTGTTGAATCATTTGTATTGTGTTAGGCTTCAATTCAAAATTTTTAGTAGCTATAACGGGCCTAACAATACTAGATTCTGCTCCTGTTAAATTAGGTTTAGCATAATCATACATTGTACGCGGAGCATTCTGTTCTTGCACATTTGGTGGTGGATTGTTTTCGTCCATCCCTTCAGTAGGATTGGATCCTTGCTGTTCTCCTCTTTGATAATCTAGGGCTCGTCTAATTTCTCTGCGATTTCTGCGAGTGGTAGCTTTAATGTCACTTTCGTATTCTAATGGTCCTCTCAGATTTTTTCTAGTCATAAACTAGATGTACTTGCCGTAAAAAGAAATGAAGAAATTTAGAAAAACAAAAATATATGTATAAAATAAAAGAAATAAAAATAATGGCTAAAGTAATAGAAATAGAGTTTTCTTAATATTTTAGGAGTTCCCCGAAACGGTGCCAAAAACTTGATCGTTGCAAAACAATCTAGTTTTAATATTTATAAAAGAGTGATCGAACCTGTAGACCGACTGCGACAACGATAGAGGCAAGCGCACCTATCGAATGGTAGTATAGCTCAGGCAAGAATATCTTATCGAACCCAAGGAACCTAAAAGTACTACTACTCACTTTTTTTCTATTATTTAGCCTAAAATATGGAGTGATGGGCTTATTAATCTAATGCAAATGAAATACTTAAATTTAAATGCAAAGACAAAAGAACGAAACTTTGGGAAAAGACTTTGAAGAAAACTCAATTGATAAAGATGATACCTTCTGGAAGAATCCACCTATGACTTCACTTATTATCTACCTTTTCAATTCATATTATTTCTTTACTTAGCTTGATCCGTGAGACTCTCTAACCTATATTAAACCTTCTCTCGAAGCGAATAACATCTAACCTTAGGTTAATTAGTGGAACTCTCGTTCTCTTATAATAACCCCCTAAGGAAGCAGTAAATCGATCAATAGACTCACATATTAGGTTTCACCCTAATTCGGCAAAGTCTTGTAACCCTATCTCTAGGCGCCCGATCAACTCCGCTTAATTATGCTAGATCTACTCTTAGGCAGGGTCTATTCCTCCTCCACCTAAGCACATCAGATAAATTTAAGCAACATAATTAAGAACAAACTAAATATTAATCATATAAACCGAAAGAATTAAATAACAAAACCTGTCATTGGTTTCATCCCCTTCAGGTATCTGAGGGGTTTAGTTTATAACTAAATAAGAAAACATCTCAAGAGAAAAGATAAAACAAAACATAAGAAATCCCTAAAACCCCCTGAAGGAATTGAAGAGGAGATCCTTCGTCTTGAGTAGAACTCCGACTCTTCGAGATGGATCAATTGGCTATCTTCGAGACAATCCCTCAACGAGAAAGGCTTGGCAGAAAACTCTGCTCATTGATCGACCCCTTAAATAGCATCTTTGGGGTGTTTTTGTAGACTTTTGGGATGCTTTACTTGTCTCCTAAGTACTCATAATTCAGGTATAATTCATCCTAGGTGTTTGAGTAGACTTAGGATTGCTTTTCTTGGGCTCCAAGCATCCTATTCCGAGTGAAATTGTAATAGACCGAATTTGACCCTAATCGGGACGGTGGTTTCAGGACCATGGATCCGAGTCCGAGAAATATTTTAATATTATATTTTGTGTTTATTATATGTGAATTAATGTGTGTGAAAGTCTCGTAGAAAAATTTTATCGTTTGTGTGTTTAATTTAGAAAAAAGGACTAAATCGAGTAAAAAGTAAAAGTAGCAAACTATAGTGAAAAGTGCCTATTTGATGATGGCTTTTTAAAGTGGGGTATTAAAAGAGTAAATAGTCCAATTTTAAAGTTAGTGGGTGGCTAAAGTCACCATTGCCCTTATTATATATGTTAGTTTTATTTTATTAAAAGGGTTATATTAGTAATTTAGTATTAACTTATTATATGTTAAAATAAATAAAAGAAAAAAATCATTATCATCTTGGTGGTTCTTGGCCGAATGTTGAAGAAGAAAAGGGGTTTCATTCCTTTTAAATTTTCGGCACTTTAAAGCTTAAAATCAAGGTTAGTTTGATTTTGGTTTTTGTTAATTTTTATATTTTTGTGATCGTTGCTTCGTAAATTACTCGACCCATGCTTGAATTTTTGAAAATCATGTGTATATGAGGTTCGACCATTGATGTGTTCTTATGGTTTATGATGTTTGATGATTTTAAATTAAATATATGTTAAAGATTAATATGTTTTGTCTTTGAATTTTTGGTAAATTTGAGTATTTGGGCTTATTACAAAAATAAATTTTTAGAGGGGCTTATTTGTGAAATAAGTGAAAGAAATGAACTTGTATAGTCCTTAGGAGTATTCGGCCCTTAAGTAGTATTGAGAAATTTGGTGTATTTTGTGTTTTATGCAAATAGGATTAAATTGTGAAAATGTGAAATAGTAAGGGTAAAATGGTAAATTGCCTATTTATATGTTTAGGGACTAAATTGAGATGAACTGTACTTGAATGTGCTAAATTTTAATGTGTTTAGATCAAGAACAAAGAAAACAGTTTGGATAGGGGAAAACAAAGGTTCTCGAGTAGCGGTTTCTGATGCATCGACGATTGAGGTAAGTCCTTAAGCAAGTATACACCAAAGAATTATTCTGAACATAGTATATGATGATGTTTGAATATTTAAAGCATAAATATACATGTGGGCGAATGTGGAGTATGAATTTGTAGTGAAATTAATTTGGTTAATCTGATGTGAATATGTATGTTTAGATTAATAGGTGAAAGTAAAAATGAAGAGTATGAGATGATTAAGAGTTTAGTACTAAGTCTTGTGTATAGCAAAGTTGAATGTGTTGATATTAGGGCTTCATGCCTAGCGAGCTTAGTCTTGGGTGACATATTAGGCTTCGTGCCTAGAGCTTAGTCTTAGGTGACATATTTGGGCTTCGTGCCTAGCGTGCTTAGTCTGGTGACATATTCAGACCGTGCCTGTGAGCTTAGTCTTGGTGATATATTCGGGCCGTGCCTAGCGTGCTCGATCTTGGGTGATATATTCGAGCTTCGTGCCTAGCGGAGCTTAATCTGGTGATACTTTAAAACGAAGAAACCATAAATTGCTAGAGGTGTAACATAGTGAATCTATTGAGTTAAAAACTCGTAAGCATAAGTCCCATTTGAATTCATCGAAGTAAGGTAAGTTGTGATTAATGTTACTTGAGTTGAAATATTATGTTAAGAATGGTGTTATGTGAATTTGAGCTTATAATCGGCGTGTATGAATATAGAAATAATAGAATTTTAGTGTGATAATGTAATGGATATGAATGTTGAATTTACATGATTATAAACATGTGATTCATGTAATATATGTACTTTATGCTTTGATGAGTTGCGAGTTGATGGTAGTGAAGTATAAGTAATTGAGTTAATATATTACTAGTATTCGGTTTTGTATCAATTGCATATCGAAATATACATATACAATGTCCTACATTTATTGATTAAAAATGTTAAAGTGCTTGATTAGTGAATTATCTTTTGCTTAAGACTTACTAAGCTAGTGAGCTTACTCTGTATGTGTGTATTTCTGTTTTATAGATCATTGATTCAACTACGGGCTCAGGGGATCATCAAGAAAGTCGACCACACTATCACTCTCTTTGGTATATATATATGTTTACTTTTTGAATCAAAGGCATGTATAGGCTGTATTTTGATAAGTAACGAATGATGTTCGGTTTTGTAAATGTATATATATGGCCTTGCGAATAAAGGTCATTACTTTTGGATTAAGCATTGTTTATATGTTTGATATAATAGTCTGTTTTAATCTTTGGTATAAAAGTATACTTATAATGCTTGGAAGTTAAATGTAGTTGTATAGAAATGATTATATATATGTATAAGTATGCTTATTATTATGTCATGCGAATATCTCTACTTAGATTATTATGTGCATGGTATAATTCAGAGATGATCATGGAAATGTATATACTAATGCTTTGGGTTGATCATTGAAGTTTTATATTGGGAACCGAATATATGGTCAATGGATTGGCTGTATTTATATATAATTTGAATTAGTTACATATCATGTGTGTTTGGTAGGTTATTCAATGATCTTGTATCCATGAATTAATAAGGTAAAATGAATTGAAGATTATGGTTTGACATGACTTCTGTTTTAGGGACATTCGCATACATGATGCTTTGATGTGTATGTTTGGTTATGCTATAAGGTTCAAATGTCACATATGTGAATGAAAAGCAAATAGATGTATTTATATATGTTTAACATATGAAATTTGGTGTTGTTATGTGGAAGCTTGATTCGAAACTTGTATAGATTATGAGTAATGATGTGTTCATTATGAAACACGGTTTGTAACATATGTCTTGAACATTATTTGTTGATATGGAAAAATTTAAAATGCGTATTGGGTTTATTCCATAAATGGTATGCTAAATTGTGTCTAGTTCGAGTGCGCCTCATAACTCTAATTGATGATAGATACGGGTTAAGGGGTGTTACATTTTTTGCTCTTTCCTGCAGCAAAGGCACGGCTAAGGCACGCCCATGTAAATTGAGGCTCAACCCGTGTCTCTATTCTGTTGATTTAGGCACGGCAGTAGCTTGCACGCCGTGCAAGTCGAGGCCGAGCCGTGCTTGGTCTCATCAATTGGGACACAGCCATGCAAATCGGGGATAGGCCGTGTTGGGCTTTTTTCTACGGGACACGGCTGTGTAAATTAGTGACAGGCCATGTTCTAGGTGGATAGTAATTCACGGCCATGTGGAATAAAGCCTAAGCCGTGTCGACTTCTTGGGTTGGCCCAATTTGATCTATTTTAAGCCCGTTTTACGTTCTTTTTATCCTTAGGTGTTCTCTTGAGTATAAAACATGAAAAGAAAGGATTAAGAGCAACTTTTTACATAAATCGAGGATAAATTCATCTAAAAGCATAATAAATGTGGGATTAAAATATGTTACTTTTACGGTTTATCAAATTCAGTTTGAGGGAGGTGATCTGATCGTCGGTGTTTAGGAGGTCGAAGTATCAAGCCAGCCTAGTGATGTATAGCCCTATTGATAGAATCCCCTTTCTGTGTGGCTCTGTTTGGTGCTGAATAGCACAGGTGATAAAGTTTGCCAAATTAAAAAAGTCCCTCTCTGACATGCACGATAAGTAGTAGACATCGTGCTTGTTTACCACACCGGTACTTTCGCGTCGGCCTGTGATAGTGTGGGCTAGGATGGCGTGGATATATCTTAGGGGTGGGTAAAGGGATGTTGCCTTCGATCGACTGGGGTTGTAAGAATTCGTGGTGGGTGCTAGGCTACGCCAACAGTTAAGGGGGTTGCGGGGGAGTTCTCGATCTAACTCGGAGAGGTTATTTTCCTCTCTAAATTTCTCTGTATAAAGGCCGAGAGCTATGCCGGATTGGGGAATGCTTAATTGACGTAACATACCCCCTAACCAGAATTGCACTGTTCTCGGTTCGTCAAACCGTGCCATCACTATTTGCAAAGTAAAAGTTGTGCAAAAATCTAGTGTTAGCTCTAGGTATGTGGGCTTGATGATTGAGAAGAACTGCTCCCATGGTTCGGTTGAAATGAGGGCCCGGATGTCATTTGCTAGTCCTATTTATTCAACGGCATTCCAGTCAATGCACCTTCCAGTGCCTAAGGGCAGTTCTCGAAATGCCTTGTAACGCTCTTCTTGGGTAGCTTGAGGGAATCGGAGAAATGAATGTCGAAATTTGGTAGAGCGCGCTTGTAGATGATGATCCGGGCCCTTTCTTTTCTTGCTTGGGGACGAACGTTTGGTTCAGAATGTTGACATGGTACCTACAATTTGTAATGAAAACAGGTTTTTGAGCAAAACTATAACCGCAATTAAATCAAGGATGTCTGAAAAATTAGAACATAAATCAACAAAAATCATCAATGAGCAAATGAATGTATCAGCTTTGTTAGTCCTAATATTATTCTATTCCTATCTTATTCAAATGAATCAACTAATTCATGGAGCCTAAAATTTTAAAGCAAAATTCCTAAAAGTATGATGGTTCAATGTTAAAAATTAGCCAAATATGAAATTTAAACTATCATTTAGTGTTTAAGTTAGGAAAAAAGAATCGGGTATGATGTAGGAGGAGTGGGCACGGGCGGAGCACGAGGTGGTGGTGCGTCTACTTTAGTGTGAACACGGTGGTGGTTAAGGCGTGTTGCTCGTGCGCATGGCGGTGCCGAGGGTGTGTGCGATGGGTATGGGGGATTTTTAGGGTGAAAAAGGTGAGGGGAGGAGTTTTTTAAGTGGTGGAACACGGTGGTGCGGCTGGACTGGGAATAATGGCTTTGGGGAAAAAAATTTAGGGTTTGGGTTGGGGAAGACGGTTGGATTTTATTTATAGGGAATGGGGCACGGGCATGTGACATGGCTGTGTCGATTTGAATTTTTACCCGTGTTTTTCGTGATTTTGGGGTTTAGGCGCATTCAGTGGATTTACCATGGCCGTGTTGCATCTACCACGCTCGTGTGCTGGTTCATACGGCTGATTTTCCATGAGCGTGTGGATCCCGTGCTCGATAAGTTAGTATCCTCACACGATTAATGGGAACGGCGTGTTCTGACCGTGCTTAATAAGTCAGTAGCTTCACACGGTTGTTGGGCACGATCGTGACTTTTTTGTCATAGCCCGTGTTGTTGAAGCAGAGAGGTTTTCCCTGTTTGTCCACGATTCGGACACTCTCCGTGGTGTGTCCCCTATTTTCACACGGTTATTGGCATGCCCGTGTTCAAGGCTATGTTAATGATCCTGCATTTTTTATTAGACTTTTACAAAATAATGTTAATGTGTTAGCGCTCGAGTTGCCTCTCGAGAAGCGCTTGTTTATAGTCTTAAGCTAGACTCTCCCTGTTTTCAGTTCTAAAGGAAGGCTCATGGAGCATAAACTCCTCTCTCGTATTTCCAAAATCTGCACCATTATAAAGTTTAAGTCGATGACCATTTACCTTGAGTGTGCCTTTAGTATATGAGTTACCTCGATGGTGCCATATGGAAATATTGTTTTAATCATGAATGGGCCTGACCATCTCGATTTTAACTTCCCAGGGAATAGTTTAAGCCTTGAATTGTATAGTAGAACGAGGTCCCCTACTTCGAAATATTTTGATCGCTTGAGGCGAGCATCGTGACGTCGCTTTGTGGTTTCCTTGTACAGCTTTGAGTTCTCATAGGCTTCCATTCTCCATTCATCTAGCTCGTTTATCTATATCATTCTTTTCTTTCCTGCAAGTTTGAGGTCAGTATTTAAAAATTTTATTGCCCAGAAAGCTTTATGTTCTAACTCGAATGGTAGATGTGACTTTTCCGTATCTGAGCTTGTATGGGGATGTTCCTAGAGGTGTTTTGAATGCTGTTCTATAGGCCCATAAAGCATCATCTACTTTAATTGCCCAATCTTTTCTATTTGATTCAACCGTTTTTTCTAGGATGCGTTTAAGCTCTTGGATTGCTACCTCAACTTGCCCGCTAGTTTGAGGATGATAAGAGGTGGCTGTTCTATGGCATACTCCATATTTCTTTAGAACTTTTTTCAAATTGTGTATTACAAAAATGAGTACCCCTATCACTAATGATGGCTCTAGGTGTCCCGAATCGGGAAAATAGCTTCTTGAGAAATTTAACTACTACCCTAGCATCATTGGTAGGTAATGCTTCCGCTTTTACCCACTTTGACATGTAATCAACTGCTACTAGGGTGTATTTATTTCCAAATGAATTAGGAAATGGTCCCATAAAATCAATACCCTGTACATCAAATAATTCACATGACAACATATATGTTTGAGGCATTTCATCACGTTTAGAAATATTACATGTTCTTTGGCATTTGTCACACGAGGTAACATGCCTGTTGGCATCTTTAAATAGAGTGGGCCAGTAAAAACCTGATTCGAGTATTTTGTGTGCTGTCTTACTACCACTGTAGTGTCCTCCTGATGGTCCTGAATGACAATATTCCAGGATTTTGCTTGCCTCTATCTTTGTAACGCATCTTCGTATTACCTGATCTACACATATGCGGAAAAGAAAGGGATCTTCCCAAAAATAATTTTTCACATCAGCAAGGAATCGCTTCTTTTGGTGATGTGTTAATTTTCTTGGTAAGATGTTAGCTGCTAAATAATTTTCAATATTTGCAAACCAAGTATTTCAGAATGTGTTATAGAAAAGAGCTATTCTTCGGGAAATGAATCATTTCTTTCATGTTCATCAAGCTCTTTGGTGTGTGGATTTTTTAGTCTTGAAAGGTGATCTGCCGCGAGATTCTCAGCTCCCTTCTTATCCTGTATTTCCAAGTCAAATTCCTATAAGAGTAAAATCCATCGTATGAGTCTAGGTTTTGCATCAGGTTTGTTTAAAAGATAACGAAGAGCTGAATGGTCAGTGAAAATGACAACTTTAGATAATATTAGATATTGTCTAAATTTGTCAAAAGTGAAAACTACAGCTAGTAATTCTTTCTCAATTGTGGTGTAATTTTCTTGCGTGAGTGTTAATGTTCTGCTAGCATAGTAAATTGGTTGAAAATGCTTGTCTCTTTGTTGTCCCAAAACTGCACCTAGTGCAAAGTCACTTGCATCACACATTAATTCAAAGGGTAAGTTCCAATCAGGTGCAATTATAATTGGTGCATTTATTAGTTTATCTTTAAGGACATTGAATGCATCTAAACATTCCTGATTGAAATTAAAAGGAACATCTTTTTCTAGTAATTTTGTCAAAGGCTTAGGTATTTTAGAAAAATCTTTAATAAATCTTCTATAAAAACTTGCATGTCCTAAAAAGCTTCTAGTAGCCTTAACCGAACTAGAGGGAGGTAATTTTTCTATGGTTTCAACTTTTGCTTTATCTACCTCAATTCCCTTACTCGAAATCTTATGTTCTAATACAATCCCTTCTCTAACCATAAAGTGGCATTTCTCCCAATTCAAAACAAGGTTTGTTTCTTCACATCTCATTAGAACTCGTTTTAAATTTTTAAGGCAAAGATGGAAAGAATTACCAAATACCAAGAAATCATCCATAAATACCTCCATGATGTCCTCCACAAGTTCGTCAAAAATTGCCAACATGCAACGCTGAAAAGTAGCTAGAGCATTACATAATCCAAAAGGCATTCTACGATAAGCAAACGTATCGTATGGACATGTAAATGTTGTCTTCTCTAGGTCTTCAGGGGCTATGGGGATTTGAAAGTAGCTGGAAAGTCCGTCTAGGAAGCAGTAGTACATATGCCCTGATAGTCTTTCTAGCATTTGATCTATGAAGGGTAGAGGAAAGTGATCTTTTCTGGTGGCATCATTCAATTTTCTATAATCAATAACCTGTAACTGTTCTCATGGGAATTAACTCATTTTTTTCATTGGGTACCACCGTCATTTCTTATTTCTTTGGAACTACCTACATAGGACTTACCCAAGTGCTGTCAGAAATAGGATAAATTATTCTTGCATCTAGAAGTTTAATTACCTTGGCTTTGACCACTTCTTTCATGTTGGGGTTTAACCGTCTCTGAGGTTGCACACATGGTTTATATTCTTCTTCCATTAAAATTTTGTGGGTGCAGAATGTGGGGCTTATTCCCTTGATGTCAGAAATTTTCCAACCTATGGCTTTCTTGTGTTCTCTTAGTACCTTTATCAGCTCCTCCTTTTCCTTGGATTCTAATTCTGAAGAGATGATGGTAGCATAAAATTATCCTTAAGAAATGCGTATTCTAGGTGTTTTGGTAACTGTTTGAGTTCCAATATTGGGTGGCTCTTTGATGGAGGGTTTTTATTTTAATTCATCATCGTTCTCCATGCTTTCTTCTTCCCTTTGTTTAAATGATGACGTATTCAGATTCAACTCATTTTCTTCATCTTCCTTCCCCTTATCTTGAGCCAGACACAATTCGTTGTGTCCTTCTATATAATTTCCTGTAATGAATTTTTAATAATATAATCAGTAGTGTCGACAAAATAATAGGAATCATCTTGTTCTTTAGAATATCACATGGCATCATATATTTGAAAGATAATTTCTTCATCATCTATTGTCAGTGCTAGTTTACCATCACCTACATCAATAATAGCTCTAGCAGTGGCTAAAAAGGGACGCCCTAAAATTAAAGGAACATTAATGTCTTCATCCATGTCTAATACAACAAAATCAATAAGGATCAAATTTTACCAAGACATCTTCAATAATTCCTCTAGGATATTTAATAGATCTATCAGCTAATTGAATACTCATCCTAGTGGGATTTGGTTCCCCAAGATCTAGCCGTTTAAACAATTTGTAAGGCATTAAGTTGATACTAGCACCTAGGTCTGGTAATGCTTTCTTGATGTTTAAACTACCAATTAAGCAAGGAATAGTGAAACTCTCTGGATCTTTTAACTTCTGTGGTAGTCTATTTTGGAGAAGGGCTGAACACTCTTCATTAAGCTCTACCATTGATACTTCCTCAAGCTTCCTTTTGTTCGTGAGAAGTTCCTTTAAGAATTTTGCATACTTTGGCATCTGTGAAATAGCTTCAACAAAAGGTAAGTTAATATGTATTTGTTTAAAGAGTTCGAGGAACTTACCGTATTGAGCATCCAATTGTTCTTTCTTCAATTTTGCTGGATATGGAATTTGAGCTTTATTCTCTGTAGGCAATGGATTATCGTTCTCATCTTCTAATCTCTTTTTCTTGGTAACTTCATGTAGTGTCTTTCTTTGTGGATCAATTAGTTCTTTGCCACTCCTTAGTGTAACTGCCTTTACCTGCTGTGCGCCTTTGGAGAAAATCTCTGTCTGTATTTCACATAATATCTTAATAAGTAGTTCAACCGACGTGATGATTTCTCCTACCTGAGTCTTGATTCCCTCGATTGATCTTTGTTGTTCATCAAGTGTTTCTTTAGCCTTTTGAAGACGAGAGTCTGTAGCTACCACAAATTTTGTCAGCATCTCTTCAAGGTTTGATTCCCTTTCCTGTGGATAGGGCTGATATTGGTAAGTTGGAGAAGTTTGTTGCCTTTGATTTCCTTGATTTCCTTGTCCTCCCCACGAAAAATTTGGGTGATTCTTCCAACCTGCATTATAAGTGTTACTATAAGAATTATTATTAGATCTGAAATTGTTACCTATATAGTTTGTATGCTCGTTTTTTGCTCCTGGTTGGTAAGGTGGGTACTCAAAAATCGTAACATTCCCGCTCGCTTCGCATTGCATGACTGGATGTACCTGTGAAGAACATAAATTATCAAGCTTTTTATTCATTAACTCCATTTGTGTTGACAACATTGTCACTGCGTCTATGTTAAAAAATCCGGTTGATTTTGTCGATTTAGCTATTGTAATTTACCATTGATAGGTGTTCAACGACATCTCCTCAATAAAATCGTAAGCCGCTTCAGGAGTTTTATTATTCAGAGTTCCACCGGTGATGAATCAATCATTTGCCTTGTTGGAGAATTCACACCATTGTAAAAAGTTTGGACTTGAAGCCACAGGTAATCCTTGGTGAGGGCATCTCCTTAGGAGATCCTTGTATCTTTCCCATGCATCATATAATGTTTCTGCATCATTCTACACAAAAGAAGATATATCATTCCTAAATTTGGCTATTTTGGCTGGTGGAAAATATTTTAAAAGAAAATTTTCGATCATTTGATCCCATGTGGTGATTGACCCTCGTGGTCACGAGTTCAACCACTGCTTTGCTTTATTCCTTAATGAAAAAGGAAATAATCGAAGACGTATGGCATCGTCAGAAACGCCATTTATTTTGAAGGTATCACAGAATTTTAAAAAATTAGATATGAGTATTTGGATCTTCATCCTGCAAACCATTAAATTGAACAAATTTTTGAATCATTTGTATTGTGTTAGGCTTTAATTCAAAATTATTAGCGACTATAGCGGGCCTAACAATACTAGATTACGCTCTGTTAAATTAGGTTTAGCATAATCATACATAGTATGCAGAGCATTCTGTTCTTGCACATTTGGTGGTGGATTGTTTTCATCCATCCTTTCAGTAGGATTGGATTCTTGCTGTTCTCCTCTTTGATAGTTTGGGGCTCGTCTAATTTCTCTGCGATTTCTGCGAGCGATAGCTTCAATGTCACTTTCGTATTCTAATGGTCCTCTTGGATTTCTTGTAGTCACAAACTAGATGTACCTGCTGTAAAAAGAAAGGAAGAGATTTAGAAAAACAAAAATATATGTATAAAAATAAGAGAAATAAAAAAATAAAAATAATGGCTAAAGTAATAGAAATAGAGTTTTCTTAATATTTTAAGAGTTCCCCGGCAACGGCGCCAAAAACTTGATCGCTACAAAACAGTCTAGTTTTAATATTTATAAAAGAGTGATTGAACCTGTAGACTAACTGTGACAACGATAGAGGCAATCGCACCTATCGAACAGTAGTATAGCTCAGGCAAGAATATCTTATCGAACCCAAGGGAGCCTAAAAGTACTGCTGCTCACTTTCTTTCTATTATTTAGCCTAAAATATGGAGTGATTGGTTTATTAATCTAAAACAAATGAAATACTTAAACTTAATTGCAAAGATAGAAGAACGAAACGTTGGGAAAAGACATTGAAGAAAACTCAATTGATAAGGATGATACCTTCGGGAAGAATCCACCTATGACTTCACTTATTATCTACCTTTTCAATTCATATGATTTCTTTACTTAGCCTGATCCATGAGACTCCTTAACCTATATTAAACCTTCTCTCAAAGCGAATAACGTCTAACCTTAGGTTAATTAGTGAAACTCTCATTCTCTTATAATAACCCCCTAAAGAAGTAGTAAATCGATCAATGGACTCCCATATTAGGTTTCACCCTAATCCGGCAAAATCTCATAACCCTATCTCTAGGTGCCCGATCAACTCCGCTTAATTATGCTAGATCTACTCTCAGTCAGGGTCTATTCCTCCTCCACCTAAGCACATTAGATAAATTTAAGTCACATAATTAAGAACAAACTAAGTATTTATAATATAAACTGAAAGAATTAAATAACAAAACCCGTTATAGGTATCATCCCCTTCAGGTATCTAAAAGGTTTAGTTCATAACTAAACAAGAAAACATCTCAAAAGAAAGGATAAAACAAAGCATAGGAAATCCCTAAAACCCCCTGAAGGAATTGAAGAGGAGATCCTCCGTCTTGAATAGAACTCCAACTCTTCGAGATGGATCAATTGGCTATCTTCGAGACAATCCCTCAATGAGAAAGGCTTGGCAAAAACTCTACTCAATGATCGACCCCTCTTGAATAGCCGCCTTAGGGTGTTTTTATAGACTTTGGGATGCTTTACTTGTCTCCTAAGTACTCATAATTGAGCTATAATTCGTCCTAGGTGTTTGAGTAGACTTAGGATTGTGTTTCTTGGGCTCCAAGCATCCTATTCCGAGTGAAATTGCTCTTCCCGCGGTAGAAGCACGGCTAAGGCACACCCGTGTCTCTATTCTGTTGATTTAGGCATGGCTGTGGCACGCCTGTGCAAGTCGAGGGACAGGCCGTGCTTCGGGTCTGTCAATTGGGGCACAACCATGCAGATCAGGGATAGGCCGTGTTGGGCTTTTTTTCGATGAGACAGTCGTGTTCTAGGTGGATAGCAAGGCATGGCCGTGTGGAATAAAGCCCAGGCCGTGTCGACTTCTTAGGTTGGCCCAATTTGATCCGTTTTAAGCCCGTTTTACGTTCTTTTTATCCTTAGGTGTTCTCCTGAGTATAAGACATGAAAAGAAAGGATTAAGAGCACCTTTTTACATAAACCAAGGATAAATTCATCCAAAAGCATACTAAATGTGGGATTAAAATATGTTACTTTCACGGTTTATCAAATACCCCCACACTTAAGCTTTTGCTTGTCCTCAAGCAAAATTCTCAACTTACAATTAAAACGAACTTCCCACAATTCATAATTTCTATTAATAATGCCTCATCATAATTCATATATAATTTATACATGGATAATTTAATTCAAAGAGCCCTAAAGATTCAAACGAGATAAGTCATGATTTTGTAGCATGAAAACATAGGTGTCTCCCCTTATCTAAATAATTACCTTTGATTCAAAATCGACAAGGACCGACATCCTCACTAAAGATTCACTCAAATCACTCAAAAGTGTTTAAGGTTCAAGAATAAGCATTCTAAGTCGAACCTGAAAAGTTAATCCCATAAGCTTGCCTGAAAATCAAATCTCCACCACTATATATGAGATGATACAAAGATCAAAAGGTCTTTAATCAAGGTTGTAACGGGGATAGGGTTAAAAGGTGTGGATAAAGGCTAAATTAGAGGTTATAATAGAGACTGTCTTGACAAATTGCCTAACTAGAAATACTGAACTTAAATATGAATATTGACTTCGAATGAAAACTACTAATATTACTATTGATAATTACTCTATAATGAGGATTATTTTTGATAATACTTTAATACGAGCTTTTTCTTCAACAATTGGAGTTTTAAATGATCTAAGCTCTTTTATTTACTACTGATATTGAATATACTTGGATTTTTTTTTAAGAACAAACTAAAATAAATATAATAGAAGGAACTTTGGTGATTGAAATAACCTAATTCGACGATTGATCAAATCAATTCTCGATAAAGGGTAGTCAAAGGAATGTTGATAACAAATACAAAGGGATTTTGGGTTAATATTAGTGGGTGAGTCAATAAAAGGGTTGTTAGGATTCAATGGGGTTCACTAGGGGTTAATTTGTATGGGTCGGCTTTTTAGTGTAGTGAATGGGTTAAAACCTAGGTACCTTTATCATCTCAGTGTATCAAATCATTAATGTGGTCTCGATATGTATAAACGAGGCAAGTTCTAGAATAACAGTTCAAAGTTGACACACTCATAATCAATTAAAGTGAGCATGAAAAAGGGTACATGCTCTATAAGGCTCAAAATCTCACAAAAATTGATGGGTGTTTTGACATCAATCCTTATAAATTTTGAACTTTAAGGTGATACTCAAATTAGGTTCAACAATCTATCAATTTTTTTTAGAAAATAGACTTATCATGCTCGATTCTCTAGTATCCTTCAAATTTAATCATCAATGCACAATTAACTAAGACTTATTCTAAAACATATCAATAAAAATCATAAATCATTAGAAATTTCATCCTAATTAATAATATGAGAAAAATACTTAAGATCAAGACTAATTTCAGGGTTTTGAGAATTATGCAAAAAGTTAGTCACTATTACACCCACACTTAAGATGTACATTATCCTCAGTGTATAAAGATAGATAATGAAATTTATGTGCCAAATCAAAAAGAGAAGTGGGGAAAGTAATACACCCTGAAATCTGGATGATCCCTAGCGTCTTTGGTGGGAGTGATGGTGTTTTCTATGGGCCTGGTGGAGTGGCTACCGAAAAGCAATTTGCTAGATGAAGAAATTGGGTAGCCTGTGAAGATATAACCAAGAGATCTAGAGAAATAATAATAATATACTAATAATATATTTAAAGATTAAGGAAATAAAAAGAAGGAGACTAAGAAGAAAACTAAAATTGAAAGAAAAGACTAATGGACTAAGGAGTCTTTATTGTTGGATGGTTTGCGAAGTGGGTGTGACCTCGAAGGCTGTGGTGCGTGATTTCCAAGCAGCCTTTAGAACCTAAAACCAAGAAACTAATATGAAATAAATTAATTTAAGCAGGAAATAAGTAAAGATAAGGAAAATAAAGGAGACGAGAAAAGAAAAATAGAATCGAAAAGGTTTTGAGACCTTTGGCGTGTCAATTAAGTGAAGCTGCTAACATGAACTCATGTTGAGGTCTCCTCTGAAAAGATGATGCTTACATTTCTTCGGCATGATCTTTGTGTTTCTCAAGTGTCTTGGATCTTTTCTATGAATAGGAAGAAAAATTTGAAAGAAAAGAGAGAGAAGGAATAAGAAAGAAGTTAGGACAAAGAGGACGGGCTGTGGGGATTTAAATAGGACTTCAAATCTGGCACGTTCCCACTCTCGTGTACCGAGGGCGTGTCAATTCACACGGCTGTATCGCACAGTCGTGTTGTGGGGTGTGTTGTCCTTCCATGCCCGTTTTGTTGGTTTGCACGCTCGTTCCTAAAAAGCCAGTATAGGAACACAGTTGGACTACACGGGTGTGGTCTTCTCGTGCTAAATAAGTTAGTATCTTAGCATGATTGTAAGGCACGACCGTGCTATTTTTTTCGATGCTCATGCTTTAGAGTTGTTGGACTCATGACGTCGGGGAGTGGTTGGACTGACTTGCACGGCCCTGCTCTTATCAGTGTGGCAGTTCCGGTGGTCCACTCGGCCACGAACACAACTGTGTGTAAGGCTGTGTGGTTTGGAAATCTGCTCTTTTGTGTTAGTTTCCAACTAAATACTTAGGAAAGAAAGATGGAAAGAAAAGAAGCTAAAAACAAATTTAAAAATAAATAGCGTTAATGTTCGGGTTGCCTCCCAAGAAGCGCTCGTTTATAGTCTTAAGCTAGACTATCCTCATGTTTGAAAATTTCAGGGAGGTTTAAAGGTTTGAATATCTTCCCTCATGCTTGTGATTTTATTTTCACGACAAAGTTGGAGTCGAGAAACATTTATCTTGAAATTTATTGAATTTTGTGTTACTTACCTCGACTGTGTTGTGGGGAAAGATTTCGTGTACCTTAGGAAGAATTTCTCCCTTTGCCCTCAAGTCTGTTGAAGTGATGTGAAGATCGGCTTTGTCTAACAGCACCTGGTCTCCTATTTTAAAGTGATTTGATGTTCCTATGAGCTCTTCTGGTGGTTCCTTAGGTTTTACTTCGTGTGGATCCGGCTTTTCTTTGGTGTATATCTTCTGCTCTTCTAAATTGTTGATCGTACACTTTTGTGTTGGCTCAGTTTTGATGCTTCTTGATGTTTCTTGCGATGGAGGTTGAATAATTTGATTATCTATTGAAACAACTTTCTTACCTTCATCTTCTATGGTTCGGTGAGTCGAGAGCTTGAAGATTGGTGATTCATCTCCTACACAGTATGAGTTCTCTGTGGCAACATCAATTTTAGTCTTGGCGATTGCAAGAAAAGGTCTTCCTAAAATTAAAGGATTGAATTTTCCTCATCCATGTCTAAAACAACAAAATCTACTGGGAAAATAAATTTATCGATTTTTACTAAAACGTCTTCGATAATGCCCCTAGGAATTCTAATAGTTTTATCAGCTAGTTGGATACTCATCCTAGTTTGTTTGGACTTCCCTAGACCTATCATTTAAACAGTGTATAAGGCATGACATTTATACTTGTCCCTAAATCAGCTAACGCATTATCAATAGTTAAACTATCAATTAAACATGGAATCATAAAACTCCCTAGATCTTTTAATTTCTGCGGTAGTCGATTTTGTAGCATTGCTGAGCATGTTGCGTTAAGTTCCACATGGTGTTCTTCATCTATTTTGCGTTTGTTTGTTAAGAGCTATCTTAAAAATCTCATTGCATCGGGCATCTGAAAAAGAGCTTCAAGAAGAGGTAAGTTAATGTGTAATTTCTTTAAAAGTTTTAGAAACTTACCGGATTATTCTTCTGAATCATCTCCTTTCAATGCTTCGAAATAAGGTATTCGAGGGTGGTACTCTTTAACTACCAATTTTTCTTATGCTACCTCTATTTTACCTGTTTCTTCCTTGGTTTCTTGTACTGGGGTGGGCTTGTCTACCTTTGTATCCTCTTGAGATGTGATGGCTTGTATCTATTCTTTTGGGTTTATTTCTGTGTTGCTTGGTAGACATCCTTGTTGATGTTCTGAAACAAGTTTTGTGAGTTGTCCCACTGACCTAGTGATTTCCGACTTGTTCCTTGATTTCTTTGATCGATATTCCTTGATTACCAAGCATTGTATTAGTTCTTTGGAGACGGGCATCTGTGTTTGCCATGAACTTTTTCAACATCTCTTCAAGACTCGGCTTCTTTTCGGTGGATAAAGTTGATTTTGGTAATTTGGAAGAGGTTGCTGCCTTTGATTTTCTTGTCCTCCCCACGAAAAATTTGGGTGGTTCTTCCAACCTGGATTTTAAGTGTTACTATAAGGATTATTATTAGATCTGAAATTGTTACCTATATAGTTTGTCTGCTCGTTTTCTACTCTTGGTTCGTAAGGTGGGTACTCAGAATTTGCCACATTCTCGCTTGCTTCGCATTGCATGACTGAATGTACATGTGAAGAACATAAACTATCAAGCTTTTTATTCATTAACTCCATTTGTGTTGACAACATTGTCACTGCGTCTATGTTAAAAAATCGGCTGATTTTGTTGGTTTAGCCCTTGTAATTTGCCATTGATAGGTGTTCAACGACATCTTCTCAATAAAATCGTAAGCCGCTTCAGGAGTTTTATTATTCAGAGTTCCACCGGCTGATGAATCAATCATTTGCCTTGTTGGAGAATTCACACCATTGTAAAAAGTTTGGACTTGAAGCCACATAGGTAATCTGTGGTGTGAGCATCTCCTTAGGAGATCCTTATATCTTTCCCATGCATCATATAATGTTTCTGCGTCATTCTACACAAAAGAAGATATATCATTCCTAAATTTGGCCGTTTTGGTCAGTGGAAAATATTTTAAAAGAAATTTTTCGGTCATTTGATCCCATGTGGTGATTGACCCTCGTGGTAACGAGTTCAACCACTGCGTTGCTTTATTCCTTAATGAAAAAGGAAATAACCAAAGATGTATGGCATCGTCAGAAACGCCATTTATTTTGAAGGTATCATAGAATTCTAAAAAATTAGATATATGAGTGTTTGGATCTTCATCCTGCAAACCATCAAATTGAACAAATTGTTGAATCATTTGTATTATGTTAGGCTTTAATTCAAAATTATTAGCAGCTATAGCGGGCCTAACAATACTAGATTCTGCTCCTATTAAATTAGGTTTAGGATAATCATACATAGTACGTGGAGCATTCTGTTCTTGCACATTTGGCGGTGGATTGTTTTCGTCCATCCCTTCAATAGGATTGGATCCTTGCTGTTCTCCTCTTTGATAGTCTAGGGCTCGTCTAATTTCTCTGCGATTTTTGGGGCGGTAGCTTCAATGTCACTTTCGTATTCTAATGGTCCTCTAGGATTTCTTCTAGTCATAAACTAGATGTACCTACTATAAAAAAGAAAGGAAGAAATTTAGAAAAACAAAAATTTATGTATAAAATAAAAGAAATAAAAATAATGGCTAAAGTAATAGAAATAGAGTTTTCTTAATATGGCACCAAAAACTTGATCAGCTGCAAAACAGTCTAGTTTTAATTTTTATAAAAGAGTGATCAAACCTGTAGACTGACTGCGACAACGATAGAGGCAATCGCACCTATCGAATAGTAGTATAGCTCAGGCAAGAATATCTTATCGAACCCAAGGGAACCTAAAAGTACTACTACTCACTTTCTTTCTATTATTTAGCCTAAAATATGGAGTGATTGGTTTATTAATCTAAAACAAATGAAATACTTTAAACTTAAATGCAAAGACAAAAGAAATGAAACTTTGGGAAAAGACTTTGAAGAAAACTCAATTGATAAAGACGATACATTCGGGAAGAATCCACCTATGACTTCACTTATTATCTCCCTTTTCAATTCATATGATTTCTTTACTTAGCTTGATCCGTGAGACTCCCTAACCTAAATTAAACCTTCTCTCAAAGTGAATAACATCTAACCTTAGGTTAATTAGTGGAACTCTCGTTCTCTTATAATAACCCCCTAAAGAAGCAGTGAATCGATCAATGGACTCCTATATTAAGTTTCACCCTAATCCGGCAAAATATTGTAACCTATCTCTATGCCCGATCAACTCGCTTAATTATGCTAGATCTACTCTTTGGCGAGGTCTATTCCTCCTCCACCTAAGCACATCAAATAAATTTAAGCAACATAATTAAGAACAAACTAAGTATTTATCATATAAACAGAAAGAATTAAATAACAAAATCCATCATAGGTTTCATCCCTTCGTGTCTCGAGGGTTTAGTTCATAATTAAATAAGAAAACATCTCAAGGAAATGATAAAACAAAACATAAAAATCCCTAAAACCCCTTGAAGGAATTGAAGCGGAGATCCTTCGTCTTGAGTAGAACTCTGACTCTTCGAGATGGATCAATTGGCCATCTTCGAGACAATCCCTAAACGAGAAAGGCTTAGTAGAAAACTCCGCTCAATGATCGACCCCCCTTGAATAGCCACCTTGGGGTGTTTTTATAGACTTTGGGATGCTTTACTTGTCTCCTAAGTACTCATAATTCAACTATAATTCGTCCTAAGTGTTTGAGTAGACTTAGGATTGCATTTCTTGGGCTCCAAGCATCCTATTCCGCGTGAAATTGCTCTTTCCCATGGTAGGGGCATGGCTAAGGCACGCCCGTGTAAATTGAAGCTCAGCCCGTGTCTCTATTTTGTTGATTTAGGCCTTTAGTGTATGCACGCTTAATGCAAGTCAAGGTCGATCCATGCTTGAATTCATCAATTGGGGCATATCCATGCAGATCGGGGATAGGCCGTGTTGGGCTTTTTGTCGACGAGACACGGCCGTGTAAATTAGTGACAGGTCGTGTTCTAGGTGGATAGCAAGGCACGACCGTGTGGAGTAAAGCCCAGGCCGTGTCGACTTCTTGGGTTGGCCCAATTTTATCCGTTTTAAGCCCGTTTTACGTTCTTTTTATCCTTAGGTGTTCTCTTGAGTATAAGACATGAAAAGAAAGGATTAAGAGCACCTTTTTACATAAATCGAGGATAAATTCATCCAAAAGCATACTAAATATGAGATTAAAATATGTTACTTTTATGGTTTATCATTGCACATTGAGTCTCGGTGACTCACCCTATGCTAAAATCTTGCAGGTAATCAGTAGATTGTGGATCAGGGAGTGGGCGGACTCGTAGAGGCCATAAAGTATTTCTTTTCGTAAAGTCATTTATTTTCTAGTAATTATTAAATTTGGGATTTTGTTATGTAATAAGTCCACTTTAAGATAGTTTTTGGGTTTTATTATCTTATTATTTAATTAAGGATGACATTGTTACTTTTTAACATGATAATCAAATTGGAGTTTTCAAAACCTAAGCAACATTAAGCAATCGTTTTCTCAAACCTCACCTGAGTAACAAATGGGATTTGACACAAATCTTAAATTTCATTAAACATTAAATCACTGGTTTTCAAACATCACCCTAGACGAAAAGTTTTTCGAACTTACAATATTTTCTTAAGATTTAAAAAAGGTTATTTTTACAACTTTTCCCTGTGACATTCCAGATCTGGTCGTAACGTCTAGACCGGTTTGGGGTGTTACAATTTTGGTATCAGAGCACAGATTTTTAAAACTCGGCCTTGGGTTTTGGGCCACAACATTTTTAAATTATGTATTTAAGTTAGTTAAAAGAGAAACTTTATATAAAAATTTTCTTTTGGAAGAATGGCACTCGAGTTCCCGGCCGAGGTCCACCAGGTAAGTTTTCTATTTGTTAAATAAATTGCATGAGGTGGTGATATGATGTATTGTTGTGGATGTTAGAATTCAGAATACTTACTATAGAGACGGAAACCTTTAGGAATGTATGTGCTTTACAAAGGAACTACTTAAAATTCCGTGTCATAAAATTACTTGTTAATAAACAAGTAAAGGATAAGTTGACTCATAAAATTTATAATCAGAGTAACGTGGAGCGATAGCTATGAGTGGTAGAGGACATGAACGTGTTGTACGCAGCCGTGGAAGGGGCCGGGGTACGAAAGCTAAATTCTCGAAAGTAAGAAATGAGCCTGAGGGCGAAGTGCAAGCGTCACCTGTGGTGAAAACAGGATCGCAAGATAGAACTGGGGGAGATGATGCCCTATCGCAGGCAATGCTGCGTGTGTTGGAGCGTGTGGCCGAGGCAAGCACTAGAACAGCAACTCGGAAGTCCATTCCTGAGCGACTCCGAGCGAATGGAGCTGAAATGTTTTAGGGTATCTCCGGAGTAGCTCCAAACATGGCTGAGTATTGGCTTGAGGCAGTCAAAAGAATTATGGATGACCTGGACTGCACGGCAGAGGAGAAGTGAAGGGTGCGGTTTCTTTACTTTGAGATGAGGCCTATCAGTGGTGGCTCACCATCAGAGAGGGTACTCCGACAGACCGAGTAGATTGGGATTTCTTTAAGATAAGCAACCGACTATGATGCTACATGTGAGATTTGAAGATGGGGCTGCGAAAGCTCACAGTGTTGATAGCCCGGTGGGAGAGAGACTTTCTTTGTTTTAGTGGAAAAAGCTAAGATAGTGAGGAGGTAAAACGAACTGAGAAGCAAAATAAAGATAAGGACTGAAACACCCCAAACTCGGCCCACAAACCCCGACCGGATTTGGCATGCTCCTTGAGAAAAACTCATTTTTCTTATGTTGGAAAACATGTTGATTTCGAAGAAAAATAAATTTGAAATATGTTCTTGTTGAAAACCGTGTTGTGATTTAAGGTTGTATCTTATTAAAACGTTATCTTTATGATTTTAGAAAATTTATAAATCAAAAGAAGAACCGGATTTAGAACTTATTATTAAGTTGAAAACCATAGGTATTTAGGTGTCAAAACAATTTAATTCGGTTATTGAAAATATTTAATTATTTAGTTGAAGTTGATTGTAGCAGGATAAAAATTTAAAAAAAAAACGTATAAATAGCACAGCTAATGGTGGCCTTATTACAAAAACATAACCCAAAATAACTCCCAAAATAATAAAAGAAAACGTAGTAGGTTTAATTAAAAGGAAAATTCGAAATACTGAGTTGAGCAATGACCACCACGTTGTCCTCGCTGACCTGATCCATCACGCTAAGCGTCACCTGAAAAGATATCCCACGAGGGGTGAGTCAACAGACTCAATGTGTAACAGTACTCTAAAAGCCCAATTGATTATAGCCTTAGCGATAACATTTTGGCAAAGCCCATTCTAATCACATATAGCCATAAGCCCATAACATAGCAAATCAAATAATCAGCAGTTAAATCATATGTACATATAAAATGAAATGCAATCCCGAGCCCACCTAGATATCCATCCGCTACACACCACCGTACTTGCCAATCACACCGTGGGATTACTAAATCGACCCTCCATCCGCTACACACCATCGAAGGCGATCATTGCGATCAACTACACATCGCCCTTATAAATTGTGGCATGGCCCGGATAATTTTAATGAGTCACCGGAATCATAATATGTGACCAAAGTCACGGATAATATTATTGTGATCGAAATCACGGATAATGTGGTAAAAACCAGGAACACTTCCCTTTATCAAAATCACCCATATGCCCATGCACATACGTATTATTGATTTTATGCAAAATACCCCAAAATCATAACGGAATCATACACATTTCATATCCATGCTTACTGACATTATTAACGAAGTATTAGGGGTTAACATACACGAATATCATGTACCTTGAATGGTACCGCAACCATTATCATACATATTTCTTATTAACACATGGTTATCAATAATACTATTAATCTATCGAAATTTAGTGTAGGCTACACACGATAACGATGATTACGATACTATCGAAACCAACGCTCTCGCTAGCAAGAATAACAATGAATTGCTTATCCTATCGATCGCCCCTATAAGATCATAGTCAGAATCGGCCAATCTCAAAAAAAAAAATATATGGCCTTTGGCCGAATATCACACTTCACTTACCTTGGATACTCAAATCCCGAATAATCTCCCTTAATAAATTGGCTACAAAGGATCCGAAATCCTCCTTCAAGTTTTTGGCCAAGGAGAATATATAGAATTAGATTCCTAATTTTGGCTAATCCAAAAGAAAAAGAATGAGCGACGAATGACGGTTGATCCTTACCCTAATCTGAGATCGATTTTGCCCTTACTTGGAACCACAGAGAGATTGGCTATAAAGAAGAGTGATTGACTTTGGAAGAAGAAAGAGATGAAGAAATCGGCTAGATGGTGATATGTTTGACTTGGGGTTTAATGAACAATCGGCTAAGTTTTGAATGTGCTTTTAGCTTTGGTGTTTGCAAACAAGAAAAGAGAGAATGAGGGCTACAAGTTTTGGCTTAATGATAGGTGAGCAATCGGATATGAAGAAATATGGGATAGAGAAGAAAGATGAAGAAGTGAATAATGGTATGTGATGCGATTTGGCTTGGTGACAATAGGAGATTCGACAACAAAAGAATGAAAAGAAGAATAATGTAAGGCTTTAGAGGTTTGACAATGGTGAAATAGAATGGATGAGAGGTTCGGCCTAAGCAAAATAAAGAGAAGGGAAAGATACTCAAAAAGCGAGAGATGCACGAATGGTCACTTACTTGGTTTACGGTCTCAAAAAAAAAAAACACAAAAGCTTTTAGAAAAGAATTCGCACAAGGAATTGCCTAAACCTCACTATGCACATTCGGTTTCTCCCCTCCACTTCATGGCGAAAATGACATCAAAACAATCCCTTGGCCGGTCAACTCTCAAGCTACTAATTTTTCCAAAACTAACCACCAAAATTCGGCTCCCCCCTTTTGTCCATAATGCCGTCCAATTTCATGGTCAAAATGGCCATGAAATAATTTCCAAAACATCCACCTTGATACATGCCTTGTAATCCTCTACTTTCCCAAAGTTTAAGAAATTCTATCCCCAAGATCAAGCAATTCTATCCCTTATTTCATGCTTACCATAACCTTAAGTCTTCTTGCCATTAAAAAAAATTAGTCCATCTTATCCATAATTAAAGTTTGACCGACACATGCCATACAAGTGCAAAATAAAAGTCACCTTAATGCCATCCATGGGATTGAACCTAAGCCCCCTTTCTTTGCTTGTGGCGTCACTTTCCAAGGCCCTAAGTGGCGCCTCCCTTGCCATATTATGGCCCGGTTACTTGTGTCTAAATCCTCCAACAAATTTTCTTAAGGCCTATCTTGCCTAGCTCTCTTTTAACAATTAAAAATCTAATATTTTTCTAAGGCATTCTCCTACATTCTAAAGTTCCTGAAGTCCCCAAAACACATACAAACAGCACACAACATGCCATTGCACACATTCAAGTGAAAATGCATAACCCCTAAATCCCGAATATTACAGTTCTACCCTCCTTAAAATAATTTCGACCTTGAAATTACTTGACTAGAATAGGTGAGGGTATTACTGTCGCATTGCTTCCTCCGACTCCCACGAAGCTTCTTCAGATCCATGGTTACGCCATAACACTTTGTGAGAGGCCGACTTCCTCCATAACACCTTCACATCCGTTCCAAAATGAATCGGCTCTTCCTCGTAAGACAAATCTGATCTTAGTTCCACCTCCTCAACTGGCACTACATGAGATGGATCCAACCGGTAATGACGTAGCATCGAAACATGGAACACATCGTGCATCTGCTTCAACTCCGAAGGCAACTCTAATTGATATGCTACTGGTCCAACCCGCTTCAAAACCCGATAAGGTCCTATAAACCTGGGACTTAACTTTCCTTTGTGACCAAATCTCATTACCGTCTTCCATGGCGACACTTTAAGAAATACTTGATCTTCCACAACAAACTCTATTTCCTTTCGCTTAAGATCTGCGTACGACTTTTGCCTGTCAGATGCTTCCTTTAACCGAGCCCGAATTACCTTAACCTTTTCTTTTGATTCCGCCACAATCTCTGGACCCAAAATATGACGTTCCCCCAATTCTGTCCAACACGTAGGAGTGCGACACTTTCCGTCCATACAACACTTCATACGGTGCCATCCGAATACTTGCTTGGTAACTATTGTTGTATGCAAACTCAGCTAAAGGCAAAAACTCTTCCCAGCTTCCTCTGAAGTCTATCACACAGCCCCTCAACATATCCTCTAACACTTGGATTACTCGCTCAGACTAACCGTCTGACTGTGGATGAAATGCCGTACTGAAGTCTAACCTGGTGCCCAAAGCTTGATGTAATGCTTTCCAAAATCGAGACGTAAACCTCGGATCCCTATCCGAAATAATCGACACCGGCACTCCATGCAACCTCACAATCTACGCCACGTACAACCGCCAATTTTTGCAAAGAGTAATCAACCCACCTTTGGTATGAAATGTGAGACTTAGTCAATCGATCCACTATCACCCATCTGAGTCTTTCTTAGTAGGCGTAAGGAAGCCCACTAACAAAGTCCATGGTGATTCGCTCCCACTTCCTTTGTGGAATCTTTATCGGTGAAGCAACCCGAGCGGTACTTGATGTTCACCTTGACTTGCGACACGTTAAGCACTTCCTACAAATTCGTAACTTCCGCTTAAGACCGAGGCCACCAAAGCGATCCGTAAATCTCGATACAACTTACTACCTCCGGGATGCATCGCATAAGGGCTACTATGCGATTCTGAAGAATTCTCCGCCTAAGTTACGCATCCTTGACATCTGAGACCTTACCTTTGAAACACAACACTCGTCACTATTAACACCATAATCTTCCAACTTCCCACTTTGCACTTGCCGTAGCTTAGCACTTAGATCATTGTCTACCAAGCTGTCTTTCTTTCACCACGACTCAACCACGTCGGCTTTACTTGTAATTTTGCCGACAAGCTTCGTCGTCATAAAGACTAAGATGTGCAAACATCGCCCTCAGATTCGACACCACTTTTCGACTTAAGGCGTCGCCACTACATTTGCCTTGCGGGTGATACTCTATAGAACAATCGTAGTCTTTCAACAACTCCACCCACCTTATTTGTCTCGATTCGGCTCATACGAGTCGATGAGATACTTAAGACTCTTGTGATCCGTATAGATTCTTGACTTTTCTCCATCTGAGATAATGCCTCCATACCTTAAGAGCAAAGACCACCGCTGCCAACTCCAAGTCGTGCGTCGGATAGTTAACCTCATGTGGCCTTAATTGCCGAGATGCATAAGCAACTACCTTCCTTCTTGCATCAGAACACATCCTAATCATGTGTGAGAAGCATCACAATATACCACAAAATCCTTCCCACCTCGGTGAATCGAGCTGGAGCTTGGTCAAAACCCTCTTAAGCTTCTCAAAGCTCTCTTTGCTTATCGCCCATCTGAAAGGTACCTCCTTTCTCAACAACCGTCAAAGGTGCACTAACGATGAAAATCCTTCGACGAATCTTCTGTAGTAGCTTGCTAATCCCAAGAAACTGCGAACCTCAGCTACAGACTTAGGTGGTTTCCAATCTAGCATTGCCTCAATCTTTTGAGGATCCACCCTTATCCCTTCTGCAGACACCACATGCCCTAAAAACGCAACTTCCTTCAGCCAAAATTCACACTTGCTGAATTTGGCATATAACTTCTTCTCCCTTAACACTTGCAACACTATCCGGAGATGCTCATCATGCTCTACCTCAGACTTGGAATACACTAGGATGTCGTCTATGAACACAACGATGGACTGATCAAAGTAGGGTTGGAAAACCCGATTCATCATATCCATGAACACAGTTGGGGCGTTAAATCAATCTGACGGCATTACTAAAACTCATAATGCCCATACCTTATCCGGAAAGCTGTCTTATGGATATCCACTTCCTTCACCTTAAGTTGATGATATCCCGACCTTATATCTATCTTTGAGAATACCGTAGCTCCCTTAAGCTGATCGAACAAGTCGTTGATCCTCACCAGAGGGTACTTGTTCTTGATGGTCAGCTTATTCAACTGCCGGTAATCTATACACATCCGCATCGTTTCGTCTTTCTTCTTCACGAATAGGACCGGTGCTCCCCATGGAGACACACTAGGTCGGATAAACCCACGATCAAGCAACTCCTGGATTTGAGCCTTGAGCTCACCCAACTCCTTTGGTGCCATTCTATATGGAGCGATAGATACTGGCGCCGTTCCAGGCAACAAGTCAATCCCAAATTCCACCTCACGATCCGGAGGCAATCCTGGAAGTTCTTCCGGAAAGACATCCACGAATTCTCTCACCATCCTGACCTCTTCAACAGTTGCTTCCTTAACCTCCAAGGCACTAACCAACATTAGAAAAGCTACACATCCCTTTCTTACCATTTTCTCTGCCTTAAGGGAAGATACCACATTTGACAAGTAATTTTGTCTCTCGCCCATCACTACCACTTTATTATCGTCAGAGGTTCTCAATGATAGGCGCTTAGCAGCACAATCTACATTCATACGATACTTCACTAACCAGTCCATGCCTAAGATTAGATCAAATTCCCCGAATGGCAACTCCATTAAGTCAGCCGAAAACTACATCCTTTGCACTTCTAAAGGCACTTCCTTAAAGAGCTTATCTACTACTACGATGCGCCTAAAGGACTAAATACGGTCATCTTCCTAGGTGCAGTTTGAGTTCACATCTGAGTTCGGATACTTCACTAGCGATGTATGAATGAGTTGACCCTATATCTATCAAAGCAATAAAGGGTAACCCGAAATAAGGCGTACTCGTTATGACATCAGTGCATCGCTATCCTCCTACGATGACGCATATATACGACACTGGCTATGCCTAGCCTCAGTGTTACCACCACCTCTGCCCGGAGTTCGCGACCTCTACCAGAACCATTACCTCGCCATTGAACCACGACCCCTCAGCAATGCTGTTGTCCACCTCTGCTGCTGATTAAAACCACGACTTCTTTGGCGGTTCCTATTTGTATCCATCGGACAATCCTTAATCATATGATCCTTGGACCCACACTTAAAACATCCCCCTGTCTTTTTCCAACATTCTCCCGGGTGCATCTTTCCACACTGAGCACAAGTACGGTACTGTCCTCCCATAGCAACCTGCTGACTTCGTGGCCCATCAACTCTAGATTTCTTTTGAAAATTCCCGGATGACCCTGAAGACCCATAGCTCCTCTTATTCTTATTCTGACCTCTGTCCCGGTTCTATCTCTCGGTCCGTTAAACTTCTTCAGCTATCCTGCCCTATCCACTAAGACTGCAAAGTCCCTCTCTCGATGCGGAGCAATCAACACTCGTAGTTCATCTCGCAACCCATCCTCAAATCTAACACACCGCTCGTAATCAGTAGCCACAATCCCTCTAGCATACCGACTTAACCGCAGAAACTCCGCTTCATACTCAGCTACTGACTTATTTCCTTGTACTAAATTCAGAAACGCCTTTCTCTGAGAGTCGATGTAGCTAGCTCCAACGTATTTCCCTTCAAACTTAACCTTAAAATACCCCCAATCCACTCGTTCCGCAGGATACTCTCCTTGACAGTGAGCCACCACTGATAGGCCTCATCTCGAAGCAGTGAAATAGCACCTTTCAGCTTTTCCTCAGTAGTGCAGTCCAAATCGTCCATGATCCTTTCGACTGCCTCTAACCAATACTCTGCTACATTGAGCTACCCCAGATACTCCCTAAAACCTCAGCTCCATTTGATCTAAGTCTCTCAGCTACTGACTTTTGAGCCCCATTTCCCATACTAGCTCCTGCTACTCGCTCTAAAACTCATGACATACTGCGATCTTACGTCATCTCCCTGTCGCTCCTAAAATTTTGCCCTACGGTAGGTGGTGGTGCCTCATTTTGGAACCTGACCGAGACCTAAGCGGTTCCGACACAGCCATTCTGCCTCTACCGCGTCCACGACGACCACGTCCCCTAGAACTCATGTCTACTTCTCGTCTTATCTATTTTACGAAAATTTTATGCATTAGAGTCTTTTCACTTTCTTGTTTAAAGAAAATTTTATGCAACAGAGTTTTAATCAGTGGTTTTTTTTGTAGAAGTACACATATACCTAGGGTCCGTGTCTCTAAAGTATAGTTTCCTTAGGCTTATCAATTAAAGTATCATACATTATCATACTCACATCAATTCATCAACAAAAGAACTTACCTGGCGGACCTGGGCCGAGAACTTGGGTGCCATGCTTCCATAAAACCATTTTAACCCAAAATTTTCAAAACAAAAAAACTCATTTTGGCTCAAATTTTGAAAACGTTGTGGGCTTCAAAACCCAAGGCCGAGTGTTTAAAACCGGGCTCTGATACCAAGTTGAAACACCCCAAACCCGCCGAATTTGGCATGCTCCTTGAGAAAAACTCGTTTTTCTTATGTTGGAAAACATGTTGATTTGAAGAAAAATAAATTTGAAATATGTTCTTGTTGAAAAGCGTGTTGTGATTTAAGGTTGTATCTTATTAAAGCGTTATCTTTATGATTTTAGAAAATTTATAAATCAAAAGAAGAACCGGATTTAGAACTTATTATTAAGTTGAAAACCATAGGTATTTAGGTGTCAAAACAATTTAATTGGTTATTGAAAATATTTAATTATTTAGTTGAAGTTGATCGTAGCAAGATAAAAATTAAAAAAAAGCGTATAAATAGCACACTAATGGTGGCCTTATTACAAAAACATAACCCAAAATAACTCCAAAATAATAAAAGAAAATGTAGTAGGTTTAATTAAAAGGAAAATAAAATCTTGAGTTGAGCAATGACCACCACGTAGTCCTCGTGACCCGATCCATCACGCTAAGCGTCACGAAAAGATATCCCACGAGGGTGAGTCAACAGACTCAATGTGTAATGATACTCTAAAAGCCCAATTGATTATAGCCTTAGCGATAACATTTTGGCAAAGCCCATTCTAATCACATATAGCCATAAGCCCATAACATAGCAAATCAAATAATCAGCAGATTAAATCATATGTACATATAAAATGAAATGCAATCTCGAGCCCACCTAGATATCCATCCGCTACACACCACCGTACACGCCAATCACCAGTAGGGATTACTAAATCGACCCTCCATCCACTACACACCATCGAAGGCGATCATTGCGATCAAGCGCACATCGCCCTTATAAATTGTGGCATGGGCCGGATAATTTTGACAGAGTCATCGGAATCATAATATGTGACCGAAGTCACGGATAATATTATTGTGATCGAAATCACCGGATAATGTGGTAAAAACCACCGGAACACTTCCCTTTATCAAAATCACCCATATGCCCATGCACATACGTATTATTCAGATTTTATGCAAAATACCCCCAAAATCATAACGGAATCATACACATTTCATATCCATGCTTACAACATTATTAACGAAGTATTAGGGGTTAACGTGCACGAATATCATGTACCCTTTGAATGGTACCGCAACCATTATCATACATATTTCTTATTAACACATGGTTATCAATAATACTATTAATCTATCAGAAATTTAGTGTAGGCTACACACCTGATAACAATGATTACGATACTATCGAAACCAACGCTCTCGCTAGCAAGAATAACAATGAATTGCTTATCCCTATCGAACTGCCCCTATAAGATCATAGTCAGAATCGGCCAATCTCAAAAAAAAAAATATATGGCCTTTGGCCGAATATCACACTTCACTTACCTTGGATACTCAAATCCGAATAATCTCCCTTAATAAATGGCTACAAAGGATCCGAAATCCTCCTTCAAGTTTTTGGCCAAGGAGAATATATAGAGATTAGATTCCTAATTTTGGCTAATCCAAAAGAAAAAGAATGAACGACAAATGACAGTTGATCCTTACCCCTAATACTGAGATCGATTTTGCCCTTACTTGGAACCACAGAGAGATTCGGCTATAAAGAAGAGTGATTGACTTTGGAAGAAGAAAGAGATGAAGAAATCGGCTAGATGGTGATATGTTTCAGCTTGGGGTTTAATGAACAATCGGCTAAGGTTTGAATGTGCTTTCAGCTTTGGTGTTTGCAAACAAGAAAAGAGAGAATGAGGGCTACAAGTTTTGGCTTAATGATAGGTGAGCAATCGGATATGGAGAAATATGGGATGGAGAAGAAAGATGAAGAAGTGAATAATGGTATGTGATGCGATTTGGCTTGGTGACAATAGGGAGATTTGACTTAACAAAAGAATGAAAAGAAGAATAATGTAAGGCTTTAGAGGTTTCGACAATGGTGAAATAGAATGGATGAGAGGTTCGGCCTAAGCAAAATAAAGAGAAGGGAAAGATACTCAAAAGAGCGAGAGATGCACGAATGGTCACTTACTTGGTTTACGGTCTCAAAAGAAAAAAAAACACAAAAGCTTTCAGAAAAGAATTCGCACAAGGAATTGCCTAAACCTCACTATGCACATTCGGTTTCTCCCCTCCACTTCATGGCCGAAAATGACATCAAAACAATCCCTTGGCCGGTCAACTCTCAAGCTACTAATTTTTCCAAAACTAACCACCAAAATTCGGCTCCCCCTTTTGTCCATAATGTCGTCCAAGTTCATGGTCAAAATGGCCATGAAATAATTTCCAAAACATCCACCTTGATACATGCCTTGTAATCCTCTACTTTCCCAAAGTTTAAGAAATTCTATCCCCAAGATCAAGCAATTCTATCCCTTATTTCATGCTTACCATAACCTTAAGTCTTCTTGCCATAAAAAAATTAGTCCATCTTATCCATAATTAAAGTTTGACCGACACATGCCATACAAGTGCAAAAATAAAAGTCACCTTAATGCCATCCATGGGATTCAAACCTAAGCCCCCCTTTCACTGCTTGTGGCGTCACTTTCCAAGGCCCTAAGTGGCGCCTCCCTTGCCATATTGCCAACTGGTTACTTGTGTCTAAATCCTCCAACAAATTTTCTTAAGGTTACTTGTGTCTAAATCCTCCAACAAATTTTCTTAAGGCCTATCTTGCCTAGCATCCCTTTTAAGGAGAATTAAAAATCTAATATTTTCTAAGGCATTCTCGTGTTACATTCTAAAGTTGCTCAAGTCACCCTTGGGGAAGAAATAAACACATACAAACATAACACACAACATGCCATTCGAGAGGTCACACATTCAAGTGAAAATGCATAACGGGTTAAATCCGGATATTACCAAGTTATAATAGGTACGTTTCTCATTTTTGGGTTACCCTTTACTGCACTAATTGATGTTGGGTTGACTCATTCCTATGTTGCTAGTATGGTGTCTGGAACTTTGAATATGAATCCTAAAACGGCTTCTAGGGAGATGACTGTACTTAGTCCATTAGGGCAATCGGTAGCGGTAAATAAACTCTTTAGAAGTGTGCCTTTAGAAGTTCAAAGGTTAGTTTTCCCTGCTGACTTAATGGAACTACCATTTGGGGAATTTGATTTGATCTTGTGCATGGACTGGTTAGTGACATATCATGCAAACTTGGATTGTGCTACTAAGCGCATGATGATAAGGACTCCCGAGGATGATAAAATCTTGGTGATAGGCGAGAGGAGAGACTACTTGTCAAATGTAGTGTCTACTCTTAAGGCAGAAGGAATGGTGAGGAAAGGGTGCTTGGCCTTCTTAACTTTTGTCAGTGCCTTGGATGTAAAGGAAGTGACCATGGAGGAGGTTAGAACAGTAAAGGAATTTGTAGATGTTTTTCCTGAAGAGCTTCTAGGGTACCTCCGGATCGTGAGGTGGAGTTTGAAATCGAGCTTCTACTAGGTACGGACCCAGTGTCCATCGCCCTTTACAGGATGGCACCAAAAGAGTTGGTTGAACTTAAAGCTCAAATCCAAGAGTTGTTAGATCGTGGTTTTATTCGACCTAGTGTATCTCCATGGGGAGTACCGGTGTTATTTTTAAAGAAGAAAGACGGATCTATGCTTATGTGCATTGATTACCTCCAGT
Organism: Gossypium rotundifolium; assembly: GCA_025506655.1. Classification (NCBI taxonomy): domain Eukaryota; kingdom Viridiplantae; phylum Streptophyta; class Magnoliopsida; order Malvales; family Malvaceae; genus Gossypium; species Gossypium rotundifolium. The sequence continues at coordinate 138,449,817 of CP106722.1, forward strand.
TGAATAAGTTGACGATTAAGAACAAGTACCCGCTGTCGAGGATAGACGACCTATTTGATCAGCTCAAAGGGGCTTCAGTTTTTTCGAAGATAGATTTGAGGTCTCACCAGCTGAAGGTAAAGGAAGCAGATATTTATAAGACGGCTTTTCGGACTGGCTACGGGCACTATGAATTTTTGGTAATGCCGTTTGGGTTGACAAATGCGCCAGTCGCGTTCATGGATATGATGAATCAGATTTTTCAACCCTATCTGGATCAGTTCGTAGTAGTGTTCATAAAAGACATTCTAGTATACTCCAAGATAGAAGAGGAGCATGATTCACATCTTCGGGTAGTTCTACAGATTTTAAGGAAGCAAAATTGTATGCCAAATTTAGCAAGTGCGAGTTTTGGTTAAGGGAAGCTACTTTTCTAGGCCATGTGGTATCTGTAGAAGGGATAGTTGATCCTCGGAAGATCGAGGCGGTGCTGGATTGGAAACCACCTAAGTCTATGGTAGAGATCCAAAGTTTCTTGGGATTAGCGGGTTACTACAGAAGGTTTGTCGAGGGTTTTTCCTCAATTGCGACACCCTTGACTAAGTTGTTGAGAAAGGAGGTACCTTTTGTGTGGATGGACAAGCAATAAGAGAGTTTCGAGAAGCTAAAAAGGATTTTGACAGAGGCTTCGATTTTAATTCAGCCTGAGGCTGGGAAAGAATTCGTGGTGTATTGTGATGCTTCTCACACAGGGTTAGGTTGTGTGTTGATGCAGGAAGGGAAGGTGGTTGCCTATGCGTCTCGGCAATTAAGACCTCATGAGATTAACTATCCCACGCATGATTTGGAATTGGCTACGGTGGTTTTTGCTTTAAAAGTGTGGAGACATTATTTGTATGGAGAGAAGTCTTTTATCTACACCGACCATAAGAGTTTAAAATATTTGTTAACTCAGAAAGAGCTGAACTTGAGGCAGCGAAGGTGGGTAGAGCTGTTGAAGGATTATGACTGCTCGATTGAATATCATCTGGGTAAGGCAAATGTGATGGCAGATGCGTTAAGCCAAAAGGTAATATCAGATTGGAGAGCGATGTTCGCTCACCATAGTTTATACGATGACGGGAATTTATTGGCTGAGCTGCAAGTGAAGCCGACTTGGGTAAGTCAGGTTAAAGAGAAATAGTTATCGAATGATGTCCTGCGTGCTCGACTTCTGCAAGTACAAGATGGTGGAATAGAAGATTACAGCTTGAACAACGATGGAGTTTTGTGTTTCCATGGGAGGGTGTGCATGCCAAAGGATGTGGAGTTGAGGTAGATGATTCTTTAGGAGGCGCATAGTAGCCCTTACGCTATGCATCCTGGAGGAAGTAAGATGTATAGGAATCTGCGTGAACAATTTTGGTGGCCTAGTTTGAAATGAGAAGTTACAAAATTTGTGGGAAAGTGTTTAACGTGTCAGCAGGTCAAAGCCGAACACCAGTTGCCTTGAGGTTATTACAACCGGGGAAGATTCCATAGTGGAAATGGGAGAGAATCACTATGGACTTTGTTAGTGGGCTACCTTTTCGCCTACTAAGAAAGACTTGGTATGGGTGATCATGGATCGGTTGACAAAATTCGCTTATTTCATACCTGTTCGTGTCGACTATTCTCTTCAAAGGTTGGCTAAGCTGTATGTGGCAAAAATTGTGAGGTTGCATGGGGTACCAGTGTCAATCATATCAGATAGGATCCTAGATTTACGTCGCATTTCTGAAGGCGTTGCATCAGGCTTTGGGCACAAGGTTAGACTTTAGCACGGCGTTTCATCCGCAGACAGATTACCAGTCTGAAAGAGTAATTCAGGTTTTGGAGGATATGTTGAGGAGTTGTGTCATCGATTTTAGGGGTAGTTGGGAAGAATTTTTACTGTTGGCAGAGTTCACGCACAACAATAGTTACCAAGCTAGCATTCAGATTGCGCCGTATGAAGCGTTGTATGGGCGAAAGTGTTGCACTCCCACCTGTTGGACGGAATTGGGTGAACGCCATATCTTGGGTCCAAAAATTGTTACAGGGACAGAGGAGAAGGTTAAGTTAATTCAAACTCGATTGAAGGAAGCGTCAGACAGACAGAAATCGTATGCGGATCTAAAATGAATGGAGATAGAATTTTCAGCAGGGGATCGGGGCTTCTCAAAAGTTTCATCGTGGAAGAAGGTGATGAGATTTGGACGTAAGGGTAAGCTAAGTCCGAGATTTATAGGGCCTTATCGGGTTTTGAAATGTGTGGGACCAGTAGCATACCAGTTGGAGTTGCCTTCAGAGTTAAAACAGATACATGATATGTTCTATGTTTCGATGCTAAGACGTTACCGTTCGGATCCGTCTCACGTGGTGCCAGTCGAGGAAGTTGAAATAAGACCAGACTTGTCTTATGATGAGGAACCAATCCAGATTTTGGAACGAGATGTCAAGGTGCTACGGAGGAAATCAGTTCCTTTGGTCAAAGTTTTGTGGCGGAACCATGGTTCAGAAGAAGCATCATGGGAGCCAGAGGAAGCGATGCGACATCAATACCCTCATCTCTTTTGATCAGGTAATTTTGAGGCAGAAATTTCTTTAAGGGGTAGAACTGTAACATCCGGGATTTAGGGGTTTTGCATGTACTTCGTATCTATGTGTTGGTATGCTTTGTATGTTGTTTGAGTGTGTTTGGGGTCTCAGGGAAGCTCGGGGTTAAGTTTGAGCCTTAGAGAAAATTTTTGATTCTAAGCATTTTAGGGGAGAGCTAGTGGAGCCAGGCTTTAAGGGACTAAATTTTGTAGTTGTTGACACAAGTGAAGAGTTGGAGTAATGGTAAGGAGGCCTCACCTTATGTGTAGGGGAGTTGCGTCAGAGGGGAGTTACAAGGGGGAAGGAGTTCGAGCTGCATGGATAACATCTTGGAGTTTTATTTTGTGCTTGGAGAGGTGAGTGGTGGATTCGGTTAGGGCACTTAAAGGGGGGAGTGTTGAAGGGGTCAAACAATTCGAATGGATGGTGGAGAGTGATCAAGGGAGGTTGAAACATTCAAATTTGTTTGAATGGGAGGGTGTGAGTGAGTTAGGAGAAAGTTAAGGGATTTGGAGAGGGGTGGAGTTGTTGGCCGAAGGTGGGGTTCTAGAGGTGGGACTTTCGGTCATGTAGGGGGTATGAGGGGGTGTTTCGGTTTAGGAGTGTTGGTGCCAAAATTTGGAGAGGCTAGTTAGGAGTTGTGAGCTCTCTTTTGTCATTTGATGCAAATTGTTTCTTTGAGGTTTCTCTCAATCATCCCTCCTTTTGGCATAGTGCTTGTAGGGCCGAAAGTTTGAAGGCACTCCTCTCTTTTTCTATTGTTTTCTTTCTTTTCTCCTCGGGTTTTTCCCTCTTGTCGAATTCTTTAGCATCCATTTCCTTTTCTTTTGTTTCTTCCCTCATTCTCTAAAGCCGAATTACACTCATCACTTTCTCTCATAGCTGAAACCTCTCAACCTTAGCATCAATCCATCCGTTCCTTCCCTAACTGTTCTTCATAGCCGAACAAATCCCTTTGAACCTCTCTTCTATTTTATCACTAAAGTCGAACCCTTACCCCATGTTTTGGTAAGTTCTCGATATTCTCTTTTCTTTTCTTTTCACTCTAGGCTGAACCTTTTCTCACAAAACTCTTTTATTATTTCATCAACAAAAGCCGAAGCAATTCTCTTCTTCTCCATTTTTTTTTTTTTATTTTATTTGCTTACTTTTCAAACTCCATCTCTTGACTGAATTCTCTCAGAAGGTTGCCGTCACTTCTCCTCTCAATCTTTCCAATCGGTTTTCTTTTAAGTTGTGTGTAACACCCCTTATCCGAAACCTTTGCCGGAGTCGAGTATGTGGCATTACTAGACTTGACTACTAATCTGGGGCATAAAAATTTAAAGCTGTCCAACTGCATCATGCTGACTAAATTGACCATAAGTCGAGTTACAAAACTCAAAATTTAGATCCGTAAATTTTCCTTGAAACTAGACTCATATAAATTTTTACCATAATTCTTCCAGAATTTTTCATATGGCCAATTAGCACAGTTTATTCATCAAATTTACCCCTATTTCACTGTTTGAGAATTCTGACCTATCTTTACAAAAACTCAGTTATTTCATTGTACAAAATTTGAATAATGTTCTTGTTTATTCCAATCAAAAATAGACTCATTAAGGATTCTAAACATGTAAACTATGCTCCATAATTATTTTTTTGTACAATTTTTAACAATTTTTCCAAGACAGAACAGGGACTCACGAATTCATTCAGGACAAGTCCCACTAAAACTTAAATATCTCATAATATATAATTCCTTTGCCTACTCTGTTTCTTTCATATAAAATAGACACAATAAGCTTTAATTCTATATTTTATTCACTTTCTAATTCAATTTATCCTATTTTTGGTGATTTTTCAAAATAACATCTCTGCTGCTAACTAAAACTATTTCATTGCAAAATATGATTTACTAGTTTATAATCGAACATACCCACATACAACTCATCTCTGTCCATGCATTTTAAATCCTTTATGCAAATTAACTTATACCTAAAACATCCACATAATATCCTAATTCAAAGGTTCATTTCAGTAAACATACACTTCCTTACCAAAAGCGATTAAACTTGACTAAAATGCACGAACATTACCAACATAAACCGACATTGTATCAAAAGCACAAAAGCATACTTAACTAAAACTTTAGCCATATTAGCATGGCTATTATATACATGAACCAAAAGTTTTCATCAAACAAAGACAAAGTCTTTCCTATACATGCCTCTATCCAAAAACCAAAATGAAAGAGTACCAACATTAGATCGATAGTGTGGTTGTTGTCTTGACGATCCGTTGAAGCGGTAGCTTTTATCTAATCTATAAAATAGAGGAGAACATTACACACAAATAAGTTTACTAACTTAGTAAGTCCCAAGCTCATAATAATACTACATTCAATTACTTAAACATTTAAAACATTCAACTCAACCATGTTATCATATTACAATTTCTTTCACCTTTAGCACTACTATTTGAAAACCGAATCTCCATGATAGTACATTCAAGCTCAAACTCGGTCATATAATACTTGTGCACATCAATCGTAATCTCAAATGTACATAACACTACTCGTAATATTAGTGAAACTCTAGTAACATTAAACATATCATACCTTACTTACTTACCGAGCCTTTAACTAGACACATTAGCTACGATTTACCTTGAACAACAATTCGGTTCTCCTTTGTAAAACACATCAGGCATAAAGCACGCTGAGGCATTAAAGCCGAAATAAATCACCGGCACAAGGCACGCTAGGCACGAAGCCGAATATATCACCGGCACTAAGCACGCTGAGCACGAAGCCCGAATATGTCACCGGGCACTAAGCCGCTAGGCACCAAGCCCAAATGTGTCACCGGCACTAAGCTTGCTAGGCACCAAGCCCGAATATGTCACCGGCACTAAGCCTGCTAGGCTCAAAGCCCGATACAATATTATTATCATCTCATACACATTACACTGAATGTCTTTGCCCAAAATAACATAAATCACACATTATTCAAATCACTTTAACATACCAACTCGGTTAAAGATGTAACGACATTTCATTTCAAATTATTATCATCTCATACACATTACAGTAATGCTGCCCAAAATAACATAAATCACACATTATTCAAATCACTTTAACATACCAACTCGGTTAAAGATGTAACGACATTTCATTTCAAATTCACTATCACTTATAATTCACGTATTATATCGAATAACAAACCAAAACACTTATTCACATCACTTTGAATAAAATTCCAACCAATCCATACCAATACTTTCACATTCGCTAACACAAGGTTTTATACAAAATTCTATTGAATACTATCATTTAACACATTCATAAATAATTCGATAACCTATACTTGCTTAAGGACTTACCTCGGTTGTCGATAGACCGTGCAAATCGGCTATTCGAGAACCTTCGTCTTTCCCCGATCTAAATCTGTTTTTCTTTGCTCTTGATCTAAAACACATTAAAATTTAGCTCATTCAAGCACCATTCATCTCAATTTAGTCCCTAAGCATATAAATGGGCAAATTACTATTTTACCCCTAGTATTTCACAACTTTTAATTTAGTCCTATTTGCATAACACACAAAATACACCAAATTAGCTAAAACTATACAAGGGCGAATATTCCTAGGGACTTTACAAGTCCTCACATTTCATTTATTTTTCAAATAGGCCCCTCTAAAATTTTATTTTTATAATTTAGCCCTAAATACTCAATTTCATCAAAACTTCCAATGCAAAACATACTAATCTTTTACATATCTTTCATCTAAAATCATCAAATATCAAAACCATATGAACACAACAATGGCGAACATCAAGCATGCTTAGATTCAAAAATTACAACATGGGTTGATTCGGTTCGAAGCAACGATTTCAAAAACGTAAAAATTATTAAAAATCGAAATCAAACTAACCTTGAAATCAAGCCTCAAATTGCCGAAATTTAAAGAACACAACCCCTTTTTTTCTTTCTCAACATTCGGCCTTGAGAGAATGAATAATATCATGGCTTTTGTTTATGTTATTTTAACATATAATAAAGAAATTATTAAATTACTAATATAACCTTTAATATAAAATAAAACTAACATATATACTAAGGTTATTTTTGACATAAGCCACCCACTAACTCTAAAATGGGTTATTTACCCTTTTAATGCTTCATATTAAAGCCATGCTCAAATAGGCACTTTACACTCTAGTATGCCACTTTTACCATTTACGCGATTAAGTCCTTTTTGTCAAATTCGATACTCAAACGATAAAATTTTTCTACGAAACTTTCACACACATAAATTCATATATAATAAACTCAAAATATAAATATTAAATATTTATCGGGCTCAGATTCGTGGTCCCGAAACCACCTTTCGATTAGGTTCCGATTTGATGCATTACAACTCTCCCTTAAGGATTTTCGTCCCGAAAATCTTACCATTAAACAACGTCGGATATTGTTGCCTCATTGAATCTTGAGGCTCCCCGTTGCCTCTTCAACTCCGTGTCGATTCCATAACACTTTCACTAAGGAAATCTTTTGTTTCTTAACTCTTTCATTTCCCAAGCTAAAATACGGATCGGCTTTTCCTCATCGTCATATCAGTTGTATCTCAATCTCGAGACGAGCAATCACATGTGACGGATCGATCAGTATCTGAACATAGAAACATGAAATACATCGTGTATCTTTTCTAATTCGGAGGTAGCTTCAATCTATAAGCAACAGGCCAACACGTTCAATGATTTCATACGGTCCAATGAACCTCGGGCTCAACTTGCCTTTCCGGCCAAAAGCGGAGCACTTTCTTCGAGGAGAAACCTTTAAAAATACTCGATCTCCAATCTGAAATTCAATATCTTTACGTTTCAAATCAGCATAAGACTTTTGACGATCCGAAGCAGCTTTCAAATTGTCTCTAATAATAGCTACTTTCTGTTCAGTTTCTTTAATCAAATCAACCCCGTGTATCTTACTCTCGCTGAGCTCAGTCCAGTATAATGGTGTTCGACACTTTCGCCCGTACAAGGCTTCATAGGGCGCCATTTTGATACTAGATTGAAAGCTATTATTATAAGCAAATTCAATCAAAGGTAGGTATCGTTCCCACGTACCTTCAAACTCGAGAACGCAACATCTCAACATGTCCTCAAGTATACGAATAGTTAAGCTTAGGCCAAATGCATCTGCGGATGAAAGGTTTGTACTAAAATGTAGTTTAGTACCTAAAGCATCTTGCAACTTCTTCCAAAAGCTGCGATGTAAATCTGGGTCTCATGCGAAACAATAGAACTTCGGTACACCATGCAATCTCACAATTTGCGATGCATACAATTCAACAAGTTTATCGAGTGAAAAGTCCATGCGAACCAAGCATAAAATGAGCTGATTTAGTAAGTCTATCAACTATAACCCGACGGCATCTTTCTTACTCGGTGTCATAGGAAGACCGGATACAAAATCCATTGTAATTCTATCCCATTTCCATTCGGTATCATGATTAGTCAAGTAATCCGGATGGCACTTGATGTTCAAACTTTTACTTGCGACAAATTAAGCATTTGAAACAAATTGAGATATATCCCGTTTCATTCCGGCCACCAATAGAACTGTTTCAAATCATTATACATCTTTGTGCTACCGGATGAATTGATAATCGACCACTATGGGCCTCACTCAGAATCACCTGTATCAAATCTGAGTTTTTCGGAACACACATTCGGCTTTTAAAATTCAAACAGTCATTTGCATCAATCTGAAAATCTGACTCTGCATCTTTTCCACACTGAATTCGTCTAGCGATCAAATCTTTGTCAACTTTCTGTGCATCACAAATTTGCTGAATAAACATCGGTCTTGCTTGTAACTCGGCTATGATCGAACCATCACCAGACATAGCTATCTGTGCGTTCATTGCACGAAGAGCAAACAATGATTTTTGACTTAACGCATCTGCAACGACGTTAGCCTTTCCCGGATGGTAGTCAATCACCAACTCATAGTCTTTCAACAATTCTAACCATCTGCGTTGTCTCAGATTTAGATCCTTCTGAGTCATTAAATACTTTAGACTTTTATGATCTGAATAAATGTGACATTTCTCGCCAAATAAATAGTGACGCCAAATTTTCAATGCGAAAACAATGGCTGCAAGTTCTAAGTCATGCATCGGGTAATTTCTTTCGTGCGGCTTCAGTTGTCTTGAAGCGTAGGCTATAACTTTGCCTTCCTGCATCAAAACGCAGCCCAAACCATTCAAAGAAGCATCAGAATAAACAACAAATTCTTTACCCGATTCAATTTGAACTAACACTTATCAAAAGAGCTTTCAACCGATCAAAACTTTTTCGACACTTTTCGACCACTCGAAACGACATCTTTACGCAATAACTTTGTCAGCGGGTAGCTATCATAGAAAAATCTTTCACAAATCGTCGATAGTAACCCATAAGTCCCGAAAACTTGAATCTCGTAAACATTTTCGGTGGCTTCCAATCAAGTATAGCAGAGATTTTGTTCGGATCAACTCGAATGCCCGATGCTAAAACAACATGTCCCAAAAAGTGACCTCTTTCATCCGAACTCACACTTACTAAACTTAGCATACAAATGATGATCTCATAAAGTTTGTAGCACTAACCTCAAATGTTCAAGATGTGTTCAATTTCATTTTGGAGTAGATCAATATGTCATCAATAAACACCACCACAAATCGATCCAAAAAGCGTCTAAAACCCGATTCATCAAATCCATAAAAATAGCGGTGCATTAGTAAGCCCAAAAGGCATAACCAAAACTCAAAATGTCCGTACCTAAATCAAAATGCGTCTTTGGCACATCTGTATCTCTCGACTCAGAATCGATAAAAACCCGATCTCAAATCTATTTTTGAAAATCTGAAGCCCTTTCAACCGATCAAACAAATCATCAATCCTAGGTAACGGTACTTATTCTTTATAGTTACCTTATTCAATTGCCGATAATCAATACACATTCGTGATCGTTCCATCTTTCTTTCTCCCAAAAGAATGGTGCACCCAAGGAGAGAAACTTGGTCGTGCAAAGCCCCTATCTGTTAACTCTTGCAACTGTGCTTTCAACTCTTTTAGCTCGAGAGGCGCCATCCGATATGGAGCTATTGAGATCGAGTCATTCCTGAGCTAATTCAATGCCAAACTCAATCTCTCGTCTTGAGGGTAAACCGGTAGTTCTTCAGAAACACATCGAGTATTCACATAAAATCGATCTGATTCAATCATTTCTCGGACAACTTATTATCCAAAGACATAAGCCAAATAAGCTTCGCACCCTTTTCTCACATACTTTCGGGCTAACATTGAGGATATAAGCAGGAAATCCACCTAAATCAATCGGATTCAATTCTAATGATCTCACCGCTCGGTGTCTCAAATCAATAAGCTTTCTTTTGCAATTCACCACCGCATCATGCGAAGTTAACTACCCATTCCCAAAATTACATCAAACTCATCGAAAGGCAATGACATTAAATCAATGGGAAGCAAAAATCCCGAATCATCAATGGGCAACTTTTACACACTTTATTAACAAACACACATCTACCCAAAGGGTTGGATACACGAATCACAAACTCGAGAGACTCAATGGCGAGAGTCTTCATCAATACCGAGTTTCACATACATATGAATGGGTCGAACCGGGATCAATCAATACAATCACGAGAGTATCATAAAGGGTGAAAGTACTGGGTAATGACATTTGGAGAAGTGGCATCCTCCCTAGCTCGAGTAACATAAGCTTTAGCTGGAGCTCTAGCCTCGGATCGAATCTTTGTGTTCTTCGTCCCTCTCGACTACCACCTACATTGCCGAATGCCGGGTGGTGCGCCTTCTCTCGATGCCTTTGCTCGGTCTAGAGTTCTCATATTGTTTACGCTTTCGGCTAACATCGGGCACTCTCGAATAAAATGGTCTGAAGATCCACATTTAAAACAGGACCGATCACGAACTCTACAACTCCCAGAATGCCATTTTCCACAATGTTTGCATTCAACTCGATTCGTGGAACGTTATCAACACTAGCCATCAAGTAGCTCGGAGCCCACTAAGGTCGATCATGTCTAGGTGAATCAAGTAGTTTTATGTCATTTGAAGTCATCTCTAAACTTCTTAAATGTGGAATGGAAATTCCTACCCGACGGTCTTTTACGAGTGTCTCTAGCTTGTCTCGACCTTTCTTTTCTCTTTCCCAAGCTCTTGGCTTTGCAAGCTTGCTCGACTAGTGTCACAAACTCTTTGATCTCAAGAATGCCAACTAGCAACTTTAAATCTTCATTCAAACCGTCTTCAAACCTTTTGCACATAATGGCTTCAGTTGATACACACTCCCGAGCATATCGGCTCAATCTGACAAATTTTCGCTCATATTGATCACGGTCATTTTCCTATTTCAATTCAAAAATTCTTTTCGTTTCGGTCAATGAACCTCTCGATGATATATTTCTTGCGAATTCATTCGGAAGAAATCCCATGTCACTTTTCTTTTGGAACCACCGATACTAGTGTATTCCACCGGTGATAAGCGGTGTCCCAAGTAAGGATATAGCACATTTCAAACTTTAAATGGAGGCGGGATAGCTCATCAAGTACCGAATAGTGTTATCAAGCCACATTTCATTTCGCTCGCATCATCATCATCATTAGCCTTGAATTCCTCGCCCCAAATTTCCTGATTTTATCAACAGGGGCCTACTAGATCTCATTGGATCTATCATCGAAGTCTTGAAGGTACGGAGTTGGATTATTCGGGGTGGAGGTTGTTGTACAATAGGATTATTCGAACAAATTGGGTAAACCATTCATTCATCATTTGGTAGAAGGCTTGTTTAGCCTCTCCTCTTGGTTACCCGTAACTGGTTGAGAGTCTAATGGTGCTGATCCATGTGCGAGACCAGCAATACTCTCCACATCATCACCTGGCTCTATCGGGATCGTAATCCATTTACTATATTAAATACAATTGAAATCGTCAAGTCACCACACTATCACATATAAAATTCAGAGGCATGTATAGCTAGACTCTTACGTACTACAGTAGTCCTAGAACCGACTAAACCGTAGCTCTGATGCCAATCAAATGTAACACCCTTACCCGAAACGTTTGCTTGAGAGTTAGTATGTGGCATTACTAGACTTGACTACTAATGGGGCATAAAAATTTAAAGCTGTCCAACTGCGTCATGCTGACTAAATTGACCATAAGTCGAGTTACAAAACTCAAAATTTAGATCCGTAAATTTTCCTTGAAATTAGACTCATATAAATTTTACCATAATTTTTCCAGAATTTTCATGTGGCCAATTAGTACAGTTTATTCATCAAATTTACCCCTATTTCACTGTTTGAGAATTCTGACCTATCTTTACAAAACTCAGTTATTTCATTGTACAAAATTTGAATAATGTTCTTGTTTATTCCAATCAAAATAGACTCATTAAGGATTCTAAACATGTAAACTATGCTCCATAATTATTTTTTGTACAATTTTAACAATTTTTCCAAGACAGAACAGGGACTCACGAATTCATTCAGGACAAGTCTCACTAAAACTTAAATATCTCATAATATATAATTCCTTTGCCTACTCTGTTTCTTTCATATAAAAATAGACACAATAAGCTTTAATTATATATTTTATTCACTTTCTAATTCAATTTATCCTATTTTTGGTGATTTTTCAAAATAACATCTCTGCTGCTAACTAAAAACTATTTCATTGCAAAATATGATTTACTAGTTTATAATCGAACATACCCACATACAACTCATACTTGTCCATGCATTTTAAATCCTTTATGCAAATTAACTTATACCTAAAACATCCACATAATATCCTAATTCAAAGGTTCATTTAAGTAAACATACACTTCCTTACCAAAAGCGATTAAACTTGACTAAAATGCACGAACATTACCAACATAAACCGACATTGTATCAAAAGCACAAAAGCATACTTAACTAAAACTTTAGCCATATTCGCATGGCTATTATATACATGAACCAAAAGTTTTCATCAAACAAAGACAAAGTCTTTCCTATACATGCCTCTATCCAAAACCAAAATGAAAGAGTACCAACATTAGATCGATAGTGCGGTTGATCTGTCTTGGACGATCCCGTTGAGCGGTAGCTTTTACCTAATCTATAAAAGCAGAGGAGAACATTACACACAAATAAGTTTACTAACTTAGTAAGTCCCAAGCTCATAATAATACTACATTCAATTACTTAAACATTTAAAACATTCAACTCAACCATGTTATCATATTACAATTTCTTTCACCTTTAGCACTACTATTTGAAAACCGAATCTCCATGATAGTACATTCAAGCTCAAACTCGGTCATATAATACTTGTGCACATCAATCGTAATCTCAAATGTACATAACCTTGTACTCGTAATATTAGTGAAACTCTAGTAACATTAAACATATCATACCTTACTTACTTACGAGCCTTTAACTAGACACATTAGCTACGATTTACCTTGAACAACAATTCGGTTCTCCTTTGTAAAACACATCAAGCATAAAGCACGCTAGGCATTAAAGCCCAAAATAAATCAAGCACAAGGCACGCTAGGCACGAAGCCGAATATATCACCGGCACTAAGCACGCTAGGCACGAAGCTCGAATATGTCAAGCACTAAGCGCTAGGCACCAAGCCCGAATGTGTCACTCCGGCACTAAGCTTGCTAGGCACCAAGCCCGAATATGTCACCAAAGACTAAGCCTGCTAGGCTCAAAGCCCGATACAATATTATTATCATCTCATACACATTACGATGTCTTTGCCCAAAATAACATAAATCACACATTATTCAAATCACTTTAACATACCAACTCGGTTAAAGATGTAACGACATTTCATTTCAAATTATTATCATCTCATACACATTACAAAGAATCTTCGCCTAAAATAACATAAATCACACATTATTCAAATCACTTTAACATACCAACTCGGTTAAAGATGTAACGACATTTCATTTCAAATTATTATCATCTCATACACATTACAGTAATGCTGCCCAAAATAACATAAATCACACATTATTCAAATCACTTTAACATACCAACTCGGTTAAAGATGTAACGACATTTCATTTCAAATTCACTATCACTTATAATTCACGTATTATATCGAATAACAAACCAAAACACTTATTCACATCACTTTGAATAAAATTCCAACCAATCCATACCAATACTTTCACATTCGGCTAACACAAGGTTTTATACAAAATTCTATTGAATACTATCATTTAACACATTCATAAATAATTCGATAACCTATACTTGCTTAAGGACTTACCTCGGTTGTCGATAGACCGTGCAAATCGGCTATTCGAGAACCTTCGTCTTTCCCCGATCTAAATTCGTTTTTCTTTGCTCTTGATCTAAAACACATTAAAATTTAGCTCATTCAAGCACCATTCATCTCAATTTAGTCCCTAAGCATATAAATGGGCAAATTACTATTTTACCCCATTATTTCACAACTTTGTAATTTAGTCCTATTTGCATAACACACAAAATACACCAAATTAGCTAAAACTATACAAGGGCGAATATTCCTAGGGACTTTACAAGTCCTCACATTTCATTTATTTTTCAAATAGGCCCTCTAAAATTTTATTTTTATAATTTAGCCCTAAATACTCAATTTCATCAAAACTTCCAATGCAAAACATATTAATCTTTTACATATCTTTCATCTTAAATTATCAAATATCAAAAACCACATGAACACAACAATGGCTGAACATCAAGCATGCTTAGATTCAAAATTACAACATGGGTGATTCACGGTTCAAGCAACGATTTCAAAACGTAAAAATTGTTAAAAACCAAATCAAACTAACCTTGAAATCAAGCCTCAAATTGCGAAATTTAAAGAACACAACCCCTTTTTTCTTTCTCAACATTCGGCCTTGAGAGAATGAATAATATCATGGCTTTTGTTTATGTTATTTTAACATATAATAAAGAAATTATTAAATTACTAATATAACCTTTAATATAAAATAAAACTAACATATATACTAAGGTTATTTTTGACATAAGCCACCCACTAACTCTAAAATGGGTTATTTACCCTTTTAATGCTTCATATTAAGCCATGCTCAAATAGGCACTTTACACTCTAGTATGCCACTTTTACCATTTACACGATTAAGTCCTTTTTGTCAAATTCGATACTCAACGATAAAATTTTTCTCTGAAACTTTCACACACATAAATTCATATATAATAAACTCAAAATATAAATATTAAATATTTATCGGGCTCAAATTCGTGGTCCCGAAACCACCTTTCTGATTAGGGTCCGATTTGGTCTGTTACATTGTGGTAAGTGATCTCTTTTCTTTTCATTTCTCTTTTCTCTTTTGATTGATCGAATCAAAAGATATTAATCCTGTTTCTTAGATTTTGGCCGTAGGGCTTGGCTCCATGTCTCTTTTGCTTTTAGCCAGCATGAAGGGTATTAGGGATCTTTTGATTTTCGATCAACCAAGGTAAGAGGGTTACAACATTCATTCGGCCAAAGGCCACTTCTTTTAGCCATAAGTTTGAGAGGACAAATCTAATATCGAATTCTGTAGGGATTTCGATGATCTTTTAGCTCGAGTGTAGAACCTCTGGGTTCTGTCGATTTCGGTAAGGATTTATTCGTTCAAAGTATTTATTTCCCGCTATTGTCTTATCCAACGTTTTAACCGGGTCTTCTGACCAAGATCATATTTTATGGAATCGAGTACCAGCCAAGTAAAGGAAGGGGTTGGACACGTAGTCCCTACCCCTAAATTCAAGAAGCGAGCAATTTCAACGGTTCGGGATTGGCCACTGGGTTGTGGGCCAGCGTCTGGAAAGGACAAGCAAGTCACTGTGATCCCTTCGAGTGAGGACGTTAGTGAGATTGATAGTTTAGTTCTTCAGGTTTACAGGTGTGTAATTATCACACTATTCCCTTAACTTTATATATGTATGTGTTATGCTTGGAAGCCGAAAATAGTGGCAGTGGTGAGTGAGTTACCTATATTGGGTGATCGAAAAACCAAGTTAGTTTCTATTTCAGTTAATACTCATGGATAATTTGTTTGTGGATGCATGTTGAGTAGGATATATATATATATGTTATATCATGTTGCCTATCCTTGTTATATTATGTTGCTTGTGCATGGGACATTGGGTTATAAATGATGTAAAAAGGGAAGTGTATACATATTGGTGACTTTGTCACTGTTAATGATGGCATTGAGCCTCATTGTGGATATGGTGATTTAATCACGTGTGGAATTAGTGGCCAGACCACTTATGTGGACTTTGAGCAGTGTGTCTGTCAGCATGACTGCCAAAGAGGTGTGTAGCGGATGGAGGGTTGATTGTAGAAATCCCTAGGTGTGTATGAGGATGGATTTACGGAGCGGTGTGTAGAGGATGGAATACTAGGTTGGGTTGGGCTATCGTATTGGTTATTTATTCATGATACAATAATTCGATAATGATTTGGGGTTCAAGCCCACTTGTGGAATTTTGTAGAATAGTTGCACACTGAGTCTCGGTGACTCACCCCTCTTCTAAAATCTTGCTGGTAATAGTAGATCGTGGATCAGGGAGCCGGGGCGGACTCGTGGATGCCATAAAGTATTTCTTTTCGTAAAGTCATTTATTTTCTAGTAATTATTAAATTTGGGAATTTTGTTATGTAATAAGGCCTCTCTAAGATAGTTTTTGGGTTTTATTATTTTATTATTTAATTAAGTATGACATTATTACTTTTTAACATGATAATCAAATTGGAGTTTTCAAAACCTAAGCAACATTAAGCAATCGTTTTCTCAAACCTCACCTGACTAACAAATGGGATTTGACACAAATCTTAAATTTTCATTAAACATTAAATCATTGGTCTTTAAACATCACCCTAGACGAAAAGTTTTTCGAACTTACAATATTTTCTTAAGATTTTAAAAAAGGTTATTTTTACAACTTTTCCCTGTGACATTCCAGATCTGATCGTAACGTCTAGACCAGGTTTGGGGTGTTACAATTTTACAATTCGGGCCACTTTGATAATCTGACCTGATATTCAATTAAATTACTTTTCAAACTTCAGGATGGGCTTGTAGACATCTTAATGGGCCATGTCTTCAAGAAGTTGGTCTTGTGATCCGTTTGCTCTCGAAATTGGCTCATTCAAGCTCGTACATGAAATCCAATGCACCTTGGCTGCAAGATTCGGTTTCTTGAACCAAGATTTCCAAGATTTGAAATCTTGATTTTCTTAATTCTTGAAATTGTCTAAAATAACAAAATTAGACCAAGATTCAATTTCTTGATTTTCTTGAAAACAAGAAAGCGAATCTCAATTTTGTTTTTCGATTGTGTGCTTGGTAATGAAGTCTTGGATGGTCCCATTCAATCTTGCTCGAATTTGCTTAGGTTTCGACCTCGTTGTTGGGCCTTGAGGAAATTTGATCCCATCACGTTCATGAGGCTGAATTTGGGTTTTGAGACTCGCATCATTCCCCGCTTCCTCAAAAAGATTCGTCTTTGAATTTGAAACATCAAAGGGAGATAAGTCAACAATATTAAAAGTAGAACTTATGTTGTACTCACTAGGCAGATCTATTTGATAGGCGTTGTCATTGATCTGCTTGAGTACAAAGGCCCATATCTATTATGGCCTTTGAATTGGATCGAGTTACTCGTATCATTCCCTCTTCCTCACATAGATTCATCCCCGAATTTGTATCTACACAAATAGAAAAAAAGATTAGAATAAATAAAAATAAAATGAAAAAGTTACTTACCTAAGCTTTTTTGTGCTGAAAAAATATCTCCAGGATCAAAGACATTATTTTGATCCTTCAAATAAACTTCGATCATGTATGTCTCCTTTAAAAACAATGTATCAACACTAAACAAAGAAGTGTTAGGTACATGAGTCTTCAAGTAAAAAATAACATGTAACTTTCTTTTAATATGCATGGTCATCCATAAGAATTTCCAACGATGAGTCCATAATTTCACATAATTATAAAAATCAAGAAGTTTAATATTATTATGTAAAAATTCATCGTCAAAGGTCAAGATAGAAAATTTTGTTACAAGAGAAAATATGTAAAATGCTTTAAAAAACTTATTTAATGCAATAAAAATACTATTTTTAACCTTTACAAATTTAGATAAACCCATAAAATCAGTTGAACTGTCCAACCAAGGTTTAATGAAATTTGACCAACTAGAAAGCATGTTGTAAGGAAATATTTTACAAACAAAATTAGTAGCAAACTTATAAAAAAAACAGTCAAGGTGCTTAAATCAATTTCTATTGTTTCCTTATATTTCTTACCTTGTAGCACTTGTGGAGAATTAGTAATGTTCAACTTACCTCTCTCCCACAAGTGAAATCGTCTATCGATGGTAGAGTAATATAATCGAGAGTTCGTCAATGGATCCTTGAAGTCCTACAATAAAGAAACACCACGAAACAAAATTGAGTTAGGGTAAGATAAAACATAATCATTCCTCACTTTTGTATGAATATTTTCTTTCTTTTCATATTCTTTTTCCTTGTGGGAACTCTCCAATTTTACCTCATATGGATTTTCTCTCACCAAATTTGGACCACCAAGTAGACTTTTATCACTCAAGGTCTCTTTTCTCTCGATCTTTTCACATGATTTTTGTAGCAGCCTGATTTAGGGCCTAGTCAGAATAGTGGTGCGAGACCACAAATCTGAAGTAGAAATATGTGTTTTATGATTTTTATGAGACTTATGATGTGTTTGCATGATTGTGTGAAAATTTCATGAGGAAATTTTATTTATTAGTGATCAATTTGTCCATTAGGACCAAATTGAAAAGATTAGAAAATATGAGATTTTAGAATATTTAAGTATGAAATAGCATCATAAAAATTATTAGAAGTCCTTATTTAGCAATTAGACCATTAAATATCAAGATGGACAAAAATGGACATGGGAGGGAAAAAATCTCAAGAAAGAAACTTAAGGGCATTTTAGTCATTTAGTTAATAAAAGATTAAAAAGGAAAATGAAGCAAAATTTGGTCATCTTCTTCAAGCTAGGGTAGAAAATTTCAATTTCTCCATAGCTAGGGTTTCTTCAACTTTTAAGCTTGATAGTAAGTGCACCCTAGCCCCGTTTTTAATGCTCTTCGTATTTTTTAGATCTTTGTATTTTTGAGATCCTCGTAACTTGATTTAGCTATTTCTAGCTATATTTTGAGCTAGGGTTCATATTCAAAAATTTACCCATGTATGACATGCATGTATTTTGATATTTTATGGAAGAATATGAAATTTTGATGTATGATAAACATTTTTTTCTAAGTGATTTTCATGAAAAATGCATAAAAAGGACCAAATTATAAAAGTTATAAAATGGTCATACATGAGTGAAATAATGGATATTGAAGGCTATTGTAGTTAAGAAAATAACTTGGCTAGGCTTGAAATCAAGAAAGTTGCATAAAAATAATTTTACGAGCCTAGGGGCAAAAATGTAATTATGTGAAAGTTTAGGGGCAAAATTGTAATTTTTCCAAAGCATAAATTATGAGTCAATTTAGTCAATATGAGTATTAACAAGTGAAATTGCTATTATAGATCAAGAAATAGAAGCCTGGACCAAATCCGAGGCAAGGACAAAGTGTTAGACTAAATCGAACATCCACCCACATTTTGAGTGCCGAGGTAAGTTTGCGTGAAATTAAGAATATATATGTTATTATGTTTAAATTACTTATTATTACGAGAAAATACATTTTATTTCCATGAAGTTGATTGATGATGCTTTGGTGAAAAAATTATAAGAATATGCTAAGTTGAAGTCCCGGTTGAAGATTTGGAATAACGAGGATACCTATGTCATGACATAAGATAAGGAAGGTCCTATATAAGACCATGTCTGGGACATGGCATCGGCACTGAATGTAGATCCCGTATAAGACCATGTCTGGGACATGGCATTGGCATTGAATAAGGAATGTCCCGTGTAAGACCATGTCTGGGACATGGCTTCGGCATCAAAGGAAGATATCGTGTAAGACTATGTCTGGGACATGGCATCAACATCTATGTACAATCTCGTGTAAGACCATGTCTGGGACATGGCATCGACATCTATGTATGATCTCGTGTAAGACCATGTCTGGGACATGGCATCGACATCTATGTATGATCTTGATAAGACCATGTCTGGGACATGGGATCAACATCGAGCTATGAGATCTCGTGTAAGACCATATTTGGGATATGGCATCGACATCAAGAAGTGATCCCATGTAAGACCATATCTAGGATATGGCATTGGTATCATGATATATGTATGATGAGATTGAGTATCCTCCGATATTCTGAGTAGTTCAACGGGAAAAAGAGCTAAGTATGTAAAGATGACAATGAGCTAAATATTATATAAGGATGACAAAGAGTTCCATTTAAGTTAAGGATGTTAATGATTTAACTCCATGATCAAGGTAGCATAAGAGCTAAATTATGTGTTGAAGTGATACAAGTACCATAAGTAAAATATGAGTTATGAAATTTGTAATGTGATATATGATAAGTAAGAATAAGTATGAGTAAGTATGACAAAGTACTTGAGAACTTGTGTTGCTATTGTTCCATGATGAATGGATTTTACTATGAGTGTTTATGTTGCTATATTAATTCATGCAAACTTACTAAGCTATATGCTTACCTCTCTCTTTTCTCTTTTCCTTGTAGTATTGCCAAACTAGTTCGGGGATCGTAGAATGCCAGAGCTCGGATCACACTATCAATCATTCTTTTGGTATATTAAAGTTGATTTATTTTGGGTATGGCATGTATAGGAACTTGGCCATTTTGTACTATGTCATATTTGAGAGCCAAATTGTTGGCTACTAATGTTATACACTCATTTTGTATATGGCCATAAAGAATTGAACAATATTTGTCAAGTTTCATATTTTAATGATGATAAGTTATGAAGGGAAAGTTTACGCAAATGATGAGGTAAAATTGAAGTGTTTGAATGATGATTAGTGGTTCTTTATAGGGTATTATTGTCTTATCATGATTGCTTATGTTGGTATATGTGCGTTTATGTTTCAGGGAGGCAAGTGGCTTGGAAAATAGCCTTCTAATTGTCCATACGGGTAGACACACGAGCGTGTGTCTAGGCTATGTGTGACACACGGTCAACTCTTATGGGTGTGTTGATAG
This sequence comes from Gossypium rotundifolium, assembly GCA_025506655.1. Taxonomy (NCBI): domain Eukaryota; kingdom Viridiplantae; phylum Streptophyta; class Magnoliopsida; order Malvales; family Malvaceae; genus Gossypium; species Gossypium rotundifolium. Next base: position 138,470,673 of record CP106722.1, read on the forward strand.
GTCGTGTATCCTCTGCATCATTTACGAGAATTCAATTCATCACACGGCCCAGCACACGGGCGTGTTCCTCGGCCATGTGCCCTTAAGAGTTTGCTGACGTCATAAAAAAATGCTAAGGTTTTCACACACGGGTGAGGACACGGGCGTGTCGAGGCCATGTGATGGGTACGGGCTAAAGACACAGGCATGTGTCCAGCCGTATGAAAACCCCTGTAGGCTCAAAATGAAAAATAAATTCCATACGGGCTAGGAACATGGGCGTGTGCAACCACAAGGCCTTCCCACACGAGCGTGTGGCCCCTGTTTAGGCAAAAATTTTCTAAGTGCGTAAAAGTTTCCAATGTATTCTCGAAACCTTCCATATGTATGTTTAAGGTCTCGTAAGCCCATAATAAGGATGTTATGTATATGAGTTAAAAGTTTTAAGTTTGAAAAGAAAATTTATAGCCCGATAATGTATGTTGAAGCAAGTTAAGTCTGTAATACCTCGTATCCTGTCTCGGCGTTGGACACAGGTAAGGGGTGTTACAATTTTTCCTCACTTCCTATATCCCCCTCATAAGTATTATGAATATTCAATTTAGTACAATACATCTCAGTAGGAGAACATGATGTTTCTATCTCATCTAACTCCATAGATTCATGGAAAAAATTTCTCACTATTATCTTTTCATGGTTCACAAAGTTCACCATCACATATCTCTTTTCCACTAAAGTAAGAATTAAAAAAAGGTACAATGTAACACCCCTAACCCATATCCGTCGCCGGATTGGGGTCACAAGGTGTTACTTAACAAAATTTAAACACTTTGCTTTATAAATTTTGTGGATGCCGATGTATGGATTAATAATCACAAGCAAATACTACATTTTCAAATCCATATTATAATTAAGCAAATTATAACAGTCACAAAAATTCTATGCGTTTTTGACTATTTCGAATTAACCATTCATTCACAACATGTAAACACTTAGCCATATGTTTCATATCCAATTTGATTAGCAAGTAAATTACCATACAAATTTCTTTTTATAACCGTGCTTTACTCAATTACTAGCAACTGTCCATACACAAATATATAAATACTCATACCATACTTATATGGTTAACCAAATCATACCAATTTATTGTCCAAACACATATGCAACCTTAATATCATTACCCTATGGCCGAACATAACATTAATGCAACATATATAATACGCATTTTAGCCTATCACTATGATCCATTATAAGAGCACAAAATACAAACCATAGCATACCCCATTCGCATGTTAATTATCATGCATAAATTACACTTACATAACCAATTCCTCTCTCACCTATTTCGGCTATCAAATTTAGGTTCAAAAGTAGCACAAAAAATTTGACCATTCAATATTAAGCTTACTAACTTAAACTAATTCATAATACAAATCGTGCTTTCCAAATAAGCTAAATTAAGCCACAACCAAAATATATACATCTCTCAACCATGTTTACTTCATTCGAACCAAATCATAAAAAAAAATGCAAAACATACCAATATGTCAAGCTTATACCAAGCACACCACATATAAATGACAAGCATATTACTTAGCTAATATATTCATGCTATAACTCATCAAGCATCCATCATTTTTCGCATTGACAAAACACATGACCAAACACCATAACATATTTACCATATGATTACTTTCCATATATGATTAAACCATGACCGAATTTACACAACCATTAGCATTATAATCAAGCCATTATATCAAAAGCATAGAAAATAAACTTAACCAAAAGAAATAAGCTATTTTCACAAGGCTATACTTACATACAAGACAAAAATTCATTGGTTTTAAAACTTAGTCTAACCCATACATGCCTTTGATTCAAAAACTAAGCTTATAAGTACCAAAAGGGATGATAGTGTGGTTGACTTCTCTGACGATCCTCTAAGCTCGTAGCTTGACCAAAATCTATAAAACAGAACATTTAACACACACAGAGTAAGCTTACTAGCTTAGTAAGTCTTAAGCAATTATAATATAACATTCAAACATTCAAGCATTTTAAACAATTTGGTTTATGGCATTGAATATAAAAATTTCAACTTGTAAATTCATCATGGCCGAATGCTATCATTTCACTTAACCTAACTATTATCATTTTCTTACCATAAGCATGTAAACTTATCAAAACGCCTAATTACAATATGTATTCGAATATTCCAAATCAAATAAATATAACATACATATAAATCACATATACTCATTTATACACATATGCAAACATATCCAACCTCTTTCACATTTAACATTTTCACATATGGTCGATTCTCCAAATTATATTCAAGCTTAAATTCCATTATAATATAAATCATACTCATCAATGGTAAGATCAATTGCACATATTAAAATTCTTACCGAAGCTTCAACTATATCACATCTTACTTAATTCAAATGGTAATATACTAACTTACCTTATTCCTTGCAACTATGAAAGACTTGTACTTACCCAAGCATTTAGCTTATTGTAGTAAACACTTTCCACCTTGTAAATGATTCATGAATTCTCTATTTATAACACATCACCGGCATTAAGCCTGCTAGGCATCAAAGCTTGAAATACACACCGGTATTAAGCCTGCTAGACCCGAGGTCTGAAATTTGATCACCGGCATTTAGCCTGCTAGACAATATGCCCGAAACACTTCACCGGCACAAGGCGTGCTAGGCTCGAAGCCCGATACAATTCACCAGCACCAGGCCTGCTAGGCTCAAAGCCCGATACAATATTATTATCATCTCATACACATTACAGTAATGCTGCCTAGATTAACATAAGTCACACATTATTCAAATCACTTTAACATATCAACCCGGTTAAAAATGTAACAACATTTCATTTCAAATTCACTATCCATATTCGCCTATAACAAATTTTACAATCATAATTTCATAATTCAGCATATAATCAATGTTATAAATACTATTAACGATATTAAATTGCTTATAGACATACCTCAAAAATCGTCGGACAGTAAAAATCGGCTATTCAATAACTTTTGCCTTTCCCCGATCCAAGTCCATTTTTCTTTGTTCTTGATCTAAACACATTCAATTTGAGCTGATTCAAACACATTTCATTTCAATTTAATCCAAAAAACTTAAATGGCAAATTACCATTTTACGCCTGACATTTATAACTTTTACAGTTTAATCCCTATTGCACAAAACACAAAATACTCATAATTTAAATGCAATCCTTGAGGACCGAACCTTCCCTATAGTCATATAAGTCCCTACATTTCATTGATTTTTCATTTTAACCCCTCAAAAATTTATTTTCTCAATTTAGCCCTATTTAGCTAAATTCATTAAAAATTCAAGAACAAATTATGTTCATCAATTATCTATCTATCATTTAACACCATAAAACCTTATGAAACTAAACATAGCATTCATGGAATTTTATACAAACATCATCAATTCATGAAATTGAGACATGAGTTTTAAAGCTCTCAAAGCAACGATCTCAAAAACGTAAAAAATTAGTTACATACCTCAATCTAAGTTTGCAATGACCGAAGATTTGAAGACTTAAGTTCTTTCCCCCTTCTTTTAGTTTCGGTCAATGAAAGAGAATAAGAAAAACACATGCAAACTTTTGTTTCTTTTTATCTTTTTATTATAATAAGCTTATAATTAATATACATATAACTTAATATATAAAAACAATATAATATGGCATTATAATTAGACTTTGTGTAACACCCCAAACCCGGCCCATTCACTACGACCGAATTTGAAATGCCACTGCGGAAAACGTTTGAAAACATTCTTACTTAAGAGTAAAAACATATAAATTTATTGTCTTTTGTAAAACATTGTTTATTAGAAAACCCATTAAAACTTAATTGTTATAAGAATACCGGATTCAAAACTTTGGTATATATGTACTCTTAACATATAAGTTGCTAAAAATAAAACTTACACAAATATTAACTTAATTATAAATCCACTTAACCATACCAAAAATAAATAATTAAATACTTTAAGTGGCCCTTATTACATCAAATCATTATTCAAAAATATTTAAAATACTAAGTGCATAAAATTAAATAAAACGTCTTCTGCATGGGCCACCTCGTATCCACTCCAAACCCGATCCAAGCATCATACATCACCTGTAAGGTTTAAAAATTTGGGTGAGTCATATAGACTCAGTGTGCACTTAGTCCACTAAATTCCACCCACATGTCAAGTCACATACTTACCCACATAACAGATATTAATGCAACTTATTCACATGCTTTCACTTATTGGGCTTGACCCATATCCATATCACATCCATATAATAGTGTAATTAACCACATATTTCCATATACTGGGCTTGGCCCATTACCACATTAATCCACACCACATACTGGGCTTGGCCCACTTTCACATTAATCCACATATCATATTGGGCTTGGCCCATTTGCACATTTATTCATAACACATATTGGGCTTGGCCCATTTTCACATGTATTCACATACAAAATTATGCAATTATGAAGCCCAACCCAGCCTAGGGTCCATCCTCTACACACCCCCGTATCCAGCCTACCACACACCAGGGGATTATTAAATCACCCTCCCCTTTTTACTCCAATAAGGCAACAAATGCCGTCCACGCGAACTTAATCGCAAATAATCCACAACGCGACCTTAGTCGACGTCAATCCACGATGTAGCCGAAGCTATCATCAAAACCACGATGAGTACAAAGCCATCAATAACCACGATATGGCACATAGCCTATATCAATCACGATGAGGCACAGAGCCATTCATCAAACCACATACTCGAAGTACACCCTGTCCTTCTTTCATATCCCACCCATGCACATGCAACATAAAATAGTGCCATGATGATAATGCATGTACATGTTATTTCTCATATTATCACATATTAATATCAACAATCACATTTCATCAGATTTGGTACTTACGAGATTATTGACATACCCCTTGAGGGTATCCATATCACAATTTCCACTGCACTAGTTAGCACATTCATAACACACATACAAATATCTCATACAATCATAAACCCGAAAAATGGTAGGCTAACTACACACCTAATCACTTGAAGTTCTAAACTCTAGATCCCGACGCTATCGCTAAGCGAAACTACGGCTATCTGTCTATAGCTTTCCCCCGTTGCTGGCCCACACCCCGATGGCCAATCCCGAACCGCCGAGACAGATCTTTTCTATAACTTTGGGATAGGGACTATCCCTTGTCCTCCTTGACTGGCACTCGAATCCATCGACAACACTTAATCAGCATCAAACGGTTAATCATCCATATTCAAGATCTTAATCGAATAACTATAATCTAACATACTTACCAAAAATGTATCTGAATCCCGAAACTTGCCTTACTCTTGTTGATTCAGCCCTAAACATCATAGTTAGAATCGGCTAACTTTAATACCAAATATGGCCTATGGCCGAATACCATAAATCACTTACCTTACTTACCGAAATCCCTTAAAGAATCGAATTCCAAAAGAACTCATCTAATGCTTCTTATCGCTAGTTACCTTCACAAAAACATATCACAAAATTTAAAGCACATTCGGCCATCCCTAGGCCTAACTATATGATTCGGCACACTAATAGAAAAGAGAAGGGAAATCGATTACTAAAGGAGAACACACTTACCACTATGATCAACTTCCCGAAATCACCTTCCTTCTATAATGAACCGATTGGATAACTTGCACCAAAAGAAATCGACAACACCTCTCCCCCTTGATCACTGAGAGATTCGGCCACAAGAGAGAATTAGATCAAGGTTTCGGCTTTTAAGTTTCCAAAAGAAGAAAGGATAAAAAGAAGACTATCAAATTTGGTTAAGGCTTTCAAAAGGGTGACTGCATATTCGACTAACAAAAGGAGTAGGTATGGAGTTGAAGAAAGAAAGAATGAGAGAAACTTAGGAGCATTCGGCAATGGTGATCAATAGAAGAGGGGTTTTGGCTATCACTCTTATTGACAGGGCATTCAGCTTTCAAAGAAATAGAGAGAGATTTGAGGTTGAAAGAAAAATAAGAAGAATAGGGAAGGAAGAGGAGAATTTCGGTAATAAGAAAATAAATGGAAAAATAATTGCCAAAAGATGAGCTCACCTATTTATACTACCCAATTTCGACACTTAATCCCTAATTAATTTAAAAAAAAAATAATCCATCCTTTATCCTATATCAATCTCCTATATTATCTCTTAATCACTTATTAAAAATAAAATAAACACTAATTTATCACCTCATTTATCCCTTATCTACCTATCTAAAATAAATAAAATAAATAAATAAAATAACATTTATCCTACCTTAGCTAAAAATTAAAAGAGAAATAAGCTCAATCCTCATCCAATTGAAAGTCCAATTGCCGTCCAACCTCTTCTCACCTTTCTTCCTTGACGCCAAAGCAAAAATAAAACCCCACCTACTGCTGTCAACAAGGCTCGAACCTGAGCCCTCTACCCATTGCTTGAGGCGTCACTTGCCCAAGCTTCAAGTGGCGCCTTGCAGCCATTTTACCAAGGCATTTCTTATATCATGCTTCACACAGATTTTCTTAAAGCCTCCTTAGCCCAATTCCCCTTCTTAAGGCAAAGAGAAAAAATAAAAACACACTCCCGTGATTCGAACCAAGGCCCTTGCCCATGGCGTCATCACCAAGGCCCTAAGTAGTGCCTTGCAGCCACTTTACCAGGCTCACTTCCATGTCCAAAGATGCCTTTATTCTTCCCTTAAGGCCTCCCTGGCCTTGCTCTCCTCCTTGACGCAAAAAGAAAAGCCCACAATGCAATTTCTGCAACTAGAACCTCCTCCCTCCTGATGCAACCTTCCAAGCCCTTAAGGTAGCGTCCCAATCCACTTTACCACACGACTACTTGTGTCATAAACGCCCCTCAAATTCTTTTAAGACCTCTTCAGCCTAGCTTCTCCTTTAGACTTAAAATTCTAATATTTTTCCAAGACTTCCTCCTACATCCTTAGGTTCTCAAAACCTCCCAAACCTATCCAAACACACTCCAAGCCTACTGTCACTTGAATTATGCACTAAATGCATAACCCTAAATCCGGGATATTACAGTTTGCCATCCACTATCATATACAAAAAAGGGAAATTTAGTAACTTAATACTCATTCAAAAGAAAACAAACAAATTTAACCACTTAATTGAATAATTTTCCACTTTTACCACTTACGCGATTTAGTCCTTTTTACTTAATTGAGCACACAAACGATCAAATTTTCATACGAAACTTTCACACATAATAATTCACATACAATAAACACCAAAAATAATATTTAAAAATTTTTTGAACTCAAATTCATGGTCCCAAAACCACCATTCCTATTAGGGTCAAATTCGAACTGTTACATACAAACTTGTACTTACTTTCTTCTCTTGTTGGATATTTAATTGAACATTGGAAACCCTTATAATCTTTTGAATTACACCAATAACATTGCACAAAAGGTGATATCTTAATCATATTCTCTATATTTGGATATTTAATTGGACATCAGAAACCCTCATGATCTTTTGAACTACACCAATAACATTTCACAACAAGTGAGAGATCAATCGTACTCCTCTTTTCGTTTGACCATCTCCCCTTGTCTAATAGTTCCTCTATTTGCCTTTGCAATTTTCCAATCATAGTATAATAAATCATTATGAAAGCCTAAAAAGAAAACAACATTTAAGAAAAGAAAAATTAAAGAAACCTCACTATTATGCACTCAGAAATAAAAATCAAATTCTTAATGAGGTAAGAATTAATCTTGTGAGTCCTTTAGGAGTATTTATGACAATCAATCAGAATGTTAAAGAATCTAGTTACCAAAAATCCAAAAGTGGCTAGACACCAACGGTTTTTTTTGTTGCATGAAGGAAGGATGTGCAATGTGCTTTAACCTACTAACATAAGAAACAATAAAGTTTTAGAATGCGTATAGGAACAATAAACATAAAAAAAAATGAAAACCTAAGGTTAAGAGTCAATGAAAATTGCTGAAACCCGAAAAATTGTGAAGCAACTTGACAAACTTCATTTGAGGTGTTCCTAAAATAATGTCAATCTAATCTGGAAAGTTTCAGCACAAAATTCAACCCACAAAATATTTTTTATTTTATTTTCATATTTTCTTTTTTTTTTGTACTTTTTATCACTTTTTTTTTGCGAAAAATATTTTTTTATATTGTAATACAGTGCCAAGAATCAATATATAAAATTTTAGATCAACTGAAAAATGTTTACCCACCAAAAATATTTTTTCCCAAAAAAAAAAAATCCTGGGTAAAATTGCTTATAGGTTGTTTTGCAATGGAAATCAGTTTAAAAATCAACCATTAACACCCAAAATGCCCAAATCTAATACCAAATGATAAAGAATGAGACAGATGAATGCAGAAGAGGATCGTAAAGTTTGTCAAAGTAGTGGATTTATCCTAGATCTCTAGACGAACACAAGCTGAAATGAGAAATAAAAAAACAAATTAGTTGTCTCAAAGGAGAGTCAAACGAAATTAAAACAAAAGAATGGTGAACTGGCTGGTAAAGAGTCCAAAAGAGAATGAATTAGGGTTTCTTGGATGGAAAGAAACCGTCCTTGGACCTCAAGAAAATGCCCCAACCAGATCTAGAAAAAACAAAACACAATCAGATTTGTTAGAAGTGATTTTCAAAACAAAAGCAAATTGTTTTGTGCAAGAATGTTTGAAATAACAAGAAAAGATTAAAACTCCAAATTTTGATGTGTTTCTTGATGGAACAAGATAGGAGAACGTCTTTCTTGAAGCAACTTTAACCTAGAATGAAAATCAATAAAATCAGCAAGCCAAAACAATAAGAACTAACCTAAATAAGCAAGACATGATAAATTAAGGATAGAAAAGAGAAGATGATGTCCTAAGAAGCCTTGAAAACATTGAAAATCCACAACTCCTTTCAATGGCTCTAATTCACCCTCCAAGAAAAAAAGATCTTGGGAAGAAAAAGCTTGAAGATGATTCCCACAACCTGAAAGATTGTTAAAACAGCTTCTAAAAGAAACTCAAGATCAATTCTTGAAGAAAAACTCAAATACAATTATTGTTAACTAAAAAAACATAAACTAATTGTGTGTGTATAAGGGTGAATGTCTAGGGCCCCAAAATAAGTTTTCCTAACCCTAATAGAATAACTAACATGACAACTCATCAAATAAAAAGAAAACAAAATAATTGTAAGTGTGGACTTTTAATGGGAATTCAGCTAAAGGAATTAAATGGGTTCTTTGGGTTGAATTCTTACATGATGATTCACCTATTAAAATAAAATTGGACCTATAGTTTAAATATTTTACAATTTGGGCCACTTTGATAATTTGACATGATATTGAATTAAATTGCTTTTCAAACTTCAGGATGTGCTTGTAGACATCTTAATGGGCCATTTCTTCAAGAAGTTGGTCATGTGATCCATTTTCTTTCGAAATTGGCTCGTTCAAGCTCGTACATGAAATCCAATGCGCCTTGGCTGCAAGATTTAGTTTCTTGGACCAAGATTTCCAAGATTTGAAATCTTGATTTTCTTGATTCTTGAAATTGTCTGAAACAACAAATTGGACCAAGACTTGATTTCTTGAAAACAAGATAGTGAATATTGATTTTCTTTTTCTTTTAGAAGTTAGCATAATTAACAAAAATTCAATTTTTTGAACAAAATATAACTTAATCATAATTATAAGAATAATGCATCTTGAAAAATGATTTCAATTTTTGGTCCCCCTACTGAAGATGAACAATGTCCTCATTGTTAAAAACAATAGAGAGAATGAAATATAGAAGTGAATAAATACCTTACACCAAGTAGGATCCTAGGAAAAGGAGGTGAGTCAAGTTTGTCTGCTTCAATACCAAGCTTTTCCAAGGCAAATCCAATCTTAGACATGTACATATCTATTGCTACACTTCTTATTTTGAAATTTGTTCAATTTTATTGATGATTTCCACCTCTTATTTTATTATGCGAGAAATAAAAATCCTAATAGAACCTAATCCTAGAAACTTTAAATATCCTAAGAAAGAAAATAATATAAAGTAAAGATCCCTCCTTTTTATTTATTTGCAGATCCCTTAGAATCCAACTTATCTTTTGCTCCATCGTCTTTATTTTTGCATGAATCGCTTTGTTCCCTCTTCGATATTGGAGTTCATGGTTCAAATATAAAATCTAGAAACCTAGGCACAAAAATAAACGAGTCATGAAATATTTTCGTAAAAGCGCTTCTCATTGAGTCATCCCATATTTTTTAATATCTCCAGTAAGCTTGCTGCTGCCACTACATATGCTGCATTAGGTCCATCAACTTTGATAGCTCGTCACAAAGATCTGGTCGAGGCTAATGAGTTTTAAATGTTGTGGTCGCCATGTCAGGTTCGGTCATTGGTTCAATGGGTTCTACCTTACCAGGGAATTTAGTTGATTGCATTGGTTTGACCTCTATGGGATCTTCTTCTTCTTCTTCGGGATCTTCACCCAGTTCAACTCATTGCTGTAGAACAAAATTTTTGGCTACTCGGTAGAGGTCCCAATCTGTGATTGTGCCCTGGTTATAACCTGTCATCTTTACTTTTGTAAGAATATTAGCTTTCAAGCACAAAATTATTATCGTAAAGGAAAAGTATGCTGGACCAAAACGTCTAGCTGCACAATTCCAAATTTCCCTTAGAATGATTGTTCCCACATCAATGGTCTTTGCCGTTAAAATTTAGTATAACAAGACCGTTTGCTCTAATGAAATTGTGGTCCCATGTGAAATAGGCATAAGGTTGAGCTGAATGAAATAAAACCATACCTTCGCTAGTGGTGTCAAATATTCTCTACGACAAGGGTGAGTTTCATGCTTTGACACAGTTTACTTAGAACTCAAAAACTGTAAGTTCCTTGAGAATTTTTTGCAATTTTTTGGCGTCAATATTTTTCATTAAGGAAGAGTATTCATGTCTTCAAAATTAGGTAAATCAAAGAATTAATTAATAGTGCTTGAATTTATTGGTACCGTGATTCCTCGGACAGAGACTTTTGTTAATTTGCTTGAGGTCAAATTTGAATAACATTCATCAACTAACTCTTCATCTACACTTGGTCTTTTCTCACAAAACACTTCCCAATTTAAAGCTTCAGCAACTTTTTTAATGTCGCCATGAAATCAATATAGTTGCTTTCTTTCAGTGTAAAGCCTTTTTCTGGGAGCATTTGTTGATTTTTGAAAATGCTATTGTATCTCGCTTTGGCTTCTTCACGGTGGAATTTGTTTTGTGATTCTTCAACTTGGACAAATGAACGAGTTCTTTTGCGAGGCATGATTAACTGAACATAAGATGGAAACAAATATTTTCTGAAAAATTCAATTAGTATAAAATATTAATAATTCAATAAATTGAAAAATTAAATAATTAAAAAATTGAAATTTAATTGGAAAATTTTCTCACCCCACCTTTGTATAAAAAATAGAAACTCAAAAATGAAATTAATATGGATCTAATAGAGTTGGTTTAGGGTAGTTTGGAGGGTAATTGGTTAGTGGCTAATTGTGATAGTAGTGTAATGCTAAGGGGACAAGGGGCGTGTGGCTAGCAAGTGGAAACAACAATGTGTGATAGTTAGGGCCGTGAGTAGCAGTGACTTGCGAGGTTAGCAGCAAAAGCACGCAACTAGGGGCTGGTGTATGTAAAAAAGGGCACGAGCAGGGTCAAGTGTGCAAGGAAGTAGGTGTGTCGGCAGCAAGGCACGAGCAAAGCTAGTGCGCAAGTAGGACCAGGCATGAGCTGCTAGTGGTCGGCTTGTTTGCGTGCGGGAAAGGATATGCGTAGGTTGGCTAGCGACGTGCACAAGGGAACATTCGGCAAGGTGCACGCAATGGTGGCTGCTGGGCGTGTGTAGCTGCTAGTGGTGCCTTCAATAGTTGCCGATGGGAGCTGCGACACTAGATAGGTTGGAGGTTGGATGGTTTTAAGAGTGATGGAAGAGAAGGTGCATGGACATGTGGTATTTAAAGTGGAAGTACGGGGGAGTTTAACTCAAATTCTTAGAACAAATTAATAATAAATTATTATAAGTCCTAATGTCATAAAGTTAATAACAATTAATAAATAATATAAGGTATATTAATATATTATTTACTATTACTTTATTTATTGAAATAAAAAACTCTTAAATAAAATATTTAAGTCATTCTAATCCTATGTAAAGTTGATTGCTTTTCCAAGGCAAATCCAATCCTAGACATGTACATATCTACTGGCACACTTTTTATTGTGAAATTTGTTCAATTTTATTGATGATTTCCACCTGTTATTTTAATATGTGAGAAATAAAAATCCTAATAGAACCTAATCCTAAAAACTTTAAATATCCTAAGAAAGAAAATAATATAAAGTAAAGATCCCCCATTTTTATTTATTTGCAGATCCCTTAGAATCCGACTCACCTTTTGCTCCATTGTCTTTTTTTTTTTGCATGAATCACTTCGTTCCCTCTTCGATTTTAGATTCCATGGTTCAAATATAAAATCTAGAAACTCAGCCACAAAAATAAATAGATCATGAAATATTTTCGTAAAAGTGCTTTTTATTGAGTCATCCCGTATTTTTTAATATCTCCAGTAAGCTTGTTGTTGCCACTGCATTTGTTGCATTAGGTCCAACAACTTTGATATCTCATCACGAATATCTGGTTGAGGCGAATGAGTTCTAAATGTTGGGGTCGCCATGTCAGATTCAGTCATTGTTTCAATTGGTTTTGCTTTGTTAGGGACTTCAGTTGACTATATTGGTTCGATCTCTGTGGGATCTTCTTCTTCGTCTTTGGGATCCTTGCTCAGTTCAACTCATTGCTGCAGAATAAAATCTCTGGCTACTCGGTAAAATTCCCAATCTATGATTGTGCCCTGAATATAACCTGTCTTCTTTACGTTTACAAGAATTTTAGCTTTCAAGCACAAAAATGTTATCGTAAAGGGAAAGTATGCTGGGACAGAATGTCTAGTGGCACATTTTTGAATTTTCATTAGAATGATTTTTCCTGCATCAATGGTCTTTGCTGTTAAAATCGAGTATAACAAGACCATTCGATCAAATGAAATGGTGGTCCCATGTGAAATAGGCATAAGGCTGAACTGAATGAAATAAAACCATATCTTCGCTAGTCGTGTCAAATATTCTCTGCAACAAGTGTGAGTTCCATGTTTTAACACAGTCCACTTAGAACCCAGAACTGTAAGTTCCTTGAGAATTTTTTTGCTATTTTTTGCATCAATATTTTCCATTAAGGAAGATTATTTGTCTTCTTCAAAATCAGGTAAATGAATGTAACATCCTGAATTGGGGACTATGCATTTGATGTATTTTTTTGTGTATGCTTTGTTTAATGTGCTAGTTTAGGGTGTATGGGAGTCTAGGAAGGGCTCGGGGATAAGCCGAAGCCCTGGCCAAAATTCTCTTTTTAGGCACTTTAGTGGAAGAGCTAGCTGGAATAGGACCTAAGGGGTATTGTTTGTGTTTGGTTGACACAAGCAAGGTGTTGGTAAAGTGGAAAGGTGACACCACATAAGGGTTGGAAGGTGACACCACAAGGGAGCATAGAGGGATCAGGTTCAAGTCATAAGAAGTTCATTTTGGGGATTATTTTTGGTGTCAAGGAGAACAGAAGTAGAATTCGACTGGGACACTTCAGGATGGGAGAGTGGACTGAGTCAAATATTTTGAACGAGTGGCTGAGAGAAAAATATGGAGTTTGAAGCATTCAAAATTAATTCAAATGAGTGTTCAGGAGTGAATTAAGGAGAAAAGAAAGGGAAGGGCATGTGATCATGGTGTTGGCCAAATTTCAAACACTGGGTGTAGAGGGGGAATCGATTTTGGCTTGTTTAGGATGTGCCGAATTTCAACATTGGTGATAGGCATTGCTTTTCTCAAAAGTGCATTTTCGGCTTTGGGAGTGGTAGGTGCTGAATTTTCGCCTTCTTGTTAGTTGCCAAATCATTTAGCTTCATTCTTTTTTTTCCCTTCTTTTTCACTTCTTTTCTCATCTATCAACTAGGGGTTCTCCACTTTTCTTCTTATTACTTTCTTTGCTAGCTGAATTCCTTTCCCCTTACTTGCGTTTTCTTAAAGCACGATAACCGCATCCAAGGTAACTCCTATACCCTTTCTTGCCAAGCCGAAATCTATTTCTCATCTTTTCTCTCTTCTTTATTTGTTCTATCTCAAAGCCAAAACCCCTAAACTCCCACTCTCTTCTCCATTTTCTGCTAAAGCCAAATATTCCTTGTCTATTATTCTCTTTTCTAAATCTCCTCTATAGGCTGAATCTCCATAGCCATTCTTTCCTACATTCTTTCTCTTTTGATTCTTCTAAAAGCCAAAACTCTGAAGCCTCTATTGAGGTTCTTTTATCTTTATTTTCTGTTCTTTCAACTTGTTCTCTTTTACCATTAGTCATTATTGAATCTCCTCTACTGCTGTGCCATTGCCAAATCCTCTTAGATGCTATTGAATCCTCGATGTTCAGGTAAGAGGTGATTTCTTCTATTTCTTTATCTCCTCTTTCGATTTTTGGAAGCCAAAGCTGAATGGCTAATTGGCTTGGTGGAGGCCATCGTTTGGACTTATGGTTTTTTTATTTTATCTTCTTGTTTTCTTTGGGGTTGCCTATTCTGGGAATCTAAGCTAATCAAATCATCTGAATCTCAAGCGAAAGTCGTTAATCTCTGAACCCTATCTCTCTTTTTGTATTTTAAGGTAAGGGGTTTTCTTTTTAGATATTTGTTTAGGTGCACTTATCGTTATTCACCCTTATCCTTGTGTTGATCCCTTATAGTACCTTCTGACAAGATCTTTTGATGGAATCCAATACCAATCAGGCAAAGGAGGGGGTTGGACCCATAAACCCAGCCCCTAAGTTTAAGAAATATGTGGTGCAGCAGTTCGAGATTGGCCACCGGGTTGTGGACCGACTTTAGAACAGAGTCGTAGGCAGATTGTAGTCATTTCTACTATCGATAGTGTTGACGTAGAGAGTATTATTTTGCATGTTACCAGGTGTGTAAACCCTCACACACTTTATTTTAATTGTAATATTGATTGTATGGGCTGAAAGGCCGGAAAACGCTATGTATACAGTTGAAATACCCTTGTGGGTAAGGCAAGGAGTGCCAGGTACATATTTGTAATAACTTATTGTGAGTTTGGATGTATGTGATAATCTATTGCCTAGATAATAGCATGTTGCATTCATTATGACATATTTGTTGTGCATAGGATATGGATATGATGATAAAGGGGAAGTGTTGATTATTAGGTCACTTAGTGATCAGTGGCTCTACCACATTTGATTATAAGGTGACTTAGTGATCGGTGGCTCTGCCACATTTGATTATAAGGTCACATGGTGATTGGTGGCTCTGCCATATTTGACTTTAAGGTCACATAGTGATCGACATTATAACTGACAGCATGACTGTCAAGACGGCGTGTAGCGGATGGAGGGTTGATTGTAGAAATCCCCACCGTGTGATGGCTAGTACGGGATGGCGTGTAGAGGATGGAAAATACTAGGTTGGGCCGGGCTTGATGCATTCATGTAGTTGTATGATATCTTGTATGAGTTGTATATGAGATTGTGGGCCGGGGGCCGTTTTGTGTGTTTTGATGGTTTTACGCACTAAGTCTCTGTGACTCACCCTTTTTCTAACTTTTCAGGTAATCAATAGATTGTGGATTTGGGAGCCGAGGCAAACTCGTGAAGGCCATAAAGTCTTTTCTTTTCATAAACTTTTTACTGCTTTAATTTAATTTTAAATTGGGGATTTTTGATGTAATAAGGCCTTTCTGAATTAATAGTTGGTTTTTATTTTATATTTATACCCGACGCAATGACTACTTAGTCACGAATTTAAAGATGAGGTTTTAGAAATATGAGTTCGCAAAATCAACATTTTTTTTTAAAATTTCACTTAGTATAACAAATAATTGTTTATTTAAAATTTGGAATTTCTCCTAAACTAAAAATATAAACCTTAGTTTTTTTTTTAAGCCATCGCCTTAACCGGAAAGTTTTCAAAATCATGATTTTTTCCCAAAGAGAAAGAAAAATTGTTTTAACTTAACCCTATAACATACCAGATTCGATCGTAACGTTTAGGCCAGGTTTGGGGTGTTACAATCAAAGAATTCAGTAATAGTGCTTGAATTTATTGGTACATTAATTCCTCAGACAGAGACTTTTGTTAATTCGCTTGAGGTCAAATTCGCATAAAATTCATGAACTAACTCTTCATCTGCACTTTGTCTTTTCTCACAAAACACTTCCCAATTTAAAGCTTCAGCAACTTTTCTAATGCTCGCCATAAAATTAGTATAGTTGCTTTCTTTCAGTGTAAAGCCTTTTTTTGGGAGCATTTTTTGATTTTAAAATGCTATTATATCTCACTTTGGCTTCTTCACAGTGGAATTTATTTTGTGATTCTTCAACTTGGACAAAGGCACGAGTTCTTTTGTGAGGCATGATTAATCTGAACATAAGATGGAAATAAATATTTTCTAAAAAATTCAATTAGTATAAAATATCAATAATTCAATAAATTGAAAATTAAATAATTAAATAAAATTGAAATTTAGGAGGAAAATTTTCTTACCAAGTTTGTATAAAAATTAGAAACTCAAAAATGAAATTAATATGGAGCTAATAGATTTGTTTTAGGGTAGGTTAGAGGGTAATTGGTTGGTGGCTAGTTGTGATAGTAGTGGTGCTAAGGAGATAAGGGGCGTGTGGCCAGCAAGTAGAAACATCAATGTGTGATGGCTAAGGGACTGAGTAGCAGCGGCTTATAGGATCAGTAGCTGCGCACGAGTAGGGGTTGGTGCGTAGGCTTGAGTAGGGGCAGATGAGCCAAGAAGCAGGTTCGTGGGCAGCAAGGTGCGAATAGAGCTAGTGCGCAAGCAGGGCCAGGCATGAGATGCTGGTGGTTGGCATGTTTGTATATGGAAATGTAACACCCCTAATCCATAACCATCACTGGAATAGGGTTAAGAGGCATTACCTGACATATCAGAACTTTTACGATCATTTCACAAACATAAAATACACCATCATCATATCGTAGCAAATCATATACATAGAGTCCTTTTAAAAGGTATACAAGACCTTAAATATGCATTGGAAAGAGGTCGTGACTAAACCGAGCACATACAAAATTTTTCAAAAATTTAAACATATTTTCAAAGTTACAGAGGTCACACGTCCGTGTGGACAGACCGTATGCCTCACACGGCATTAAACATGCCCGTGTGTCTAGGCCGTGGCAAAACATGGCATACATTTTGACTTGTACTACACGGCCGAGGACATGCACGTGTGCCAAACCCGTGTACAACACTGACTTAATTTGAAAGACTACTCCAGGGGACACATAGTCATGTACCAAAGCCATGTGTCACACACGGTCAAGCCACACGCCCGTGTGCTTGGCCATGTGAAGTGAAAGTAGGCTTAGTTGAAGCCACATTTCTCACCCTTCTCAAGCATACCTAAACAAAACATTCCATACCATTTCAATACATTAATAAATAGCCAAACCATGCTAATATCATGCATCAAACCAACAATACCAATTCTCAATAAAGGACATACTAAATTGACTATTTCTTTGGTCATTCATAAACATCAAAACATACCATAATTAAGCCATATCACATGGCTAGATATATATTCATCTCAAAACATATTCTAATACTTCTAGCCTATACATTCCACATAGCCAAATCTCAAAGCATTTATTTACCGAAGCAAAATCTGGATAGTGTAATGAGGTCTCCTACAGCTTCCAACCCGAGCATGTCTTTGAAACTCTATAAATATAGAAAAAATACACAAAGTGAGCTTTGAAAGCTTAGTAAGCCATAAGAAAATAAATCATTTCAATAATGTTTATAATTCAATTTAACTAGGCTGAATTTAACAAATCTCAAGCACATATACATTCATCATAATCGTAATTTCTTAAGACCATATTAGGTAACTTCACAAGGCTTAATTATGGATATAAACCATGTTTTCAAATTCATATATCAACCATTAGCTCATTCATAAATTTAGCTTTCACAATTTCATTACATACCAATCGAACCATACTCATTTATTACAGTTTATTCATAAAAATTTATCAATTTCTTTTTATACACTTCCAATGCCCTAATAACCATAACAAATCACACATCAAAACCATGTTCCGTGTTTCATAATTCTCATGTCCGAAACATAGGACCATTATTTTAGTTAACGAGCATATATAACACATCATTCACTATCATATATTTCACATATATCATCATTTGAATCATGCTCACATTCCATATCAAAATTTCATATACAAATCATATGTACCTAAATCATATATGGCAAAAACACAATTACAATTCTACATTTCTTATATGATTCATTTGTTCATAGTTCACTTGCTAATATCCACATCTCATTTTCAAGATCATATAACAACTAATCATAATCATACTCACTTTCATTGCTCAAATTCATATTTATCACAACATACTTGATTCGGATGCACATTCATATACTCATTTAATGAACAATATCAAATTATGTTATTTTGGCCGAATACACATTTATTCATAAACACACACATATATATATTTTTCTTTCTTTTATAATGCATATTTCATATATTCATCTTAAGTATAAACTTACCTTACTATTCCAAACATTCAACTTAGCACATACCTGATTCTTTAGCTCAATTTCACATTCGATCTTAACTAGATATTGCCCGTTGAACCATTTGAAATCAATAAGGATACTCGGATAGTCGGAAAGCAAATACAATGCCAATGTCCCAAACGTGGTAAATCACATATCGATTCCACTGTCCCAGACAGGGTCTTACATGAATTAAATATGATGCCAATGTCCTAGACATGGTCTTTACATAAACACATGTCGATGCCAACGTACTAGATGTGGTCTTACACGAAATCACATATGAAATCCTATGTCATGACATATGTATCCTAACTATTCCTAAGGTTCGTACAGGACTTTCGAACTTCGTTTCTCAATCGATTCAAGCTCGTAGACAATTCTTCCTCATTTTCACCAATTCAACATTCACATAAATATACGAATAATAACTCAATTTGATACAAATAAAATATATATAATCAAATTTAACAACCCTTATTTACTTATGAACTTACCTCGTACGGACGCGAACGGACCAGAACGACTAATCGATAACTTCTGATTTTCTCGATCCAAATCCGATTTCCACTTTTTCCAATCTAATTAGTATCAAAATTAACCTACTTATTCAACATTTCATTCAATTTTCATTCAAGAACATATAAATGGGCAATTTTTCATTTTAACCCCTAACATTTTGCATTTTTCTCAATTTAATCCTTAATTAACATTTTTGTCAAAAATCACTTTATAAAACTTGTTAATCTAGCTTCAAACTTTAATAATCTATCATAAAACATCTAAACAACCAAGCATTCAAAAATGGGATCATTCAAAATCTATAACAGTTTCAAAAAATGAAAATACGGGCTAGCTAATTTAAGCTGCAATGAGTTAAACAACGTAGAAATAATTAAAAATGGGACAAAATTCGTACTTTAATTGAACTTTAAAGCTTGGCCGAATAAAACCCTAAAAATGACTATTATTCTTGTAACATTCATCTAAAGAAGATGAATGGAAGGAAAATTTGGCTTTTGTTTTATTATTATTAACTTTAATTACCTAATTACCATTTAACCTTTAAAACATTTAATAATTTCAAAATACCAAGCCATCAACCTCCACTATGTCAATAAAGGACTAATTAACATGCAAGTACTCCCATATTTCAATTTCATAGCTATAAAGTGCTTTTAACAAGTAAGACATTAATTTTACACTCTACACGATTTAGTCCTCTTTCACAAATTGAGTACTCAAACGGTAAAATTTTCACACGAAATTTTCAAACATATTAATTCACATACTGTAAACACTAAAAATAATATTAAAATATTTTTTTGACCCTAATTTGTGGTCTCAAAACCATTATTCTGACTAGGGTCTAAACTGGGCTATTACAGGCATGGATGTGAACAAGTTGGCTAGCGATGTGCGCAAGGGAGTAGTTGGCGGGGTGCACGTGATGGTGACTACTGGGTGTGTGCAACTGCTAGTGGTGCTTTCGACAGTTGCCGATGGGAGTTGCGACACTAGATAGTTTGGAGGTTGGATGGTTTTTAGAGTGATGGAAGAAAAGGTGCATGGAAAGGTGGTATTTAAAGTGTGAGTATGAGGGAGTTCAACTCAAATTCTTAGAACAAAATAATAATAAATTATTTTAAGTCCTAATGTCATATAAAATTAATAACAATTAATAAATAATATAAGGTATATTAATGTATTATTTGCTATTAATTTATTTATTGAAATAAAACTCTTAAATAAAATATTAAAGTAATTCTAATCATATGTAAAGTTGATAATAATTAATATGAAATATAATTATATATTAGTTATTATCACCTTATTTATTAAAAATTAAATTAAAAACTTTTATTTTAGCTATTTTAAAGATATTTACAAAAAGAGACAACTAATTTCAATATTTATAGAAAGAGTAATCAAAATTTGCAAATAATTCAATTAAGTACCTAAACTTAAAAGAAAATTTGAGAATTGGGCTGCAATTAAAACTCGGATCAAAATTGATCCTTTTATTTGAACAACTAAAAATTTATTTTATCATTTACGGAATGATTTCTCAAAAGATTATGTTAAAATCAATTCCCAGGAAAGATTGGAGGGCCACAAGCAGTCCCGCTTAAGTTCCAATCTCCTAGACATAATTTATTTTAACATACTAATCTCAAAAATATACCCTAAATCATTTATTTAAAAGAAAATGAGGAAAATTAAGTATTTGATAATTTATCCCGCTCAATTTTATTCCCCTAGTAATGTTTTAAGCGCTGAGCATTAACTTGAAAATTACTTCCCTTAGCTTCAAGTTCGACAACTCCATATGGAAAAACTTGGTGAAAAGTAAATGGACCGGACCAACATGATTTCAACTTACCTAGAAAAAATCTTAATCTGGAATTGAACAACAAAACTTGTTAACCTACTTCAAATTCTCAAACTCTGATGTGCTTGTCATGCCATCTCTTTAATATCTCATTGAATAACTTGGCATTTTCATATGAGAAAGTTTGGAATTCTTCTAACTCGTTAAGTTGGAGCACCCATTTCTCTTTGGAAAGCTTGGGATCCAAATTGAGTTGTTGTAGAGCCCAGTAAGCTTTATGTTCTAACTCCAAGAGCAAATGACAAGTATTCCCAAAGACCAAACCGATAAGGAGACATCCCTAAAGGTGTCTTGTATGCTGTCTTGTAGGCCCATAAAGCGTCATCCAGTCTTTTGGACCAGTCTCGTTGGTTTGGACAAACTACCTTCTACAGTATGCCTTTTATATCTTTATTCATCAATTCAGCTTTTAAATTCGTCTGTAGATGGTAAGTTATGGCAACCTTGTGATGAACTCTGTGTTTATCGAGCAACCATTTCAACCATTTTTTCACAAAATGGGACCCCTCATCACTAATAGTAGCCCTAGGAGTTCCAAACCTTGTGAACATATGTTTCTGTAAAAACTTCATTACAACCTTGGCATCGTTCATCGGATATGCCTTGGCCTCAACCCACTTAGATACGTAGACTACTGCTACCAATATATACTTCTGACCAAAAGGAGGGAATAGACTAAGAAAGTCAATACCCTAAACATCGAATAATTCTATCTCAATGATGTTTGTTCGGGGCATCTCATTTTCGTTGGTGATGTTTCCAACCCTTTGGCATCAATCATAACTCTTTACGTAGGCAATGCATCTTTGAATAACATTGGCCAAAATAATCCGCTTGTAATACTTTGGCTGCATGATATGTACCTTCGAAGTTTCTCCCACTCGGAGCTATGTGAGAATGATATAAAATCTTATGTACCTCATTTTCTGCCACTCATTTCCTGATCATTTGAGCTGCGCACTTTTTGAACAAGTATGACTCTTCCTAGAAATAGTACTTCACATAACGAAGAAACTTTTTCTTTTATTGATACATCTTATCAATCGACATCAAACCACAAGCTAAATAGTTAGCAAAATTAACAAACCCTTTATGGACATGATTTACCTTAAGTATGTGCTCGTTTGGAAATGTCACCGAATGGGTATAAATGGATAATTTCCTTCTTGTGGCTCTAATCTAGATAAGTGATCTGCTATTTGATTTTCTACCCCTTTTTGATCTTGAATTTCTTGATCAAATTCTTGGAGTAGAAGTACCCATTGGATCAATCTTGGCTTGGCATCTTTCTTGAAAATAAATATTTAATTGTTGAATTATTTGTATAAACAATCACTTTGGCACCTACAAGGTAGGATCAAAATTTATCAAAAGCAAATACTGTAATAGCCCGATTTTAGGCCTAGTCGGAACAGTGGTTTTGGGGCTGCAAATTTGACAAGGAAAATCCTACTTTTATTATATTTTTATGGTCTACAATTTTATAGAAAGATTTCATGAAAATTTCGTTCAAAAATTTCGACGTTTGGGCACTCAATTTAGTCAAAAGCATGAAATTGTAAATAGTGCAAAAGTTGAGTTCCACATGTTAGAAGTGTCCAATTTCTATGAAATTTTAAATTGGAGGTCCTTAAATGGTAATTAGACCATTGGTTAAACTTTTGGACAAAAATGGACATGAGATAAGTGAAATAGGATATTTTTAAGTTTGGAGCATTTTGGTAATTAAATGGACTAAAAGACAAAAAGACAAAAACCCTTGTCCATCTTCTTGCTTGGCCAAATTTAGCATGGGGGAAGCCATGGCTAGGGTTTTCAAGCTTTCAAGTTCAATAGTAAGTGCATCCAAATCTCGTTTTTAATGTTCTTTACATTTTAAGACCCCCGTAACTCGGTCTAGCTATTTCTACCATTATTTTGAGCTAGGTTTGTGCTTAAAAATTTACCCATGGATGACATGCATGCGCTTTGATGTATAATGGTAGAATATAAATGCTCAGTGTGTAGTAAACGACTTTTACTAAGTGATTTTGATGAAATCACATAAAAGGACTAGTTTCTAAAAAGTTGAAAAATGTATGAAAATGTGTGAATGAATGCAAATTGTGGACTGCTATAATTATGAAAATGGTTCAGATTGGCCTAAAATATAAGAAAATTGAATAAAAATCATTTTACGAACATAGGGGCAAAAGTGTAAATATGACAAAGTTTAGGGGCAAAAACATAATTTGGCCATAGTATGATTTTTGGGTCACAATGAATAAAGTGACTAATAAGTAAGCTAAATGTGATGTTATAAATCAAAGAAAATGAGGTTTGGACTTAGAATGGGGAAAAATAAGTAACTGACGGTTAGGTCCCTACCATTTTGGTATCGAGGTAAGTTCGTGTGTAAATAATACAACATTATATTATGTATTTAATATTTTGATATTGCATGAATTGTATATATATGTTTCTACGGGTTCAATTGATGATGATTTGGTGAAGAATCGAAGAATGAAAATCCCAGTTGAACCTTAGGAATAGAAAGGATACTTTGTCACGACATTAGATTAATAAGGTCCCATATAAGACCATATCTGGGATATGGCATCGACACTGAATAACGAATCCATGTAAGGCCACGTCTGGGACCTGACTTCGGTATGAAATCGTGTAAGACCATGTCTGGACATGGCATCGACATACGATCTTGTGTAAGACCATATCTGGGATATGGCGTTGACATCAATATGAGATCCCGTATAAGACCATATCTGGGATATGGCATCGGCATTGACATGTGATCCCATGTGAGACCATATCTGGGATGTGGCATTGGCATCTTACTACATGTATGACAGTTTTTGAGTATCCTTCGATATTCCAAGTGGTTTAACGGGATAAAGAATTAACGTTTATGTTAAAGACGGGAAAATGAATAAAGTGTAAATGAATGCAAATATGTGACAATTAAGTGCAAGTGTATGTATGTAAACACTCATGAGCAATGTGCTCAAGATGTGATCGAATTTTGGTAAGAAGGTAAACGAGTAAGTTATACCTATGATAATGACCTTGTGATCATAATTCCATGCTTATGATGTATGAAAATGTGGGAAATGTGATTAATGATCATGTGTGAGGCTTTTAAGCCAATTTAAATTGAGAAATGAAATGTTCAAGTCTTTGTTGTTGATGTATAGGTTAAATTGGCCAATGAATGGCTTGTAAATATTTGATGATGACTAGCTATTGGCATGGATAACTATGGATAAACTTTAGTGTTATATGTGTGAAAATGAGAATTAATACAAAGAAAACATGATACAGTAAAATTAGCAATAAAACAGTTCAGACAACAATAGTTGTATCACTTTGAAAATTCATCAAAAATGGTGGAAATTGAATTAGAAGTTGAATAAGATTTGAAATTAAATATTATTGAGTCTATTTTGCATAAAAGAAACTGCGTAAGCAAATGAATTTCATATTATGAGATATTTGAATTTTTATAAGACAGGGTTAGAGTGATTTAGTAATCCCCTATTCTAACTTGGGAAATTCATTAAAAATTTCTACTTTCAAGAGAAACAAATGGGAACACCATTTGAGTTCTGTACCAAGAGAAAATAAATTTTTAGTGAAGAGGGGTCAGGACTGTCAGACAGTGAAATAGGGGAGACTTTAAAGAATAAACTGTACTTATTGGTTGAACAAAAAATTCTAGAATTTTATGGTAAGAATATATGTGAGTTTAGTTTCAAGAAAAATTAGAGGATCTTAATTTTGAGTTCCGTAGCTCCGGATAAAAATAATTTAGTGACTATAACTTTAGTAGACAGCTCAAGATGAACATAAATGAATTGTGAAATTTTATGCAATTATGATTGTATTACCTTGAGAACATATTGTGAGAATTGGTGAAAAACATGTTAATAAGGTTCTTATTATTTTCATACAAACTTACTGATACATCCACACCCCAGGTCACGCCAAACTCAATAAGCCCAATACGCATGTTTCTTTGGCAAGCTGAAATAAGCTCAAATAAGCTCGTTTTAGCTTGAGAGCTCGTTTTTATGCTCAAATCAGTTTTTACTTTGTTAAGTAACGGGTCGTGGTCCATTTTCGAATTCCAACTTCCACCTTAAATAATATAGAAACCGCGGTGACACTTATTAGTGTTAAATCGTTTCTTCGTTTAAGTTCTATTTTCCATTACCGCCAACCTATCTTAATCATTCTTCCTAAACCAACAACCTTTATCATCCTTCTTCCTTTCTATCACCCAAACCCGAACCTTATATTTCCTGCCTTCGAACTTGTTTCCATTACTCTTAATACCTCCATTGTTAACTTAACTAAATATGATTATAAAACTTATCAAAGGCTTCCGCATTTTAACTTTCCAAACAATATCATCTGAGTTTTCTAACCTCTCCACGTAAACGATCGGGAAACTCACATACGACTCGACTCACCCCGAGGTAGATTGTATCACTTACTAAGCATTGTAGCTTACTCCCCTTCCTTCCTCATACCTTATAAGGTTTTATGCTATCTCGAGTTAGAGATCGCTGGAGATGCTATCACACTATCAAGCTATCATCTGTGGGTTGTAACATCCTTGAATCGGGGTCTTTGTATTTTAATTGTGTGCATGTAGATAGTAGGGCTGCTGTGCTAATCTAAGGTGTTTTAGGGTCTAGGCTTGAGTCAGGGATAGGCTAGAGCCTTAGCAAAAAAATTATATTTTTGGGTACTTAGAAGGGGGAGCTGGAGGAGTTAGGTGTTAAGGATAATTAGTAGCAAGTTTTAGCACAAGAAGTGCCTTGGCAAAATGGTAGGGAGGCGCCACTTAAGGCACAAGGGGAAGTGACGCCTCAGAGAGTGGGAGAGCATTGGTTCGAGCTGTGAAGATTCCCTTTCTGCTTATTCTTTTTGACGCCAGGACAAGGAAGAGTTGCACTCAGGTGAGGCTCTGGTGGATGAGTGTGGAAGGAGTCAACACATTTGAATTGGTGGAGAAGAGAAAATTTAGGTGGTTGAAGTATTCAAACTTAGTTGAATAAGTGGTCAAGAGAAAAACAAGGAGGAAAAGAAGGGATTGAGTTGGGGGAGTATGTTAGTCGAAATTTGAGAGGTGGTGGGTGGTGTGCATTCGGTTTTGGAGAGTGGGAAGGGGTGTGCCAAATTTGGATTGCCTTGGGTAATATTTTTGACATTTGTGTGTGTGTGTGTGTCACTTTTTACTTTAGCTTTTCTTTCATCCTCTTTTGTGCCGAAATCATTCCCACAATTGCACATTTTTACATTTTTGTTCTTTTTCCTTTTCTCTCAAAATACCCTTAGCCGAATGCTCTCCTAGACCTCTTCTTCCTCTTCTGTTTTATTTTGGTAGCTTGGCCAAACCTACTATGCTCACCATTCACTTTTTCTTGTAAGCCAAAAACCTCTGTAGCCATACCTCTGTTGAAATTCCATTTTCCATTTCCTTTACTCTTGAAAGCCATAGCGAAACCTACATTTCCATTCATCCTTTCATTCCTTGGTTGCCAAAACCTCTAATACTCTCTTCTCTCTTCTCTTTTAGCAATTGGCCGAACATTATCTGTTAAAGGTCACCTATCGTTTGCATATTTTCTTTGCTTGGTGGAGCACTCTCGATATTTAGGTAAGTTCTTGATTCCTTTGCTGAATCTCCCTAACAGCCACTCGTTTCTATTTCCTTTTCTCCTTTGGTTTTCTTATTTGATTTTCCCTTGTTTTAGCCTTTGCCGAATCTGCTGGGGGGTGATCGAATCTGTCAGGAAGGTAAGGGGCAATTTCTCAGTTGCGTAAGTACTTATTCCAGGATTTTTGCCAAAGCCGAATGGCTATTTGGCCTAATGGTGTCGAATGCAGGGGGTGTGGTGACGCCATCTTGTAGAGATTTCTGAGATTCGTTGGGGTGTGAGTCACGCTTAGAGCCTCAGGTTTTGTCAGATTAGGTCAGGGTTCTAACTTCGGGTTTTAGTTCCTTATGATTTGGGTCACTACTTTAACCCGATTTAGTGATAAGGTGTGTTATGGACTTGAAGGCTAACCAAGCGTTAGGCGGGGTTGGATCTGAGACCCCAGCCCTTAAGTTTAAGAAGAGGGCTGTCTCGACGGTTCACGATTGGCCACCTAGGTGTGGGCCAGCATCTGAGCAGGAGAGTAGACAGATAGCGGTAGTGTCGATTAATGACAATGTCGACATAGAAAGCGTAGTCTTACGAGTAATCTGGTGTGTATCTCTTACACACTTCATAGGCAATGTGTTAGTATGTTAATATCATGTATACTGTCAAAAGCTGAAATAACTGTGGATATGGATATGTTACCTTTGGGGTAAAAGCGAGGACTCCGGGTAAGTCCAATTCGGATGGCTAGTGTTAACTGCCTCTGTTAAATCCGTATATTCCATGTTACATTATCTGTGAATGCTAAGCATGATTATTTTTGAAAGGCATGTTCATTTAAATGGGTATGATGAGAGAAGGGGGAAGATATGATTATTTGTGACTTTGGGTCACCAGTGGTTTGTCACCACCAGTGGTTTGGTACCGCATATGTTATCTTCGTGACTCGTCCCAGTGGCCTGGCACCACAGTAGGTTGGCCCCACATATTATATTAAAAAGGATTGTCACTAGTGGTTTGGCACCACCAGTGGTTTGGTACCACATATGTTAATTCGTGACTTTGGGTCACCAATGGTTTGGCACCACCAGTGGGTTGGTATCGCACAGGGTAGAATCGGGAGTTCGGATGGTTAAGTTTTGGGTTGCATGGCATGCATATTTGCATATGAATCTGTGTATGAGCTTAGCATCTTCGGGATGGGGATTTATAAACTGAGTCTCGATGACTCACCCCTTCCTTTACATTTTACAGATAATCCCTAGTTTGCGGATATGGAGCCGGGATGGACTCGAGGTGGCCATGCTCAGTAGTTGTTTTCTTTATTAAATGGTTAAATTTTGATTTTACTTTGTTTTAAATTTTGGGTTTCCGATTATGTATTAAGGCCATCTATATTTTACTTTGGGTTTATTTATTTTGACAAATGCCTTGAATTCGTGACAAACATTAAAGCATAGATAACAAGGAAAGAAACTATAAAATGAATGTTTTCACAACCTTAATAAATTTGGGATTTTTTTCAAAACTTTACCATCGGGTAAATAAGCGATCTTGCAGCGACGATGAGTTAACCTGATTTTCTTCAAAACCAACTTGAAAATGATTTTAACAAATTACTTAACTAAATTTTGGTTTCCATAAAAATTCTTTCCTTGCAATTTAAGTCAACAACTTGTTTTCAAAAAAATGATTTTCTTTTTTTTTTTTCTAGTGACATGCCAAATTCGGTTGTAGCTTTTGACCGAGTTTGGGGTGTTACAGGGGTAAAAGTGAATATAGACATCTTAAGTTTATGGCATGTATAGGGACTAGTCAATTATGTATGTGTCATTTGATTTGGCCAAATATGTTGGTTCATAATGGTAATATGATTCATTTTGTATATGGTCATGAGATGTGGCTCATACTGGTTAATGAGTTGTAATGCCTTTTTATATGTGTGTGTTTATACTAAAGGTTTCATGTGATGTGGTTATGTGTGTTTGGTATGGATGGATTGTGGATGTGTTGATGAAAATCATGGCATGAAACTTTGATAAGTTTAAGCTAGGCAAAGTATGGTGCCTTATGCATGAATAAGATTATACGAATTCGCTATGATCATGACTTGTTTGATGATGTTTAATTGCTCAATTATGCCATGAAGGATGCCATTTAAGTTGTGTTTAATTCGCTATGATCATGACTTGTTTGTGAGTCACGCTTAGAGCCTCAGGTTTTTTCGGTTTAGGTAAGGGTTCTAACTTCGGGTTTTAGTTCCTTATGATTTGGGTCACTGCTTTAACCCGATTTAGTATAAGGAGTGTTATGGATTCAAAGGCTAACCAAGCGTTAGGCGGGGTTGGATCTGAGCCCCCAGCCCCTAAGTTCAAGAAGAGGGCTATCTCGGTGGTTCGCGATTGGCCACCTGGGTGTGGGCCAGCATCTGAGCAGGAGAGTAGATAGATAGCGGTAGTGTCGATTAATAACAGTTTCGACATAGAAAATGTAGTCTTGCGAGTAATTAGGTGTGTATATCTTACACACTTCACATGCAATGTGTTAGTATGTTAATATCATGTATACTGTCAAAAGCCGAAATAACTGTGGATATCGATATGTTACCCTTGGGGGTAAAAGCGAGGACTCCGGGTAAGTCCAATTCTGATGGCTAGTGTTAACTGCCTCTGTTAAATCCGTATATGCCATGTTACATTATCTGTGAATGCTAAGCATGATTATTTCTGAAAGGCATGTTCATTTAAATGGGTATGATGAGAGGAGGGGGAAGATATGATTATTTGTGACTTTGGGTCACCAGTGGTTTGGCACCACCAGTGGTTTGGTACCACATATTTTATCTTCGTGACTCGTCCCAGTGGCCTGGCACCACAGTGGGTTGGCCCCACATATTATATTGGGATTGTCACCAGTGGTTTCGCACCACTAGTGGTTTGGTACCACATATGTTAATTCGTGACTTTGGGTCACCAATGGTTTGGCACCACCAGTGGTTTGGTACTACACAGGGTAGAATCAGGAGTTCAGATGGTTAGGTTTTGGGTTGCATGGCATGCTTATTTGTATATGAATCTGTGTATGAGCTTAGCATCTTCGGGATGGGGATTTATACACTGAGTCTCGGTGACTCACCCCATCCTTTACATTTTGCAGATAATACCTAGTTCATGGATATGGAGCCGGGATAGACTCGAGGTGGCCATGCTCAGCAGTTGTTTTCTTTATTAAATGGTTAAATTTCAGTTTTACTTAGTTTTAAATTTTGGGTTTCCGATTATGTATTAAGGCCATCTATATTTTGCTTTGGATTTATTTATTTTGACAAATGCCTTGAATTCGTGACAAACATTAAAGCATAGATAACAAGGAAAGAAACTATAAAATGAATGTTTTCACAACTTTAATAAATTCCGGGATTTTTTTTAAAACTTTACCATTGGGTAAATAAGCGATCTTGCAACGACGATGAGTTGACCTGATTTTCTTCAAAACCAACTTGAAAATGATTTTAACAAATTACTTAACTAAATTTTGGTTTCCATAATGAAACGCTTTCCTTGCAATTTAAGTCAACAACTTGTTTTCAAAAAAATGATTTTCTTTTTTTTTCCAATGACATGCCGGATTCGGTCATAGCGTTTGACCGGGTTTGGGGTGTTACAAGGTAAAAGAGAATACAGACATCTTAAGTTTATGGCATGTATAGGGACTAGTCAATTGTGTATGTGTCATTTGATTTGGCCAAATGTGTTGGTTCATAATGGTAATATGATTCATTTTGTATATGGCCATGAGATGAGGCTCATATTGGTTAATGAGTTGTAATGCCTATTTATATGTGTGTGTTTATACTAAAGGTTTCATGTGATGTGGTTATGTGTGTTTGGTATGGATGGATTGTGGATGTGTTGATGAAAACCATGGCATGAAACTTTGATAAGTTTAAGCTAGACAAAGTATGGTGCCTTATGCATGAATAAGATTATACGAATTTGCTATGATCATGACTTGTTTGATGATGTTTAATTGCTCAATTATGCCATGAAAGATGCCATTGAAGTTGTGTTTATGTATGTGCAAATGAGGGTGCCAAATGGTTTGGTAAATAGCCATTTTCTTAGCCACAAGGGCAGAGACACGTTCCCGTGTCTCAGCCGTGTGGAGGACACGGCTCCTGGACATGGGAGTGTAAAGTCTGCAACTATTTTTATGGAATTTAATTTGCCACACAGCCTAAGCACATGGGCGTGTGACTTGGCCCTGTGACCTTATTTTTTTGATGATGTCATAAACAGAGAGTTACACAGGCTGAGGACATGGGCGTGTGTGACCATATGGCCTACCCACACGGGTGTGTCCCAAGCCACCCGGGCGTGTGACCCCTGTTTTGATGAAAAATTTTCTAAGTCTTCTTAAATTTCCTAAGTTCTCGATTTAGTCCCGAACAGTTCCCAAAGATTGTTTTGGGCCTCATGGGCCTATATAAGGGACGATTTGCATGTGAATGAGTGATTTTAAATTGAATGAAATTTTATAGCTCGGTTTTGTATAAATGTTTATTTTAAGTCTGATAATGCCTCGTATCCTATCTCGATGTCAAACATGGGTAAAGGGTGTTACAAATACAATAGCAAGTAACTCTTTGTCTGTTACTGTATAATTCAATTGAGCTCCTGTTAGAGACTGACTCACATAGTACATGGGATAAAAAACTTGTTCTTTCACTGGCCCATCACAGCTCCTATCATGAAGTCACTTGCATCACACTTAAACTCAAATGGAAAATCCCAATCCGATGTGATGATAATGGGTGCTGAAACTAATCAATTCTTTAAATCATTAAACATTTTCAAACATTCTTCATCGAAGTTAAATATTGTGTCCTTCTCCAATAATTTGCATAAGGTTTTAGCGATTTCGGAGAAGTCATTGATAAATCTTCGATAGAATTTAGCATGTCCCAAAGAGCTCTTAATACCCTTTACAGATGTTGAAGGTGAGAATTTTTCAATAACATCTACCTTTTCTTTATGTACCTCGATTCCATCTCTTATTATTCTGTGACCTAGAATAATACCTTTCGTACCATGAAATGACACTTTTCCCAGTTGAGTACGAGGTTTGTTTCTTCGCACTGCCTTACTATCTTGACTGGATTGGCTAAACAATCACCATAAGTTTCTCCAAACACTAAAAAATAGTCCATAAAAACTTCCAAATACTTCTCAACCATGTTAGTAAAAATAGCCATCATACATCTTTGAAATGTAGTAGGTGCATTACATAAACCAAATGGCATACGTCTAAATACAAATGTACCATACAAGCATATGAATGTTGTTTTGTGTTGATCCTCTGGTGCTACTGTGATCTAATTTTATCCTGAGTATCCATTAAGAAAATAGTAATAGTCTCGCTGTGTGAGTCTATCCAGCATCTAGTCCAAGAACGGCAAAGGAAAGTGATCTTTCCTAGTTGCCTTGTTCAACTTTCGGTAATCTATGCAAATTCTCCATCCCATAACTGTTCTGGTTGGTATTAACTCATTATTCTTGTTCTAAAAAACCGTAATATCTCTTTTCTTTGTACGTTCTGGATCGAACTTACCCATGAACTATCTAACATTGGGTAAATTATACTCACATCTAACCACTTAATGAGTTCTTTCTTTACCACGCTTCATAATGGGGTTCAGTTTCTGTTGTCCATCAATCGTCCCTTTCTCGCCATCTTCTAGGATGATTTTGTGCATGCAAATAGATGGGAAAATACCATGGATATCGGCTATGGTCCATCCGATAGCCTTCTTTAATTGTTTCAACACTGAAATGAGTTTTTCTTCCTACTCTTCAGTTAACTCTATTGAAACAATCACATACAAAGTCGAATCGTTACCTACATATTTTAAGTGCGAGGGAAGTACCTTAAGTTCTAATTTAGGTGGCTCTTCGATTAACACTTTTGGTTGGACATAATCTCTACTTTCTAATTCCAAAGATTCAAAGTGGGATTACAGATTAAATCCCTTCTGGTTAACTTGTAGCAAAGCTAAGTATTCCTTCCCCTCTTCATCACTTGGAGGGTTTGACATCAAAACTTGTTCGAATGGGTCCTCAACAGAGTTGAGTTCCAATTTTACAGCTAAATCGTCTAACTCAGATACTATAAAACAATCATCAACTCTGTTAGGGAATCACATAGACTTAAAAACAATAAAACTTGCCTGATCGTCTGAACACACCTAGTAAGGTCGCCCTTCTACACATCAATAAGGGTCTTTCCAGTTGCTAGGAAAGGCCTCCATAGGATGATTGGCACCTCTTTATCTGCTTCAAAGTCTATAATAACAAAGTTAGCAGGAAAACTAAATTTGTCTACACATACCAATACATCCTCAATTTTTCCTTTTGGATGTGCTAAGGATTAATCTTTTAATTGAAGTTTAACCATAGTAGGTCTAACTTCACCTATCCCCAATTTCCTCAATATAGACATGGGCATGAAGTTGATGCTTGCACCTAGATCACATAATGGCTTACCACAACAAGTTTATCCAATGTTGCAAGGTATGGTAAAACATTTAGGGTCCTTTATCTTTAGGGGTAGTTTATTTTGTAGATATGCACTGCATTCCTTTGTCAGGGCTACCGTCTTAATTTCTCCAAGTCTTCGTTTCTTGGACAGGATATCCTTCATGAATTTAACATAGTTTGGCATTTGCTCAAGTGCTTCTACCAATGGAATGTTGATATGAAGTTGCTTGAGTACATCTAGGAATTTCTTGAATTGGACTTCCTTCTTTTGTTTTTGAAGTTTTTGAGGGTAGGGTGGTGGAGGATTCTTAACTTGAACTGGTTGATTCGTATTTTGTGGATTTTTTTGCATCTAACGAAGTTGTTAGTTTTTCAAAATTGACTGGTTCAGAAGTTACATTATTGGGTTTTGCATTTTCTAGTTCTGGTGAAGCTGGAAATTCAACACTTGGTTGAATTTCCACTTTATCTTGAGCATCAGCTTGCTCTTCTTCAACTTCAATGACGTTGGGCTCTATCGTCTTTCCACTCCTTAGCG
Organism: Gossypium rotundifolium; assembly: GCA_025506655.1. Lineage (NCBI taxonomy): Eukaryota > Viridiplantae > Streptophyta > Magnoliopsida > Malvales > Malvaceae > Gossypium > Gossypium rotundifolium. The sequence continues at coordinate 138,504,586 of CP106722.1, forward strand.
TCAATGTTTTACAATGCTCTTTCCCCAGATTTCTTGGGTTCTCTGTATCACTAGGCAACATACATTGTGATTGGTTCCTAAGTTCAGTCGCAAGCTGGCCCATTTAGTTTTCTAGGATTTTCAATATGGCTGCTTGGCTTTTGATTAAGGCATCATTTTTTGCTATGTATGCCTTCAACAGGTTTTCTAAGACATTGGAAGATTTAGCTTGAGGTTGTTTCTGAACTTGTTGGGTAAATACAAGTGGTTGTGTAACAACTCATTTTCAGTGAAATCGAAACAGTGGTTTTAGGACCACATTCGAGGAGTAAATATTTATTTTAATATTATCTTAATGTCTATGATATGATAGTAGTGTCGTGTAACACCCCAAACCCGGCCTAGACGTTACAACCGGATCTGGTGCGTCACATGAAATGGTTTTTCATGAAACTTCGCAAATATTTTAAAATGTTGCTCACTTTTGAAAACTCCGAGTTAGGTTGGTCGTTTGAAAACTCAGTGCTCATTTTACTTTTGAAATCTTGTAATTAATTTGAAAACTGCATTTACTGTGAAAATTGAATTTGAACTATTGTCGTTATGTGATATTTTGAAAATACTTGTTGTCGTTGTACGTGAAACTGGAGTTTTATTTGTTATTATTTGTAAATCGTTTGTTACGCTTTGGAAAATGGTTATTTACATTTTTAGGAAAAACCCATACTGGTTAATTCATAAAAGATAATTAATGCATTGAAAATAAAACCAATTTAAAAATATCAGTGGCCTTATTACAGAATAGAAACCCAATTTGAAACAAATTTAAAGAAAAGTAAAATAGAGTTTACTAAATAGACAGTGCATGGCCACCACAGAGTCTACCTCGGCCCATATCCGCTAAACTAAGAATCACCTGCAAAAGTTAAGCAGAGGGGTGAGTCAAGAAGACTCAGTGTGCAATTCCCCACATGAACCATAATTGAGCCCGAGCCTATTCAAATACCAACTGGGCCTTAGCCCTTATGAAATCACATTAGGCAAAGCCCATACAGAAATGAACTGGGCCTTAGCCCTATTAACATGTCACAACAGATAATGTATGCAATGCGATGCAAACCTAGTCCAACCTAATTTTCCATCCGTCACACACCACCCATTCCTGCCAAACACACCAGTAGGGATTTCTACAATCAACCCTCATTGCTACACACCATCGATGGCAGTCATACTGCAGTCAGCTACTCATCGCTGAAATATGTGGCATAGCCACCGAAATAATGTACCAAAATATGTGGTAGAGCCACCAAAATAATGTGACAACGTCATCGAAATATGTGGCAAAGCCACCGAAAAACACTGCCCCTTTCATCAATATCATATCCCAAAGCCCATGCAACATATTATCATATTATGATGAATGCAATCATATTTCCCATGTACATTAGATCATCAAATCATACATATGTTTAGGCTATGTTATTCAAAAAATAGAGTCATAAAGGTACTTACTAGGTGTCTCCGTCCATACCCGCAAGGGTATCTCAACTGTCGTTGAAACACCCCAAACCCGGCCCACGAGAATGGACTGGATCTGGTATGTTCCTCGAAGTAACCCGGTTCAAATTCATTCGAATGTTTTGAAAACTATGAGTTTTGGAAGATAGTTTGTTGTGGGTTGGGCTTGAGTTGAAAACAAATTTATTTTTATAACAAAATCCCATTTGTTTCAAGTGACAAAATATTTAAACTTATTTCATATTAAGTGGACTTACTCTTTATAAAGCCCTAAATTCATAACATAGTAATTATAGTAGAAATAAAAATTAAATCACGGTGGCCTTATTACATAAAACGAAACCCAAAATAATAAATTGTACAAGACTTAAAATAAAATAAATATTCAAATTAAATTGAACTTCAAGTCTAACATGGCCACCACAAGTTCTCGCGTCCTGGCCCATTATCGCTCATCACCAAACATATTCCCACAACGGGTGAGTCGATAGACTCAATGTGTAACCAACACTAAACATAATAGAAATAGGCACACCATACATATCATATTCATATAACAATTTCAAGGTAATGATGCAAACCCGAACCCAAACCTATTTGCCATCCGCCATACCCACCGCACTCAACCTCAGACACCATGGGGACTACTAAGTCAACCTCCATCCGCTACACTCCATCAAGGCGTCATTGCAATGACGTGCTCATCGCCCATCGATAATATTGTGGCATAGCCACCATCGTAATGTAACCGGTTACCACTTAATGTGACCAAGTCACCACATTCACTTAGTGAGACCAAGTCATCACATTCACTTAGTGAGACCAAGTCATCACATTCACTTAGTGAGACCAAGTCATCACATTCACTTAGTGAGACCAAGTCATCACATTCACTTAGTGAGACCAAGTCATCACATTCACTTCCCTTCTTCAATTGACCAATGCCCCAAATTATAAATATCATGCATATCATATTTTATTTCACTTTCACATCACTTTTCACATGTTAAATATAACATCTTTTTGAAATCCTAATAGGAGTAGGAAAAACGTACCTTAGCACTTTGTACCATAATATGGTACTTTGGTCACTTTCTTTCACTTTCACATTAACATATATAACATATTTAAACCATAAATCTATTAAGATTAGTGTGGAATACACACGGTACCTTAGCCATATTCTTACACTTTCATATTAACACATATATCAAGTTTAAGCCATAAATCTATTAAGATTTAGTGTAGGGTACACACCTGATTTGCTTATCGATTCCTTGAAATCCCGAAAACTCGATCTATTGCTTTAGATCTCAATTCCTACATTTGATTAATCACTTACTACTTTAATAAAAAAAAACCATTTGACCATAAATCCAAATCTTAGTAGGATTAGTATTCTTAAAACTTACCTTGTTGCCGATTTCAATACTACTCAAATCCCGAAATCTATGCTATGCTCCTCCTTGTATTCAGCCAAGCACTAAATCTCATCAGGGGTTAGTTTCGGCTTTTTAAACAAACAAGAATTAGATCTAATTATTAAAATAGGCCTTAGCCGAAAGCTATAGACACTTACCTTGTGGATTTTAAATCCCGAAACTCACCGAATAACTAGGGAAACACGCGACCTATGGTGTACCTCCGGGAAAAGAACTTCTCCTTCCTTGTAGCCTACACTTAGTAAATCCTGAAAGATCTCTTCAAAGTTTCAGCAACCATGAACATTAATGGGATTAGCCCTAGAGTTTGATAAGTGTAAAATATAAAAGAATGGAAACCAAACTTGGATCTTACCCTTATTTGAAGGAATCGATTGCACCTTCACTTCAACCTTCAGAGATTCGGCTTAGAGACTTGATGATCAATCGGCTATGATTCCCTTATATATTCGGTTTCAAAGATGAAAGAAGAGAGGAATAATAGGCTTAGAAGAAATCGGCTAGGAGGCTAAAATAAAAGAAGAAAAGATTAGAGGCTCAAGAAGAATATTCGGCAGAGGAAAGAGAGAGGAGAATGAATAATGAATGGCCCTAGTCTCATCCTTTTATAGCCGAAATTACTAGGCCAAGAATCCTTAACTTGGCCACCACTCTTCCTTATTTTCCTAATTAAAGAATAATTCTTCATTTATCCACCTATTTAGCCAATTTTAAAGAGAATTAAACTCTTCCTTAAGAGTCCTTATGATCTTCTAATTAATGAGTTTTAAAAGAGTGAAACTCCTCTTTGCAAGCCTTGTGCCGTCCACCTCTTGGGCTTCTAGAAACAAAATAAAACTTATTTTATTTGCTTCTTATGTGACTCGAACTCAAGCCCAACACCCTTGCATGTGGGCCATTTCTTGAGGCCTTAAGTGGCATCTTCAGGCCACTTTTCCAAGTCCGTTAATGGGTCAAATTTCACATACTTTATATTTTAGGGTCACTTGGCCCTAAGTTCCCTTTTAACTTTAAAATTCGACATTTGGGGTCATTTTAAGTTTTCAAAATTTTTGCGCTACTCTGTAAACTTGACATTTCCTAGGTTTCCAAATGTTTACTTTCCTATTTTGGCTTAGTTTCCAAAATGTTTACTTTCCTCTTTAGCTTAGGTTTCCAAAATGTTCACTTTCCTCTTTTAACTAATCGCTCCATACATTTCCTTACATTTCCATACATTTCCTTACATTTCCATACATTTCCATACCTTTCCATACATTTCCTTACATTTCCTTACATTTCCATACATTTCCATACATTTCCATACATTTTCTTACATTTCCATACATTTCCATACATTTCCATACATTTCCTTACATTTCCATACATTTCCATACATTTCCTTTCATTTCTTTACATTTCCTTACATTTCCTTATATTTCCTTTTATTTCCTTACATTTCCTTATATTTCCTTACATTTCCTTACATTTCCAATGTTTCAAGATGCACACCACACATCCATATCACAATAAACATGCTATTTCATTAAGCAAAATGCACACAATGGGATTCAACCTCTTCCTCAAAGTACTTCACGTGATGCCATAACCCTTGCCCTTAGGTGGCGCCTTTGCCACTTTTCCACATCACTTCTTGTTTTTAACTTAAAACCAATAATTGTCCAAAGCTTTCTCTTCCATCCTAGGATTTTAAAACCCTTAATTCACTTTCAACCACCGCCAAAACCTACTACTCATGAATTATGCACAAACGATAACCCTAATCTAGGATGTTACGCTTCTACCCTCCTTAAAAATAATTTCGTCCTCAAAATTACTTATCGACATCAGTACAATCTTTCTCATCGACTATGCTTACGTTGCAAGACTCGATCTTAATAGAACCATCATACTTTCCAGCACAATCTCTAAGTTCAAGTCCCTTAGAACTCATTTCTAACGTCGCGATTTAATCGATTAAGAAGTTTTATGTATAAAAAAATTTGTTTCACCGATTAACCGCAAGAAGTTTTATGGAAAGAATTTTAGAAGTGGTCCTTTCGATGCACACGCCTTTACATTCATACATCCATCAATCAATTATGAACTTTCGTTCATTCAGAGAAATGTTGTAGTTTTTCATTTGTTGTTGTTTTTCCACTACCCGGGGGTTTTTTTCGTAATTTATCCTATAGGGGTATTTTCGTAATTTGTCAAAATAAGGTTTCTTGATGATTTTGTCACAAAGTATCTTTGGTATTTTTAAGTTCCCGGGGTATTTGGAAAATTTTTTTTGATCCGAGGGTATTTCGAAAATTTTTAGACCTTGGGGGTATTTTGGTAATTTTTCCACAAACCGGGGTAAATTGTAAAATTTTAATAAATCGGGGATATTTTAGAAGTTGCAAAACTTTGAGGGTTCTTTTTGAGAAATTTATTTTCCAGCACGATGAAGTTGCAAAAATTTTGGAAATCAGGGTCATTTTGGAAATTTTGGTAAGTTAGGGGTAATTTTGTAATTTTCTAAAAATCACGGTATTTTTGATAGTTTGCAAATTAGGGTTTTTGGACTTGTATAACATAATGAAATTTTGGCAAAACTATTGAGTAGTTGGACATTTTATAAACCAAGGGCATTTTTGTAATTTTACCACTAGGGGTATTTTAGTAAATTTGTAAATCAGAAATATTTCAGGAAAATTTATGAAAATATTCTTTTCAAATCAAGAGGGTAATTTAGAAATTTTAAAATTAGGGTTTCCATAAAAATACGGCTAGTCCCTTTCGGGTTTTAGTTATTGGGTTTAGCCTGTGACTAAGTCCTCTTGGTTAGGGTGAGCAGTTACTACGCACTGTAGGATTCGAGTAAGGAGGAGGTGAGTCACTAGGATTTGCTTAAATACCAAGCTCTTATTGAATCCACTCCTAGACATCGCTGTGATTTACCACACCTAGCTCGGTGACTTAATCACGTGCTTGTCTAGTGTATTAAGTCTTATGTATTTGTGTTTGAGTAGACTAATCCTAGGGTTCAAGTTCCTATCATGCTATTCTACGCTCCATTCCTTTTCTACCCTTCTATAATTCATATAATCACACGAGATAGTTAGGGGTACTTACCGGTGGATCATGGTTTGAGACTTAGGTGCCATGCCGAAAAACCTACTTATTTCATAAGATACTTTATAAAGCTTATTTGGGCTCGATTTGAAAACGTTTTGGGCCTTAGCCCACGTGCCGAGAGTTTAAAAACTGGCTCGATATCAAATCGAAACACCCCAAACCCTACCCACGAGAATGGATGGATCCGGTATGTTCCTCAAGTAACCGGTTCAAATTCATTCGAATGTTTTGAAAACTATGAGTTTTGGAAGATAGTTTGTTGTGGATTGGGCTTGAGTTGAAAACAAATTTATTTTTATAACAAAATCCCATTTGTTTCAAGTGACAAAATATTTAAACTTATTTCATATTAAGTGGACTTACTCTTTATAAAGCCCTAAATTCATAACATAGTAATTATAGTAGAAATAAAATTAAATCACGGTGGCCTTATTACATAAAGCTAAACCCAAAATAATAAATTGTACAAGATTTAAAATAAAATAAATATTCAAATTAAATTGAACTTCAAGTCGAACATGGCCACCACAAGTTCTCGCCAGTCAGGTCCATTACCGCTCATCACCAAACATATTCCTACAACGGGTGAGTCGATAGACTCAATGTGTAACCAACACTAAACATAATAGAAATAGGCACACCATACATATCATATTCATATAACAATTTCAAGGTAATGATGCAAACCCGAACCCAAACCTATTTGCCATCCGCCATACCCACCCGTACCAACCTCAGTAACAGTGGGGACTACTAAGTCAACCCTCCATCCGCTACACTCCATCGAAGGCGTCATTGCAATGACGTGCTCATCGCCCATCGATAATATTGTGGCATAGCCACCATCGTAATGTAACCGGTTACCACTTAATGTGATGAAGTCACCACATTCACTTAGTGAGACCAAGTCATCACATTCACTTAGTGAGACCAAGTCATCACATTCACTTAGTGAGACCAAAGTCATCACATTCACTTAGTGAGACCAAGTCATCACATTCACTTCCCTTCTTCAATTGACCAATGCCCCAAATTATAAATATCATGCATATCATATTTTTATTTCACTTTCACATCACTTTTCACATGTTAAATATAACATCTTCTTGAAATCCTAATAGAGTAGGAAAACGTACCTTAGCACTTTGTACCATAATATGGTACTTTGGTCACTTTCTTTCACTTTCACATTAACATATATAACATATTTAAACCATAAATCTATTAAGATTAGTGTGGAATACACACGGTACCTTAGCCATATTCTTACACTTTCATATTAACACATATATCAAGTTTAAGCCATAAATCTATTAAGATTTAGTGTAGGTACACACCGATTTGCTTATCGATTCCTTGAAATCCAAAACTCGATCTATTGCTTTAGATCTCAATTCCTACATTTGATTAATCACTTACTACTTTAATAAAAAACCATTTGACCATAAATCCAAATCTTAGTAGGATTAGTATTCTTAAAACTTACCTTGTTGCCGATTTCAATACTACTCAAATCCCGAAATCTATGCTATGCTCCTCCTTGTATTCGCCAAGCACTAAATCTCATCGGGGTTAGTTTCGCTTTTAAACAAACAAGAATTAGATCTAATTATCAAAATAGGCCTTAGCCAAAGCTATAGACACTTACCTTGTGGATTTTAAATCCCAAACTCACCGAATAACTAGGGAAACACGCTGCCTATGGTGTACCTTCGGAAAAGAACTTCTCCTTCCTTGTAGCCTACACTTAGTAAATCCCGAAAGATCTCTTCAAAGTTTCGGCAACCATGAACATTAATGGGATTAGCCCTAGAGTTTGATAAGTCTAAAATATAAAAGAATGGAAACCAAACTTGAATCTTACCCTTATTTGAAGGAATCGATTGCACCTTCACTTCAACCTTCAGAGATTCGGCTTAGAGACTTGATGATCAATCGGCTATGATTCCCTTATATATTCGGTTTCAAAGATGAAAGAAGAGAGGAATAATAGGCTTAGAAGAAATCGGCTAGGAGGCTAAAAGAAAAGAAGAAAAAGATTAGAGGCTCAAGAAGAATATTCGGTAGAGGAAAGAGAGAGGCGAATGAATAATGAATGGCCCTAGTCTCATCCTTTTATAGTCGAAATTACTAGGCCAAGAATCTTTAACTTGGCCACCACTCTTCCTTATTTTCCTAATTAAAGAATAATTCTTCATTTATCCACCTATTTAGCCGAATTTTAAAGAGAATTAAACTCTTCCCTTAAGAGTCCTTATGATCTTCTAATTAATGAGTTTTAAAAGAGTGAAACTCCTCTTTGCAAGCCTTGTGCCGTCCACCTCTTGGGCTTCTAGAAACAAAATAAAACTTATTTTATTTGCTTTTATGTGACTCGAACTCAAGCCCAACACCCTTGCATGTGGGCCATTTCGAGGCCTTAAGTGGCATCTTGTGCCACTTTTCCAAGTCCGTTAATGGGTCAAATTTCACATACTTTATATTTTAGGGTCACTTGGCCCTAAGTTCCCTTTGAACTTTAAAATTTGACATTTCGGGGTCATTTTAAGTTTCAAAAATTTTCATGGACTCAGTAAACTTGACATTTCCTAGGTTTCCAAAATGTTTACTTTCCTATTTTGGCTTAGTTTCCAAAATGTTTACTTTCCTCTTTTAGCTTAGGTTTCCAAAATGTTCACTTTCCTCTTTTAACTAATCGCTCCATACATTTCCTTACATTTCCATACATTTCCTTACATTTCCAACATTTCCATACCTTTCCATACATTTCCTTACATTTCCTTACATTTCCATACATTTCCATACATTTCTTACATTTCCATACATTTCCATACATTTCCATCTGATTCCTTACATTTCCATACATTTCCATACATTTCCTTTCATTTCCTTTCATTTCTTTACATTTCCTTACATTTCCTTATATTTCCTTTTATTTCCTTACATTTCCTTATATTTCCTTACATTTCCTTACATTTCCAATGTTCTAAAGATGCACACCACACATCCATATCACAAGAAACATGCTATTTCATTAAGCAAAATGAACACAATGGGATTCGAACCTCTTCCTCAAAGTACTTCACGTGATGCCATAACCCTTGCCCTTAGGTGGCATCCTTTGCCACTTTTCCACATCACTTCTTGTTTTTAACTTAAAACCAATAATTGTCCAAAGCTTTCTCTTCCATCCTAGGATTTTAAAACCCTTAATTCACTTTCAACCACTGCCAAAACCTACTACTCATGAATTATGCACAAACGCATAACCCCTAATCTAGGATGTTACAGTCGTAACGGGTTTTTGGCTTTTAGCCAAAACAATTATTAATACAAAATAATAAAGGAAGGTGTGAGAATTACACACCTGATTACGCGAAGAACTAGACACTCTAGATCGTTGACACTCTCACTAGCGGGTATAACAGTGATTTGTCTATCCCAAACAGACGTCGACTCTCTACCCCAACCCGGCGAAAAATCCCACACTACAGATATGACACATGGCTTGAACTTGGGAGTAGAGACTACGAGTCCACTCCCCTTAGGCTCCCCTATTGTCACCCCTTAGATTGGCTAGCACTCGCATCCATGAAGAAAAATCTCGGTCAGAGATCTTAATACAATGAGAGTTGGTGGTTATCTAACAAGGAAGCTTGTTTATGGCAGAGTAATACGAAAGAGAAAGAGAAATGAAACCAAATAAAAGAGGATCCTTACCTTTGATCAAAAAAGAACCGAACACAAATAGATTCGGCCTACAAATTCGGATGAGTCCCTAAAATAACACAAGGTTAGGACCGATGCCCAAAACAAGAACAAAAGAAACGGCCTTTCGGCCAAATAGAAACGTGAAAGAGGCCCTCCAACCATTCAGTCATCACCCCTACTTACCAAATACTTTCCGATTGAAGGCTAAATGAAGAAAAGAAGGTAAGATTAGTCCCCTCTATAATCGGTCAAAGCCCAAAAGAAGTGAAGTTAAGATTTTCAATTTTAACAAGACAATGAGAGAAAAGAAAAGAATGAAAAGAAATAGAGGAAGAAGAACCCTTACCAAACTAACTAGAATGTCCCGAATAGAAAGCAAGATTCGGCCCTCCACAAGATCCTAGAGCTATACGGCTATTGACAATAGAAGAAAGAAATCGATTTCAAATATGAACAGAGAAGTTGATGAAGGAAAAAGAACAATAAGAACACTAAAAAGAAAAAGGGAGTTTGGCTACCAACAAAAGAAGAAGAAGCCGATTCAAAGAGAATGGGGAGGGTTCGGTTGATGGGAAAGGGTAGAAAAAAATAATGAAGAATCAAAGAGGGTTTTAGCCAATGTGTAGCTAAAAAAATAGGCTTCAAATGGGAGAAGAAAGAGAATTCTGCTATGCTTGAGAACTTAGGGAAAAAGGGGACAAAAGCTGAAAAGGAAAGAGATGACAGAAAAAAATAGAAGTAAAAGTGTGCTACGGTTTTTGGTAACAAAGAAATGAAACAAGGTGACTAAAATGCAAAAGAAAAGGGAAGGCTCCTAGAATGATTTCGGTTCTACTCTTCTTTCCAAAAGATATTTGAAAAAAATAGCACACCACTACACCTTTATGACTGAATGTTGAAGGAGTGCCTAAAGGGACCAAAAAAATGGCACACATCCTCACTAGCTCACAATCGAAATTGCTCCCCCTAGCACCCCACTTTCTGCCAAACACTACACACACACTCATCCCACGATTCTCTCCTATCCACCTTCCCACTTCCTTGATTTTCTCCTCCATTCCACCAATTTGAATTGTTTAACCAATTCAAACTCCCCAAGCTTCTCTTGTCCATTCATTCAAATTCACTTGACCTATTCAACAACCACCTTAGAAGAGTCCTAGCCGAAAACACCTCTCCTCCTCCTTGAGCACAAAAATAAAGCTCTTGTTGCAGCAGATGGGATTCGAAGTCCTTTCCCCTTACTCTGCTAAAGATGCCACCACCATTTGGACACAAGCTCATTTGTGTTAACAAGCATACGCAATTAATCTTAAGACCTTCTTCTACTAGCTCTCCTCCCTTAAGTGCCCAGAAAGCAAAATTTTACCAAAGCTCTGGCTCGAACTCGAGCCTCCCCAGAACTCATAAGCACACCTAAATAACAACTAAGTGAGCCAAACACATAAAATAGCAAAAAAATGCAGAACCCCTAATTCTCGGATGTTACAGTTCTACCCTCTTAAAGAAATTTTGGCCTCAAAATTTACTTGGTTAGAAGAGATGAGGGTATTGCTGTCGAATTGCCTCTTTTGGCTCCCACGTGGCTTCCTCTGAACCGTGATTACGCCATAAAACTTTGAACAGTGGAACTGACTTCCTTCTCAAAACCTTAATATCCCGGTCCAGGATTTGCACTGGTTCCTCTTCAAAAGACAGATCAGGTCTTACTTCAATTTCTTCTATCGATACAATGTGAGATGGGTCTGAACGATAGCTCCTTAACATCGAAACATGGAAGACATTATGGATCTGACTCAACTCCAGGGGTAACTCAAGCTGATAAGCCACTGGTCCTACACGTTTCAACACCCAATAAGGCCCGATAAATCTGGGGCTCAACTTGCCCTTTCATCCAAATCTTAAAGCTTTCTTCCATGGTGAAACTTTCAGAAAGACCTGATCACTCATTGAGAATTCTATTTCCTTATGCTTCAGATCTGCATACTATTTTTTCCTATCGAAAACTTTCTTCAACCGAGCTCGAATCAACTTAACCTTTTCCTCAGTCTCTAAGATCAACTCCGATCCCAGCAACTGTCGCTCACCCAACTCTATCCAACAGGTAGGGGTACGACACCTATGACCATACAACGCCTCATAGGGTGTCATCTAAATGTTGGATTGATAGTTGTTGTTGTACACAAACTCTACCAACGGTCGAAAATCTTCCCAACTACCTCTGAAGTCGATTACACAGCCCCTTAACATATCCTCTAGAATCTGAATTACCCTTTCCGACTGACCATCAGTCTCTGGGTGGAACACTGTGCTGAAATCTAACCTTATACCCAAAGCTTCATGTAATGCTTTCCAAAATTGTGATGTAAACCTAGGATCCCTATCTGATATGATAGACACTAGTACCCCATGCAATCTCACAATTTTCGCTACATATAGCTTGGCCAACTTCTGCAACGAATAGTCAACTCGAACAGGTATGAAGTGGGCGAACTTCATCAACCAATCGGCAATCACCCACACCGAATCTTTCTTAGTAGGCATCAGGGGTAACCCACTAATGAAATCCATCGTTATTCTCTCCCACTTCCAGAGTGGAATCTTCACTGGCTTCGGCAACCCTGACAGTAATGATGTTCTGCCTTCACCTGCTGACATGTCAAACACTTACTCATAAACTCGGTAACTTCCCACTTCTAACTTGGCCACCAATACTGTTCACAGAAATCTCGGTACATCTTATTTCCATTGGGATGAATAGTGTATGGGCTACTATGCACTTCCCTCAGAATTATCGTCTCAACCCAACATCCTTTGGCATACAAACCTTTCCACGAAAACATAACACCCCTTCACTGTTCAGACTAAAATCCCCTGTCTCATCATCCTACACTTGCTGAAGCCGAGAACTTAATACTTCGTCCAACAATTGCTTCTCTTTGATCTGGCTTACCCATGTCGGCTTAACTTGAAGTTTGACTAATAGGCTACCATCTTCATACAAACTGAGATGAGCAAACATTGCCCTCAAATCTGATATCACCTTATGACTCAGTGCATCCACCACTACGTTAGCTTTACCCGGGTGATACTCAATCGAGCAGTCATAATCCTTCAACAACTAAATCCACCTCTGTTGCCTTAGGTTCAACTCCTTCTGAGTAAGAAGATATTTCAGACTCTTATGATCCATATAGATAACCGACTTTTCTCCATACAGGTAATGTCTCTAAATTTTTAGGGCGAACACCACCGTAGCTAGCTCCAAATCATGAGTGGGATAATTTACCTTATGTGGTCTTAATTATCGAGACGCATACTCTACTACCTTCCCTTCTTGCATTAGCACACATCCTAACCCTGTGTGTGACGCATCACAATAGACAACAAACTCTTTCCTAGCCTCAGGTTGAATCAACACTAGCGCCTCAGTCAGAATCTTCTTTAGCTTCTCAAAGCTTTCCTGTTGTTTTTCGGTCCACACAAGCGGTACCCCTTTCCATAACAACTTGGTTAATGGTGAAGAAATCAACGAGAATCCCTCGACGAACCTTCTGTAGTACCCAACTAATCCAAGGAAACTTTGAATTTTTACTACAGACTTTGGCAGCTTCTAGTCCAGAACAGCTTCCGATTTTTGGGGATCGACCCTAATCCACTCGGCAGAAATAACATGCCCCAAAAAGGTCACTTCTTTCAACCAAAATTCACACTTGCTGAACTTGGCATACAATTTTTTCTCTCTCAAAATCTGCAGAACCGCCCGAAGATGCACATCATGCTCCTTTGCAGTTCTCGAATATACCAAGATATCGTTTATGAATACAAGACAAATCGATCTAGGTAGGGTTGGAATACCCGGTTCATCATATCCATAAATGCGGCTAGTGCATTTGTTAACCCGAACGACATCACTAAAAACTTGTAGTGTCCATAATGAGTTTGAAAAGCCGTCTTATGGATATTCGCCTCCTTGACATTTAGCTGATGATGCCCCGGCCTTAAATCTATCTTCGAGAAAATTGAAGCTCCTCTTAGCTGATCAAACAAATCATCAATCCTTAGCAACTGGTATTTGTTCTTAATTGTCAACTTGTTCAACTGATGATAGTCAATGCACATACGCATCAACTCATCTTTTTTCCTTACGAACAACATCGGTGCTCCCCACGGAGATACACTTGGTCAGATAAAACCATGGTCCAACAGCTCCTAGATCTGAGCTTTAAGTTCCACCAGTTCATTTGGCGCCATCCTATAAGGGGCGATGGACACCGGGGCCATTTCGAAAGTAGCTCAATTCTAAATTCCACCTTGTGATCCGGAGGTAACACTGGAAGCTCTTCAGGAAAGACATCCATGAATCCCTTCATCGTTCTAACATCCCCTACAGATAATTCCTTTGCATCCAAAGCACTGATGAAAGCTAGAAACACCTTGCACCCTTTTCGTACCATCCTTTCAGCCTTAAGTGTAGAAACCACATTGGACAGGTAATTCATTCTTTCTCCTATCATAATTACTTCTTTATCCTCTGAGGTTCTTAAGACCATACACTTAGCAGCGCAATCCAAATTTGCATGATGCTTAACCAGCCAATCCATGCCTAAGATAAGGTCAAACTCACCGAATGGAAATTCCATCAAGTCAGCCGAAAATACTATTCCTTAAATTTCTAAAGGCACATCCCTAAACAACTGGTTCACTACCACGAATTGTCCTAAAGGGCTAACCACAGGCATTTCTCTAGCGGTAATTTCCAGTTTAATGTTCAAAGTCTCAGAAACAGTACAAGTAACATATGAATGGGTCGATCCAATATCGATCAAAGCAGTAAACGGTTTATCAACTATAAGAAACGTACCGGTTATGACGTCCAATGCATCGCCATTCTCTCGCCATCAAGCTATATAGACTAAACCCGACTATCTTGCATTTGTATTGCCAGCACCTCTACCCAGTGCTCCATGACCTCGACCAAAACCATTTCCTCCTCTGGCCGAACCACGACCTCTCGGTATTGTTGACCACCCATTACGAGGCCGAGCAAAACCACGACCTCGGCGCACCTTATTTAATTCTTGTGGACAATCTTTTATCATATGATCCCTAGATCCACACTTGAAACATCCCCCAGTTCTTCTCCGACACTCCCTCGAATGCATTTTCCCACACAGAGCACACGGTCGAAACTGACCTACCGCGCAGGCATCGCAACTCGAGCTGGCCCATCCAACCTAGGCCTCTTTTGAAAACCCCAGATGATCCCGACAACCCAAAACTCCTCTTATTTTTACCTCTATCCTTATCCTTATTTTGCCTCTCAGCCGCTTTACTTCTTCGGCTATTTTTGCTTTTTCAACCAGAATGGAAAAATCTCTTTCCTGTTGCGGAGCTATCAGTACTCACAGCTTGTCTAGCAATCCATCCTCGAACTGAACACAACGTTTATAGTCAATCGCAACTATACCTCGGGCATAATAGCTCAAACGCAAAAACTCTGCCTCGTATTTAGCCACAAATTTACCCCATTGCACCAAATTAGAAATGCTTTTCTTTGGGCATCCACATAGCTTGCCCCAACATATTTTCCCTAGAATGCTATATTAAAGAAATCTCAGGTGATACGATTGGATGAAGTACCTTCTCTCACTATGAGCCACCATTGGTATGCCTCATCTCGAAGGAGAGACACTGATCCTTTCAACTTCTCTTCCATCGTGTAGTCCAGATCGTCCATAATTCGCTCAACTGCCTCCAACCAATATTTCGCTACATTTTGGGCCACACCAGAAATACCCCTAAATATCTCTGCCCCATTTGCTCAAAGTCGCTCAGGGATAGACTTCCAGAGCTACTGATCCCGTGCTTGCTCCAGCAACCCATTCCAGAACTCACAACATCGCTTGGGACAAAGCATGTCCCCTCTAGTTTGGTCTTGAGATCCTGCTTCTGCTATTGGTGATGCTGGCACTTCACCTTCCTACTCATGTCTTGATTTTGAGGATCTAGCCTTAAGCATCCGGCCTCTACCACGGCCGCATGTACCATGTCCATGTCCTCTAGTGCTCATGTTTACTGAGTTGACCTAATCTGATTACAAATTTTATGAACTGGTATATTATTCCACTTTTTAATAACGGATATCTTATGAAGATAGATTTAGAAGTAGTTTTCACAAATCATATTTCTAAAGGTCTTAATCTTTGTAGCCTTAACCCTTATAGCTAGCAATCACAATGCAGTAAATAGTTTTCCTCTAATCATTTCATAAAATCAAACAGAATCAGAGGACTTGCAGATTTGGTGCTGGAGACTTGGGTGCCATACCTCGAGAATAAAACATATATTTCTCAAGCAATATTTCAAGCTAATTTTGGGAAAACATTTTTGAACCCATTCCACAGTTGAGTTTTACAAACCTAACTCTGATACCATGAAATATAACACCCCAAACCCAACCTAGACGTTACGACCGGATCTAGTGCGTCACATGGAATGGTTTTTCATGAAACTTTGTGATCATTTTAAAATGTTGCATCACTTTTGAAAACTCCAAGTTAGGTTGGTCGTTTGAAAACTCATTGCTCATTTTACTTTTGAAATCTTGTAATTAATTTGAAAACTGCCTTTACTATGAAAATTAAATTTGAACTATTGTGGTTATGTGATATTTTGAAAATACTTGTTGTAGTTGTACGTGAAACTGGAGTTTTATTCGTTATTATTTGTAAATCGTTCATTACAATTTGGAAAACGGTTATTTACATTTTTAGGAAAAACCCGTATTGGTTAATTCAAAAAAGATAATTTATGTGTTGAAAATAAAACCAATTTAAAAATATCAGTGGCCTTATTACAGAACAGAAACCCAATTTGAAATAAATTTAAAGAAAAGTAAAATAGAGTTTACTAAATAGGCAGTGCATGGCCACCACAGAGTCCACCTCGGCCCATATCCGCTAAACTAAGAATCACCTACAAAAGTTAAGTAGAGGGGTAAGTCAAAAAGACTTAGTGTGCAATTCTCCACATGAACCATAACTGAGCCCAAGCCCATTCAAATACCAACTGGGCCTTAGCCCTTACGAAATCACATTGGGCAATCCCATACAGAAATGAACTGGGCTGTAGCCCTATTAACATGTCACAGCAGATAATGTATGCAATGCGATGCAAACCCAGCCCAACCTAATTTTCCATCCGCTACACACCACCCATTCCTGCCAAACACACCAGTGGGGATTTTTACAATCAACCATCACCACTACACACAATCGATGGTAGTCATGCTACAGTCAGCTGCTCATTGCCAAAATATGTGGCAAAGCCACTGAAAAACTCGCCCTTTCATCAATATCATATCCCAAAGCCCATGCAACATATTATCATATTATGATGAATGCAATCATATTTCCCATGTACATTAGATCATCAAATCATACATATATTTAGGCTACGTTATTCAAACAATAGAGTCATAAAGGTACTTACTAGGTGTCTCCGTCCTTACCCACAAGGGTATTTCAATTGTCGTAAGGGTTCTTCAACTTTTAGCCAAAATAGTTATTAATACAAAATAATAAAGGAAGGTGTGAGAATTACACACCTGATTACGCGAAGAACTAGACACCTAGATCGTCGACACTCTCACTAGCGGGTATAACAGTGATTTGTCTATCCCAAACAGACGTCGGCTCTCTACCACAACCCAACAAAAAATCCTACACTACAGATATGGCACGTCGCTTGAATTGAGGAGTAGAGACTACGAGTCCACTCCCCTCAGGCTCCCCTATCGTCACCCCTTTAGATTGGCTAGCACTCACATCCATGAAGAAAAGTCTCGGTCAAAGATCCTAATACAATGAGAGTTGGTGGTTATCTAACAAAGAAGCTTGTTTATGGCAGAGTAATATGAAAGAGAAAGAGAAATGAAGACCAAATAAAAGAGGATCCTTACCTTTGATCAAAGGAGAATCGAACACAAATAGATTCAACCTATAAATCTTGATGAGTCCCTAATATAACACAAGGTTAAAAGAAATGACCTTTTGGCCAAACAGAAACCTAAAAGAGGTCCTCCAACCATTCGGTCATCACCACCACTTACCAAATACTTTTCAATTGAAGGCTAAACGAAGAAAAGAAGGTAAGATTAGTCCCCTCTATAATCGCTCAAAGCCCAAAAGAAGTGAAGTTAAGATTTTCATTTTTAACAAGACAATGAGAGAAGAGAAAAGAACGAAAAGAATTAGAGGAAGAAGAACCCTTATCAAACTAACTAGAATGTGCCGAATAGAAAGCAAGATTTGACCTTCCGCAAGATCCCAAAGCTATATGGCTATTGACAATAGAGAAGAGAAATTAATTTCAAATATGAACAGAGAAGTTGATGAAGGAAGAATAATAATAAGAACACTAAAAAGAAAAAGGGAGTATCAGCTACCAACAAAAGAAGAAGAAGCCGATGCAAAGAGAATAGGGAGGGTTTGGTTGATGGGAAAGGGTAGTAAAAATAATGAAGAATCAAAGAGGGTTTCGGCCAATGTGTAGCTAAAAGAAATAGGCTTCAAATGGGAGAAAAAAAGGAATTCTGTTATGCTTGAGAACTTAGGGAAAAAGGGGACGAAAGCTGAAAGAGAAAAGAGATGAAAGAAAAGAATAGAAGTAAAAGTGTGCTACGGTTTTTAGAAACAAAGAAATGAAACAAGGTGACCGAAATACAAAAGAAAAGGGAAGGCTCCTAGAATGATTTCGGTTCTACTCTTCTTTCCAAAATATTTTTGAAAAAAAAAGGCACACCACTACCCTCTTATGGCCAAATGTTGAAGGAGTGCCTAAAGGGACCAAATAAAATGGCACACACCCCCACTAGCTCACAACCAAAATTGCTCCCCCTAGCACCCTACTTTCGGCCAAACACCACACACACACTCATCCCATGATTCTCTCCTATCCACCTTCCCATTTCCTTGATTTTATCTTCCATTCCCTCTCATTCCACCAATTTAAATTGTTTGACCAATTCAAACTCCCCAAGCTCCTCTTGTCCATCCATTCAAATTCATTTGACCTATTCAACAACCACCTTAGAAGAGTCCCAGCAGAAAATACCTCTCCTCCCCCTTGAGCACAAAAATAAAGCTCTTGTTGCAGTAGATGAGATTCAAACTCCTTCCCCATTGCTCTGCTAAAAATGCCACCACCATTTGGACACAAGCTCATTTGTGTCAACAAGCACACGCAATTAATCTTAAGACCTGCTTCTACTAGCTCTCCCTTAAGTGCCCAAAAAAAAATTTTACCAAAGCTCTAGCTCGAACTCGAGCCTCCTCAGGAACCCCAAGCACACCTAAATAACAACTAAGCGAGCCAAACACATAGAATAGCAAAAAAATGCAGAACCCCTAATTCTAGGATGTCGCATGTCATATAAATATTTCATTAAGAAATTTTGACGTTTGCATGTTTAATTTAGTAAAATTACTAAATCGTAAAAGTTGTAAAAGTAGAGTTCTAGTACGTAAAGGTGTTAAATGGTTATAAAACTTAAATGTAAAGGTACTTAGATGGTAATTAGACCGTTTAAGTGATAGTGGATATTTATGGGATTGGTTTTATTGAAATTATTAATGTTTTGAAAGGATAAAATGGTTAATAAGTAATTAAAGTTAAAATAATTAAAAGAAAATATGTCCATATTCTTCATTTTCATACTATCATTTGAAAACACCATTGAAGAATAAGCTAGGGATCCAAAGCTCTTCCTTATGCATGTGAGTGAATTTTCATCCTGTTTTAATGATTTTTATGTTTTTGACGTCGTTATAGCTTAATCTAGTTAGCCTAGGGACTAATTTACAAAATTGTGAAAGGTCTAGGGTTTTCCATAAATTTTCTCGCTTGATATTTGAAATTTCATGAAAGAAAATTAATTTTGTTGATAAATAAACAACTTTTGTAAAGTGATTTTTATTGAAAATGTCAATTAGGGACTTGGTTGTAGAAATTACAAAAATGCATGGTGGAATGGTGAAATTATGATTTGTATGAATTAGTATGTGTCCATGAAGAATTTGACTAGCTTGGGTAGGGATGAAATTGCATGAATTTCAATTTACAAGCCTAAGGAAAAATTTGTAAAAAGTTAAAATGTTAGGGGTAAAATTGTAAGTATGCATAAATGTGGTTTGTTGATTGAATTGAAATACTTAATTGAATGTAATCATTTGTTTATATTGAGATAAATCTCAACCAGATTTAAATCGAGGAAAGGAAAAAGTCATGGATTAGCTCGATCGTACCCCACTAGTTGTCAAAGTAAGTTAATAGTATTTAAACGTATAATTGAATTTCTATATGTATTTTTATCTTATAAAAATGCAATTAACTGTTTATGTATATTAAACCTTGTTTGTACTTTGGAACCCCAGGTTGCACTTATGTGCCCCTATTTGTACTTCGGTACACCTGATTGCATGTACGTGCCCTTGTTTGTACTTCAGTACCCCTGATTGCACTTAAGTGCCCCTACTTGTACTTTGGTACCCCTGATTGCACTTACGTGCCCCTTTTTACATTTAGATAAATTCAATCAAGTAAAATAAGAGTTCCATTCAATTGATGTTAAGTTATTATATTTGCTATGTTCTTACTAAGCTCTGTAAGCTTATACTTTTTTGTATATCATTTTCTAGATCATTATTGCTGACCCTTGGATGGATCGAATCTTTGGCTCACACTATCCATCATTGTTGGTAGCTCTTGAACTCTTAGGGTTATGGCATGTATATGTGGATATATATATATGTTGTTTTGGTATAATATGGTGAATTACTAAACTAGGTGTTTAGGTAATTTTCTAAGTTTGTGAATAGATATCTTTTGGTATAATAGAATGTTATGAAAGTAAACACTCATGGATTATTTTGGTTTGTTGATGAATTTAGTTGTTATGTTTGGTTTATAAATATGGTATATTGGTTGGTGTGATTTTGGCACTTTGATGCTTTAAGGACTGGTATGGATATGACCAATTTGGTATGTTTGAATTGTGTTTAATTATGAAATGTTTAGGTATGTTTTATATAGGTGTTTGAGGTGCCTATATGGCATATTAGTTGTATGGATTATTAGTCTATTGTACGGATCTTTTTATGCAGGTTTTGAGCTTGTTTATGAGTCTTGAGTATGTGTGCAAAAGTGCCTAAATTTATGCATGTGAAGGGTGAAAGAATTGGCTTTATTTTAGCCAATTTGTTGTCCACATAGCCAAAGACACATGCGTGTGTCTCAGCTATGTGTGAGACATGGCCATGTGACATGGCCGTGTGTCCCCTGTAGGTTTCAAAGAGTGGCAAGTTAAGCAGTTAATGGCCTAGCACATGACCTAGCACATGGCCTAGCACACGGGCGTGAGAGGCCATTCCAAGAGTTACACGGCCTGGAAAATGGACGTGTAGCTTAGCTGTGTGGCCTAAGTTAGAGAGTTACACGGGTTGGGAGACGGTCGTGGTCCCTACTTCGAATGTCCACATGGCCTGAGACACGGGCATGTGAGTCACATGGCCTAGCCACATGGCCATGTGACCCCTATTGTATAAAATTTTCTAACTTTTTCCTATTATTTTAAATGTTCCCAATTTACTCTCGAATCATTTTTAAAGTGTTTTTAAGGCCTATAGGGCTCAAATAAGGGATGATATGTACAGCGTTTGAATGAGATATGATATGATTTATTAAGTTTTGAAAACAAATTATTTCAATTGCATATTTACGTTAATGCCCTGTAACCCTATTTTAGTGATGGATACAATTAAGAGTGTTACATTTAATGGTATTAGAGCTACAATTTAGTTGATTCTAAGACTAACATAGCGGAATAAGATTCAACATATACATGCTACATATACCCTGTGATAGTGTGATGCTTTTGATCCATTCTAATCTTTTTATTTCTTATAGATTCAAGATGTCAGCTGAATCAAATCAAGATAAGGTTAATGAAGCTGAAAGTAATATTCAAGCTTTGAACCCTGAGGCGAGTAACAGTACACCTATTCCCCAATCTATCGGTGATGAGATGAAAGATATGTTTATGGGAGTGATGAACCAATGGTTCAACGAGTTTAAGTAAGCAAATCATGCAACCCTACCTTCTTCACCCCTTATTATGCCTCCTCCGGCACCCCTGAATACTACCAACCCTGTACCTGTAACGGTTACTCGACTATCCGTATATAAAATTCACAAGTATGGAGCGGAAGAGTTCAGAGGTACAAAAGATGATGATCCATCAAAAGCTGAGTATTGGCTATTAAACACAAAGAGAGTTTTTGTGGAGTTATTGTGCACCCCTGAAGATTGTTTGAGATGTGCGGTGTCCTTACTGTAAGATAAGGCGTATCCTTGGTAGGATAGTTTGATCATGATAGTACCTGATGATCGGGTTAATTGAGATTTCTTCCAGAATGAATTTAAGGGAAATTATGTTAGCCGAATGTTTATCGGTGAAAAAAGAAAAAAATTCTCGAGTTAAAATAAGGAAGCCGGACAGTAGCTGAGTGTGAACGAGAATTTGTGCAATTAAGCAAGTATACTTGTAGCTTTGTATCAAATGAGGAGGAAATGTGTATCATATTTGAAGATGGGTTGAACGATGAGATTTGTTTGGCTATAGCAGTATTAAAGTTATGAGAATTTGTAGAACTTTTCGAGTGGGGTCAGAAGGTTGAAGAGATTTGTAAAAGTAAACGACAGTCAGATATGAGGCTTAGAGATTATAACAAGAGAGGGTCATTCAAGCCTGCTCAGTCATCTCCCTCAAAGAAATGTAGAAATGACACAAGTCGGTCAGTTACTCCTTCAGAGCTTGTTAACTGAGAGAAACTGAGATAAAATAATTTCCAGTCAGTCAATGCTCCGACGATGAGTGTTGGGAGCGTGAACATGTGGAGAGACCATTTCGGTGTGTGATGAATGCAATAAAAGACATTTTGGAAAGTGTCGATCAAGATCAAGAGCTTGTTTTCATTGTGGGTCTACTGACCATTTTCTTTGTAATTGTCCTAAAAAGCAAAGTGATTTCGGGAATCAATTAAATAAGCCTGAATCAACTTTTTGAAGGGGTAGACAGTTTGGAAATGCTAAAAAAACTACTCTTGGTCGAGGAAAGAATTGTAAGATGAATGAATGGTCAAAAGTGAGAACACCAGCTAGAGCTTATGCAATCCAGACTCGAGAGGAAGTTACTGTTTTAGATGTTATTACGGGTACTTTTTCTCTCTTTGATATTAATGTCTATGCATTGATTGATCCTGGATCAACTCATTCGTATATATGCACTACATTAGTAGACAAAAATAAAATACCTATTGAATTCACTGATTATACTGTTAAAGTTACGAATCCTTTGGGTTAGTGTGTTCTAGTTAATCAGTTATGTAGATCATGCCCATTGAAAATTAGGGGTTACGATTTCCCCGCTAGTTTAATGTTGTTACCTTTTGATAAGTTTGATGTGATTTTGGGTATGGACTGGTTGACACTGCATTATGCTATTGTGAAGTCTAGAAGAAAACATATTGTGCTAAAATGTTAGGATAGTAAACGGGTTTGAATTGAATCAGACAGATTGGATGATACATCTAGTACAATCTCTGCTTTGACGGCATAGAAATATGTTTAAAAAGGTTGTGAAGTATATCTTGCTTATATAGTTGACTCCAGGGTTTTGAAATTGAAACTAGAATTGATTTTGGTGGTATGTGAGTTCTCGGATGTGTTTCCAGAGGAATTACTAGGGTGACATTCGATCGGGGAAGTTGAGTTTAGTATTGAGTTGGCGTCAAGAGCCTCTTCGATATCGATAGCTTCATATAGAATTGAATGAGTTGAAAGCACAGTTGCAAAAGTTGACAGATAGGGGCTTTGCTCGGCCCAATTTTTCTTCTTGGGGTGCTCTTATGTTATTTGTTAGAAAGAAAGACGGGTCTATGTAGTTATGTATTGATTATAGACAACTCAACAAGGTGACGATAAAGAATGTATTGATGACCTATTTTATCAATTGAAAGATGTGACAATATTTTCAAAGATTGATCTTCGTTCTGGTTATTATCAGTTGCGAGTCAAAGACTTAGATGTGCTGAAAATCACGTTTAGGACCAGGTAAGGACATTATGAATTTCTTTTGATGCTGTTTGTTTTGACTAATGCACCTGCAGTATTTATGGATTTAATGAACATAATTTTAAGACTATATTTAGACAAATTCGTTGTGGTATTCATTGATGTTATTTTGATTTATTCGCAAGATGAGTTAGAGTATGTAGAGCATTTGAGAATTATTTTGCAAACTTTACACAAAAAGCAATTATTCGCTAAGTTTAGCAGATGTGAATTCTGGCTTTGGGAAGTCAGTTTTCTGGGACATGTTGTATCAATAGATGGAATCAGTGTTGATTCGAGCAAAATTTTAGCTATTATTGATTGGAAGCCTCCGAGAAATGTATCTGAGGTTAGAAGTTTTTGGGTTTAGCCGGGTATTATTGAAGGTTTGTCAAGGGGTTTTCGATGATTGCTACACTGTTGACAAGATTATTGCAGAAAGAGGTTAAATTTGAGTGGTCAGAGAAATGTTAGCAAAGTTTCGACCAATTAAAAGCAGTGTTGATCGAAGCACATGTGTTAATTTAGCCAGAGTTAGGTAAAGAATTTGTGATTTATAGTGATGCATCGTTAAATGGTTTGGGCTGCGTTCGAATGCAAGAAGACAAAGTAATAGCGTATGCTTCTTGACAGTTCAAACCGTACGAAAGGAATTATTCGATGCATTATTTAGAGCTTGTTGTAATTGTGTTTGCTTTGAAGATTTGGCAACACCATTTGTATGGCAAAAATGTCATATCTACACATATCATAAAAGCTTTAAATATCTAATGTCGTAGAAAGATTTGAATTTAAGACAATGTAGATGGATTAAGTTACTGAAAGACTATTGATCATTGATTATCATTCAGGAAAAGCTAATGTAGTTGCTGATGCTCTAAGTAGAAAATCATTATTTACTTTATGAGTGTTAAACATACGGTTAATTTTGACTGATGATGGTTCGAGTTTAGCCGAGTTGAAAGCTAGACCGATATTTTTACAACAGATTTGCGAAGCTCAAGAGTACAATGATTTGTTGATAGATAAACGAAAACAGATAAAAATGACTCCTGATCTAGATTTTCAAATTGGATCCGATGATTGTTTATACTTCAAAGGTAGAATTTGCTTTTCGAGAAATTCAGATCTCAGTCAGAAGATGTTGCATAAAGCTTATAATAGTAGTTTGTCTGTTCATCATGGTAGCAACAAAATGTACGGTGATTTGAAGAAAATGTACTGGTTGCTAGGTATGAAAAAAGAGATTTCTGAATTCGTATCGAGATGTTTAGTGTGTTAGCAAGTTAAAGCTGAACATCAGGTTCCTTCGGCCTTTTACAGCCAGTGATAATTCTAGAATAGAAATGGGAGCGCGTCACAATGGATTTTATATCGGGATTGCCTTAATCTCTGAGAAAGAAAGATGCAATTTGGGTCATTGTTGATCGTCTGACAAGTTCGCACATTTTATCCCTGTATGTACAAATTATTCTTTCGAGAGGTTAGCCGAGCTTTATGTTACAGACATTGTCATATTGCACGGGGTGCCAATTTCTATTATTTCTGATAGAGATCCACATTTTACGTCACGATTCTGGCGCAAGTTGCATGAGGCTCTAAGTACTTGTTTACATTTTAGCACTGTATTTCATCCTTAGACCGATGGTCAATCAGAATGAGTAATTCAGATACTTGAGGATATGCTTCGATGTTGCGTTTTATAGTTCAAAGGTAACTTGGAGAAGTTCCTACCTTTGGTTGAATTTTCGTACAATAACATTTATCAATTGAGTATAAAGATGGCACCGTATGAAGCCTTGTATGGTTAAAAAGTGCCAAACTCCATTGTCGTAGCAACCCTTTTTTAGTCAAATCGGAACAGTGGTTTCGGGACCACAAATCCAAAGTAAAAATAATTATTTTTATTATTATTTCGAGGTCTACAATATGATAGTATGATAGTTTGAAAATTTCGTTAAGAGATTTTATCGTTTGAATGCTCAATTTAATAAAAAGGACTAAATTGTATAAAGTACAAAAGTAGTGTTCTAATAGCTAAAGGTGTCTAATAGCTATGGAACCTTAAAGTGGAGGTCCTTAAGTGGTAATTAGACCATTGTTAATGTTAGTGGGCAAAGATGGACATTTTTAATGGCTTTAAAGGTTTTATAACTAGGGTTAAATAGGTAAATTAATAAACAAACTTAAGTTAATAAAAAAGGATATCATCTTTCTAATTTAGATATCACCACCGAAAATAAAAAAGAAGAACATGGATGGGAGCTTTCTAGGGTTCGGCCATTACATTGCTTAATTGGTGAGTTATTTTTGTCCCATTTTTAAGAATTTCTATGTTTTTGAAATCGTTACAACTTAATCTAGCTAGCCTAGGGACTAATTTGCAAAACTATTAAAGGTTTAGGATTTTTCCATTGATGAATATAGGTGTATTTTGATGTTTGATGATAGAAAATGTATGTTTGTTGTTAGATAAACAACATTTGTAAAGTGATTTTTAATAAAATTGTCAATTAGGGATTAAATTGAGAAATGTGGAAATTTTGTGGTTAATTTATGAAATAAATGAAAAAATGGGCTGCTATGGGTCTATATGAAATTTGGCTAGCATGGGTAGGGACTTAATTGCATGCATTTTTATTTTATGAGCTAAGGACTAAATTGTAAAAATGTTGAAATATTAGGGGCAAAAGTGTAAAGTTGCCATAATATGCAATTTGGGCTAAATTGAATAGAATGATAATTAAATAAGCTAAAATTGATTACATATAGATCAAGAAAAGTGAAGTTCGGATTTAGATCGGGGGAAAAGCAAAGTGTTGGACTAATCGACTCATTTCATCATTTTTGCATACGAGGTAAGTTCTTATGTTAATAAGAATTAATATAATTGTGTTTTAAATACTTTATTATTGAATTATTTATGAATACAACCGTGTGGATATGTTCGACGATGATTTAAGAAATGATAAATCCCGGTTGAACCTTAGGAATAGATTAGGATACGAATGACATATCATTAGGGGTTATGTGATTTGGGTGTTGGTCTGTACATCCTACCGGTGGCTGAGTTATCCGGCATGTGTTGCGGATTCTCGTCAGCTTGTGTTAGCAGTATAGTGTAGCTACGTTATGACCGTCAGCTTGTCAGAGCGGACCCATTGATAGCTCGAGAGTGAGCATTATATGTGATATGAGATTGAGGTAACTTTGGCTATGTATTAGCACTTGGGGTGCTAGATTCCTAAGTATCCGATAGTATTCCAAATGGTTAAACGGGTATGTCAAAGGTATTGATGAGTATGAGATTAGTACGAGATGGTACAGATATGTACATGAACCGTATAAGCTTTGAATCGAAGAAATTTGTGAATTTCACATCTAACCTTGTAAATGATCTTGTGATAGGTTTGTGGATTAATATGAGTTGTATATTGTTATATTCAATTGTGTGAATTGTGTATTTATGGCAAGTTGAGTTTATTACTATAGGAACTTACTAAGCTTTATAGCTTACTTTGTTTACATTTTTGCGTTTTATAGTGAATATCGAAGCTAGCTCGAAGTGGGAGTTATCGAAGATTGCATCACACTATCGAGCTTCTACTTTGGTACTTTTGAGCTTTTTTATTTGGTTATATGTTATGTATAGGAATTATGGTCATTTTGGTATATAGTTTGGTAATGAATTTAGCCATTTGAGTTGGCCTGTAAATGTTAAGTGTTTGGTTTTGTGTATAACCATGAGAGTTGGCTTATTTTGTTATATTCAGTGATGTATATATTTGTGCAAATAGCCTTTGTTATGTTGTGTAATATTGCCATTTATATGCTTGTTGTGAATTGATATTTTGGAGTACCATATGGTTGAAATTTGAAGATTTGGTATGCATATGAGTAGTGGTAAGAAAATGCATTTATGAAGTTAACTAGTTAAGTGAATTAAGAATGTGAATTTTGTATGAAATTGAATAGCATATTATGGTATTTGTGTGCCTTATATTTGATGGCATTGAAATGGCATGAATTATGCCAGGTTGAGATTGGTTTGAATGTCTATTGATGTTATGCTATATGCCAATTGATGCTTTTTAGGTGGTTGCATTTTGGGTGAGATAGATGGCTTGGTAAATAGCCTATTTTTGTCCACATGGGTAGAGAAACGAGCGTGTGTCTCAGTCATGTGTGACACATGGTCAGGTGACACGGTCGTGTGTCCCCTGGTGTTTAATTAGAAATCAAGTCAGTATGCTCCACACGTCCCAGCACACGGGCATGTGACTTGGCCGTGTGGCATAAGTTAGTATACCCTATAGGTTTGGCAAGGCCTAGCACACAGCCTGGTACACGGGCAGGAACACGGCCATGTGATCCCATTTCAAATATCCACACAACCTGTGACACGGGTGTGTCTTTGGCCGTGTAAGACACATGGCCTGGCCACACGGGCTTGTGTCCTCTATATATTGAAAATTTTTTATGTTTTTAAAAATTTCTTGAGATATCGATTTAGTCCTGAACCACTTCTAAAGCATGTTTTGGACCTCGTAGCTCGTATTACGGACTTGATGAATGATTATGAATGACTTTTATTTGATTTTAATAATTGTATGAGAAATGTATGTTCGATTGTGTAATAAGTCTGGTAATGCTACATAACCCTATTCTGGCAACGAGTATAGGTGAGGGGTATTACATTTATTGGTATCAGAGCTATGATTTAGTTGATTCTAGGACTACTATAGCGTATGTGAGAGTCTAGCTATACATGCCATATATAACCTGTGATAGTGTGATATCTCCTGACAGTTTAAATCGTGTTTTAATATAGTAAATAGGTCCCAATTGAGCTGTGGCTTGATGTTGAAAGTAATTCACCAGCCTTCATTCATGGAGTAGCGCAATCTGAGCCAAGACCTGTATCGGTTAGTCAGGGAGGAGAGGCCAAGGAAGCCTTCTTCCAAATGATGAACGAGTGGTATACTGAGTTTGTCCTAACTAATCCGACTGTTTATCAACCTCCACCCCCATCTATACCTCAACCAATTCTTGTAGCTCCTCAAGGTGCAGAACAGTTACGATTGAGTATGCCGCTAGTTGATATAATCCAAAAATACGGGGCTGAAGAGTTCAGAGCTCCAGTTGATGATGATCCTGAGAGAGCCGAGTTTTGGCTTGAGAATACAATTAGAGTATTTAATGAACTATCTTGCACACCAGCTGAGTATGTAAAATTCACCGTATCACTTATGAGAGACACTGTATATCAATGGTGGAATACTTTGATATTTGTGGTACCGAGAGAATGGATGACGTGGGAATTCTTCCAAGGCGAGTTCAGAATGAAATACATCAACTAGCGGTTTATCGATCAAAAGTGAAAAGAGTTTCTGGAGTTGAAACAGGGTCGAATGCCTATGACTGAGTATGAAAGAGAATTTGTGAGACTTAGTAAATATGCTCAAGAATGTGTTTCCACTGAGGCAATTATGTGTAAGAGATTTGAAGATAGGTTGAATGAAGATATTAGATTAGTAGTCGGGATTCTAGAGTTGAAAGAATTTGTTGTGTTAGTCAATAGAACATGCAAGGCCGAGGAACTGGGCAAAGAAAAGAGAAAAGCTAATTTTAAAGCTAGAGATTCAAGAAAGAGATCAATGAGTAAACCATATCACTCTTCGTCAAAGAAATCACGGGATTCGTATAATCATTTGATAGCTTCAATGGGATATTCAAATAGAGATCGTGGGAAGTAATACATGAGTCCTTAAACTCAGGCTACTTTAGTGTTGAGTGTGGGTAGTGTAAGAAACAATAAACCCAAGTGTCAATAGTGTGGAAGGCAAAATTTTGGAGACTGCTAGATTAATAATAATGGTTATTTTAAATGTGGCTCGCAAGATCACTTCATTCGGGATTGTCCTGAGTTACCCAAGAAAGATAAATTTCAGAATGCAAGACTGAGTAAAACAACTGCTAGAGGGAGACCACCTAGAAATACTGGGAATGTGACTAGTAGCAAAAGAAGGAATTAGGACTCTACTTTGAGATCCGAGGCTAGAAGGCCAGCTAGAGCTTATGCTACTTGCACTCGCGAAGATACTTCGTCACTAGATGTTATCACTGGTGCATTTTCTCTCTATGACACTAATGTAATTGCCTTGATAGATCCTAGATCGACTCATTCATATGTATATATGAATTTAGAGTCTAGTAAGAGTTTGCCTGTTGAGTCTACCGAATTTGTGATTAAAGTATCGAACCCCTTGGGAAAATATGTTTTAGTTGATAAAGTTTGCAAGAATTATCCTTTGATGATTCGGGGTTACTTTTTTTTAGAAAATTTGATGCTTTTACTGTTTGATGAATTTGATGTGATTCTGGGTATGGATTGCTTGACGCTGCATGATGCTGTTGTGAATTGTAGATGAAAGACCATTAAATTGAAATGTCAGAATAACGAAACTCTTCGAATTGAGTCTATTGAGTTGAGGGGATTGCCTGTTGTGATATCGTCGATGTTAGCTCAAAAATATGTGTGAAAAGGTTGCAACGCTTATCTTGCATATGTACTGATACAAAAGTGTGTGAATCAAAGATTGAATCAGTACTAGTGGTATGTGAACATCCAGATGTGTTTCTAGAGGATTTGCCTGGGTTGCTACCAATCAGAGAAGTCAATTTTGCTATTGAATTAGTACCGAGAACATCACTAATATCGATAGCTCCATACAGAATGGCTACGACAGAATTGAAAGAGTTGAAATCTCAGTTGCAAGAGTTATTAGATAGAGGTTTTGTATGACCTAGTTTTTCGCCCTGGGGAGCACCAGTGTTATTTGTAAAGAAGAAAGATGGGTCGATGAGATTGTGTATTGACTATCATCAACTCAACAAGGTTACGATTAAGAATAAGTATCCTTTGCCGAGAATTGATGATTTATTTGATCAGTTAAAAGGAGCAACCTTATTTTCGAAGATCGATCTGAGATCGGGTTATTATTAGTTGCAATTTAAAGATTGAATATGTCGAAGACTACATTCAGAACAAGGTACGGGCATTATGAATTTCTTGTTATGCCTTTCGGATTAACTAATGCTCCTGCAGTTTTTATGGATTTGATGAATCAGATCTTTAGACCGTATTTAGACAGATTTGTTGTTGTATTCATTGATGACATTTTGATCTATTCCCAAGATGGGTCTGAGCATGCTGAACATTTGAGAATTGTATTACAAACATTGAGAGATAAGCAGTTGTTTGCTAAATTCAGTACATGTGAGTTGTGGCTCTGAGAAGTTGGATTTTTGGGGCATATTGTTTCAGCGCAAAAGGTATATGAGTTGATCCGAATAAGATTTTCGCTGTTTTTTACTGGAAACCAGCAAGAAACGTATCCAAAGTTAGAAGTTTTCTCGGATTAACTGGTTACTATTGGCATTTTGTAAAAGGGTTCTCGATGATTGCTATGCCTATGACTCGATTGCTACATTAAGATGTGAAATTTGAATGTTCTAAGAAATGCCAACAGAGTTTTGAACAGTTGAAAGTATTGTTAACCAAGGCACAAGTTTTAGTTCAGCTTGAATCGGGTAAAGAGTTTGTGATTTTCAGCGACATGTCATTGAATAGTTCGGGATGTGTTTTGATGCACGAGGGCAAGGTGATAACTTATTCTTCTAGTGTAACATTTCTAAATTTCATTAAAATATCAATCAACACATTCATATCGTCCCTAACACGAGCTTACGAGGTCTCAAACATGCATTAGGAGTGGTTTGGGACTAAATCGATAACATCGAAAACTTTTTGAACATTTATAAAATTTTCTCAAAAACAGGGGACACATGCCAGTGTGGCCCGAATGTGTCTCACATGGCCAACAAACACGCCCGTGTCATAGACCGTATGGATATTAGAAATAGGAGCACATTGCCATGTTCCAGCCCGTGTCCAACCTCGTGTAACTCTTTGACTTGGGTCACACGGCCAACACACATGCCCGTGTGCCCTACAAATGGCCATACATGCCTGTATGCTAGGCCGTGTGCTAGGTCGTGCCAAACCTGTAGGGTATAGACTTATGCCACACGGCCAGGTCACATGCCTATTTGTGAGGCCATGTGGAGCATACTGACTTGATTTTTATTTCAACACCAGGGGACAAATGTCCCTGTAACATGACTATGTGTCACACAAGGCTGAGACGGACGCCCATGTGGACAAAAATAGGCTATTTAAGCCATTTTGCCACCCTATCTCATGCACACCTATACCAAACTCCATGGCACCAAAACATAACACTTAAAAGCATTTAAACAACTTCAATCAAACATCATTCATACCATCTCAATTCCAACAACTAACATGTTTTCCTCATTCAATTTATACCAATTATACATTTTCCAAACATTTATCATCATGCACCAACCCACAAGCACATAGCTCCTCAATTATCAGCCATTTGACATCTATAATATCAACTATCAATAACATTGCAAAACCAAC
This sequence comes from Gossypium rotundifolium, assembly GCA_025506655.1. NCBI lineage: Eukaryota > Viridiplantae > Streptophyta > Magnoliopsida > Malvales > Malvaceae > Gossypium > Gossypium rotundifolium. The sequence goes on from CP106722.1 coordinate 138,537,019, forward strand.
CTCAATCACCATAATGCTATACATGTCATATGACCAAACCATAAGCTCAAAAGTACGAAAGTGATGGTTGGATAGTGTGACGTAGTCTCCAATGATTCCCAAATCTGAGCTAGCTTTGAAGTCACTATAAAACATGGAAAAATAAACAAAGTAAGCTTTATGGCTTAGTAAGCTTGTATGAAATAAACTCAACTAATCATAAATATAAAAGTCATCAATTTAAACATATTAACATGTAATTCTTAATAACTACAAACCCTTTCACATGCTTCATCATATGCTTATATGTGAACTTCATAACTTCTTCGATTTAAAGCTCATAAGATTCATGTACATACCTGTACCAATCCGTAACGAACTCATACCTATTTGGAATCATGTCGAATACTCAAAATCTCGCATACTAAGTGCCAATACATAGCCGAATAATCTCGCACACTAAGTGCCATACATAGTCGAAGCTATCTCGATCTCACACACTAAATGCCATACCAAGATGAAGCTATCTTAATCTCGCACACTAAGTGCCATACATAGCCGAAGCTATCTCAATGTCACACACTAAGTTCCCACAAGTAGCCGAATCATCTTTTAACACGAATGTAATCTAGTATACACAATTTATGCAATATCAAAGGATTTAAAGCATAATTCTAACAATGCTTATTACATATGAACTTACCTTTGACGTAAAAATGACGACACGATCAACTAATCTGAGATCTTGTTCTTTCCTCAATCTAAGTCCGTATTTCAATTTTCTTGATCTATATAATAACAAATTCAACTTATTCAATCACTACTTTATTCAATTAAGTTCAAAATACACATTTAGTGTAATATCCCAGACTATGGCTTATGCATAATTGCTTAATTGAATGTGAAAGTATGCCGTTGTATGTATAAATGTGTTCTATGAACCTTAGTGAGTAGGTGAGCGCTTTAGAAATTATTTAATTTTAAGTCTAAAGAGGGAGTTAAGCACGATAGGCCTTAATAAAATAAATGGAAATAAAACACACAATCGGGCTTGGAAAAGTGGCCGGAGGCGCCACTTAAGGCCTCTGGGAATGATGCCACCAATGAGGTAAATGGGCCAAGGTTCGAAGTGCATGGGAAGCTAAATGGAAGCTTTTATTTTTGGCAACAAGGAGCAGTAGTGGACTGCAAAAGGAGTCTATGGGAGGAGTTTGAGATGAGGTCTAATTCTCTTAGAAATTTCGGCTAAGGTAGGAGATAGGTGATAAGGAAGAGTGAATTAAGGGATTTGATAGTGAGAGGAAGAGGTGGCCGGCCAAGGGACTCTCCTGGTGATTAATTTCGGCTTTGTAGTGTGTTAAGGGGTATGCTGAATTGTTCAAAGCAAAATTAGTATCTTTTGTTATTTTCTCTCCAAAGTTTTCTCTTTTATTTCTTTCTAGCTGAATTTCTACTTTATTTCTCAAAGTCTTTTTTTTCTTTTATTTGCTCTAGTCGAAATCTCCTTTCCCCTATTCTCACCATTTCGTAACCTTTAAGGCTTCATACCTCTTCTTTTGTGCCTCTTGTGGAAGCCGAATCCATAAACCCTTGCTACCCCTTTTCTAAAGCTGAATATACAAGGTACCCCTAGCCGATTCTCCATTAAGCCACAAAGCCGAATATCCTTATGGTGACAAAGATAGGTGCTATCGATTTCTTCAGTAGAGGTGAGATCAAGTTTGATTTCTATTCTTTTCTTTTAGGACTTGTCGAAATTTAAAGACTAATTCCTATTACTATTCTTTGACCGAAATCTTAAGGAGAGATTTCGGGATCTCTCTAGTGTCATTGTAAGAAGGAAGCATTCGGGATATCAGATCTAAGGTAAGTAAGGTGTAAGTTTAGTAGAAGGCCATTTATTTGAATGTTAGAATTGGACCTTACATATACTTTTAAGGGTCTTGACATCATCAAGAGCAAATAGCAATTTCGGGATTTCAATATCCGAGGTAAGCTATAAGGTAAGATTCGGCCAAGGCCATGTATGGTGTTATAGATTTATTTCTTAATTATTCAAAAGTCGAAACTAACCCTTTAAGTGAACTAATGTTGGCCGATTACAAGGTAGAAGGATTTCAACGTTTTGGGATTTGATTAGTAGTGGAATCGGCATCAAGGTAAGAATTTGATTACAATAATCCTATTAGGATTTGGTTTTATAGCCGAATGGCTTTTTACTAATAAGATTGGGGTTGGCCGAATATAGGCAGTAAAGATCTAAAGCAGTAGATTGGATTTTTGGGATTTGGAGTGAATTTGCTAAGTGAATCAGGTGTGTACTCTACACTATCTCTTAATAGATGTAAGGCAATATTTAATATATATGTTATAATAATATGAATGTGGCTAAGTTACCATGCGATGGTACAAAGTACTCAGGTACGTTTTTTCTACTCTACTAGGAATATAATCGATCTATTATGGCACATAAGTGCAACTATAAGAATGTGAATAAAGCATAAGGCATAATTTTTGCATGTTTTGCATGACAGGGGGCATATGGGTGATATGTAAAGGGGAAGTGAATTGGTGGCTTAATACTCCAATATCTGAATGTGGTGACTTATGTCACAATATCCAAATGTGGTGACTTATGTCACAATATATGAATGTGGTGACTTATGTCACAAAATAATTATCTGGTGGCTATGCCACGAATTTTATAAGAGGCGATGAGCACGTCATTGCAATGACGCCTTCGATGGTGTGTAGCGGATGGAGGTTGACTTAGTAGTCCCCACGGTGTGATGGTTGGTACCGGTGATGTGTAGCGGATGGATACTTAGGCTTGGGTATGGGTTTGCATCATTAAGTATATGTGCTATTATGTATGAATTGATATGCCTGAATTAATTGAGACTTATGTTGGCTGTATACATTGAGTCTGTTTGACTCACCCGTTGTGGGATTACTTTTCGGTGACGCTCATTAATGGACCCAATTGGCAGGAGCTTAATGGTGGCCATGCTTAGTTCAAGATTTTATTTTATTTTGGACTTGTTATATTTTAAGTATTTTGAATTTAATTTGGGTTTTGATTTGATGTAATAAGGCCTTGGTTTGAACTGTTATGCATGCATATATAATTATCTAAGTATGACTTGATTTTAATAATTCAAGTTAAAGTCCATTTTTCTTAAGTATAAATATTAAACATTTTGACACATAATCAACATGGGTTTTAAATTCGAGCCCAACCCAAATCAACTGTTTTCAAAAACACGCAAAATTTTAGAAAAGTTTCAAATAAGAATCAACTAGTTTTTCCTAGAAGCATGCCAGATCCGGTCAGGGCTTGTGGGTCGGGTTTGGGGTGTTTTAGCTTGGTATCAGAGCCCAATTTTAAACTCTCGACCTTGGGCTTAAGGCCCAAAACGTTTTCAAAATTAAGCCCAAAAGAAATTTGTGAAAAATTTTGAGAAATAAGTAGGTTTTCTGGCATGGCACCTAAGTCTCCGGCCCGAAGTCCACCAGGTAAGTACCCCTATCTCTTGTGTGATTTATGATATGAATTATAGAAGGGTAGAAATGGAACGTAGATTAGCATGATAAGTACTTGAACCCTAGGACTAGGTTACCCCAACAATTACATAAAATTTTAAGTGCCTAATTAAACAAACATGTGGTTAAGTCACCGAGTTAGTGTGTCGCAACCATTGTGCGCATGTCTAGGATTGGTTTCGGTGGGAGCTTGGTATTTAAGTAGTCCGTGTGACTCACCTCCTCTCCACTCGAATCCTACCTGGTGCGTAGCTTCGGTTCATCCTAACCAAGAGGACTCAGCCACAGGCTAAACCCACTAATTAAAACCCGAAAGGGACTAGCCACATTTTTATGGAAACCCTAGTTTTAAAAGTCAATAAACTACCCTTTTGAAATTATGAAAATCTTTATTTTGGAAAAACTTTCTAAGAATTTTTAATTTACAAATTACCTAAATACCCCTAGTCAGAAAAATTACTAAAATGCCCTTGGTTTATAAAATTTCCATACTACCACAGTTTTTATCAAGATTCTCTTACCTTACAAATATCCAAACACCCTACTTTATAATAAGACACCCTGATTTGGAAAATTTACGAAATTACCCCTAATTTGGAAAATGACCAAATTACCCCTAACACAATACAAATGACCAAAATACCTCGATGAAGGAAAATTACAGAAGTACCCTCAAATTAGAAATCTTTAAAAATACCCTTGTTTTGAAAAGTCACGGGAACCATATTTTGTGAAAAAAAATTACCAAAATGACCCTGGCTTATAAAATTATAAAAATACCCCTAGTGTATAAAATTATCATTTCACCCTTGAAATTTTCCCAGCAAGTATTTTAATAACAACAATCTATATTTTGCAACATTTTCAAATACCTTAATTTGAAAGATTACCAAAATACCCCTATAGGAAAAAATTACGAAAATACCCTTGGGTAGTGGAAAATAACAAACAACGACAACTATGACATTTCTCTATAATGAACGAAAGTTCATGTGTGTGACGAATGAATGATTTGAGACTGTATGTGTATGAAATCGAAAGAACTACTTCCTAGAACTATGAAACATAAAATTGTTCATGATAAATCAGTGGAACAAAACTAATACATAAAATTCTTTAATCAGATAAACACAAATCGGAAGTATGAATTCAAGGGGACATGGTCGTAACGTGCGTGGCCGTGGAAGAGGCCGAATGACTGTGTCGGAACCCGTTAGATTGGGTCAAGGATCTGGAAATGAAATACCATCACCACCAACACTGATGTGGAATATCAGGATCAGACAGGGGATGATGTAGTGTCACAGGCGATGCTGCGGGTTTTAGAAAGGGTGGCTGGAGTAGATGGAGGCATGGGAGCTCGAAAGTTAGTACCTGAGTGACTCCGAGCCAACGGAGCTGAAGTGTTACGTGGTATATCAGGTGTGGCACCCAATACCGCTGAGTATTGGTTGGAGGCGACTGAGCGGATTATGGATGAGCTCGACTTAACTGATGAGGAAAAGTTAAAAGGATTGGTGTCGTTTCTTCGCGATGAGTCATATCAATGGTGGCTCACAGTGCGGGATGGTGCTACAGCTGAGGAAATCACGTGGGAGTATGCGAAAGCAGCATACCAAAAGAAGTATGTTGGCACTCATTATATTGATGCCCAAAGAAAGGCTTTTCTAGGAGTGGTTCAAAGAAACAAGTCCGTGGTAATCTGAGTTTGAATTTCTAAAATTTGAGCCATTATGCTCGGGGCATAGTATCAACTGAGCATGAGCGGCGTGTCCGTTTTGAGGACGGACTGAGGGATGACCTAAGATTATTAATAGCCCCGCAACAAGAGCGGGAATTTGCTATGTTAGTGGAGAAGGCTAAGGTAGCCGAGGGTATCAAGGATTCTGTAAGGCAGAACACTGATCGAAATAGGTAGAAAAGAGGTTTTGGATCATCAAGACCATCTAGGAATGAGCAAAAGAGGCCTAGAGTTGATGGTCCGCAGGTCGACAAATTTCTTCGCTAGAGGCGATGTCGTACTTGTGATCAGTGTGGGAAAAAGCACTTGGGTGAGTGTTGGAAAAAGACGGGAGGATGCTTCAAGTGTTGGTACAAGGACCACATGATTAAGGATTGTCCTATGAGAACCGAAGGGGGACGACCAGTAAGTCAAGGTTCTAACCGGTAGGGAAGAGGAGGATGACCACCGCGAGGTCGTGGTTCTTTGGCAGAGGTAATGGTTACAGTAGAGGACGAGGAATACTGGTGAGGTGTTGGTAACACGGAGGCGAGCAACGAGTTTAGTTTATGCGGTTCGTCGGAGGAAGATGGAGGCGACCGGACGTCATAAGCGATACGTTCCTTATATCTGGCAAACCCTATGTTGCTTTAATTGATATGGGCTCGACCCATTCTTATGTTGCATGTAGTGTAGTTGAAACACTAGATATAGCCTCTGAACTTTCTAGTAGGGAGATAACTGTAGTAAGCCCACTAGGTCAAAGCGTAGTGGTGAATAAGATGTTTCAAGAGTACCTTTGGAACTTCAAGGAGCGGTATTTCTTGTCGCTTAATGAAATTACCCTTGAGAATTCGATCTTATACTTGGCATGGATTGGCTAGTGGAGCATCGGGCTGTATTAGATTGTGCAGCCAAGCGAATAGAGTTAAGGACCTCGGAGGATGAGGTGGTAATCTTGATAGGAGAAAGGAGAAACTACTTGTCTAATGTAGCTTCGGCTTTAAATGTTGATAAGATGGTTCGAAAAGGGTGCAAGGCATTTTTGGCCTTCATTAGTGCTTTGGATGCGAAAGAAGGGGGAGTTAGTGGAGTTAGAACCATAAGGGAGTTTGTGGATGTCTTTCCGGAGGAATTACAGAATACCCCGGACGGGGAGGTGGAGTTTGGAATCAATTCTGCAAGATGCTGACTCTTGTGTCTATTACCCCATCTGAGAATGGAACCAAAGGAGTTGGTTGAGCTCAAGGCTCAGATCCAAGAATTGCTCGACCGTGGGTTTATTCGACCCAGTGTGTCTCCATGGGGAGCACTAGTCTTGTTCGTGAAGAAGAAGGATGGAACTATGCGCATGTGCATAGATTATCGTCAGTTGAACAAGCTGACCATTAAGAACAAGTACCCTTTACCAAGGATAGATGACTTGTTCGATCAGCTTAAAGGGGCCGCAGTATTCTCAAAGATCGATCTAAGGTCTGAATATCATCAGCTTAAGGTGAAGGAGGTTGATATCCATAAGAAGGCTTTCCGAAAAAGGTACGGGCATTATGAGTTCTTAGTAATGCCGTTCGATTTAACTAATGCCCTAGCCGTGTTTATGGACATGATGAACCGAGTTTTCCAACCCTATCTGGACCGATTTGTTGTTGTGTTCATAGACGATATTTTAGTGTATTTAAAGTTTGAGGAAGAACATGATGAGCATCTCTGGATAGTGTTGCAAGTGTTAAGGGAAAAGAAGCTCGCCAAATTCACAAGTGTGAATTTTGGCTTAAGGAGGTTACGTTTTAGGACATGTGGTATCTCTTTGAAGGAATAAGGGTGGATCCTCAGAAGATTGAGGCAGTTTTGGATGGGAAACCCCCTAAGTCTGTGGCGGAAGTTTAGAGTTTCTTAGGATTGGTAGGCTATTATAGAAGGTTTGTGGAAGGGTTCTCGTCGATAGCCGCGCCTTTGACAAAGTTGTTGAAAAAGGAAGTACCTTTCGTTTGGACAGATAAGCAACAGGAGAGCTTTGAGAAGCTTAAGAGGGTCTTGACTGAAGCTCTAGTTTTGATTCAGCCGAAGGCGGGGAAGGATTTTGTGGTGTATTGTGACGCTTCCCATATAGGATTGGGATGCGTGTTAATGCAAGATAGGAAGGTAGTTGCTTATGCATCTCGACAACTAAGGCCACATGAGGTTAACTACTCGACGCATGATTTGGAACTAGTGGTAGTGGTATTTGCTCTTAAGGTGTGGAGGCACTATCTCTACGGAGATCAAGTTTGATTTCTATTCTTTTCTTTTAGGACTTGTCAAAATTTAAAGACTAATTCCTATTACTATTCTTTGACCGAAATCTTAAGGAGAGATTTCGGGATCTCTGCTAGTGTTGACTATAAGAAGGGAGCATTCGGGATATCAGATCTAAGGTAAGTAAGGTGTAAGTTTAGGCCAAAGGCCATTTATTTGAATGTTAGAATTGGATCTAACATATACTTTTAAGGGTATTGACATCATCAAGAGCAAATAGCAATTTTGGGATTTCAATATCCGAGGTAAGCAATAAGGTAAGATTCGGCCAAGGCCATGTGTGGTGTTATAGATTTATTTCTTAATTTTTCAAAAGTCAGAAACTAACCCTTTAAGTGAACTAATGTTGGCCGATTACAAGGTAGAAGGATTTCAACATTTCAGGATTTGATTAGTAGTGGAATCGGCATCAAGGTAAGAATTTGATTACAATAATCCTATTAGGATTTGGTTTTATAGCCGAATGGCTTTTTACTAATAAGATTGGGGTTGGCCGAATATAGGCAGTAAAGATCTCAAGCAGTAGATTGGATTTTCGAGATTTGGAGTGAATTTGCTAAGTGAATCAGGTGTGTACTCCACACTATCTCTTAATAGATGTAAGGCAATATTTAATATATATGTTATAATAATATGAATGTGGCTAAGTTACCATGCGATGGTACAAAGTACTCAGGTACGTTTTTTCTACTCCTACTAGGAATATAATACGATCTATTATGGCACATAAGTGCAACTATAAGAATGTGAATAAAGCATAAGGCATAATTTTTGCATGTTTTGCATGACATGGGGCATATGGGTGATATGTAAGGGGGAAGTGAATTGGTGGTTTAATACCCCAATATCTCGAATGTGGTGACTTATGTCACAATATCCGAATGTGGTGACTTATGTCACAATATATGAATGTGGTGACTTATGTCACAAAATAAATATCTGGTGGCTATGCCACGAATTTTATAAAGGCGATGAGCACGTCATTGCGATGTCGCCTTCGATGGTGTGTAGCGGATGGAGGGTTGACTTAGTAGTCCCACGGTGTGATGGTTGGTACGGGTGATGTGTAGCGGATGGATACTTAGGCTTGGGTGCGAGTTTGCATCATTAAGTATCGTGCTATTATGTATGAATTGATATGCTGAATTAATTGAGACTTATGTTGGTGTATACATTGAGTCTGTTTGACTCACCCGTTGTGGGATTACTTTTCGGTGGCGCTCATTAATGGACCTGGTCGGCGAGGAGCTTAGTGGTGGACATGCTCGATTCAAGATTTTATTTTATTTTGGACTTGTTATATTTTAAGTATTTTGGATTTAATTTGGATTTTGATTTGATGTAATAAGGCCTTGGTTTGAACTGTTATGCATGCATATTTAATTATCTAAGTATGACTCGATTTTAATAATTCAAGTTAAAGTCCATTTTTCTTAGGTATAAATATTAAACGTTTTGACACATAATCAACACAGGTTTTAAAATTCGAGCCCAACCCAAATCAACTGTTTTCAAAAACACGCAAAATTTTAGCAAAGTTTCAAATAAGAATCGACTAGTTTTTCCTAGAAGCATGCCAGATCTAGTCAAGGCTTGTGGGTCGGGTTTGGGGTGTTTCATTTAGGCACATTTACACTTTTTCCCCTAATGTTTCACATTTGTACACTTTAGTCCTTACTTCATAAAATCACAAATTCACACAATTCAATCACAACCCATGCTAGCCAAATTTCAATTAGGTCCATAGCAACCCATATTTTCCATTTATTTCACATTTTAACCATAAAGTTTCCATATTTCACAATTTAATCCCTAATTTGCATTTTTAGCAAAAATCACTTAACAAAACTTATATAACTATAGATGACTTGTTCGATCACCTTAAAGGGGCGCGAGATTCTCAAAGATCGATCTAAGGTCCGAATATCATCGGCTTAAGGTGAAGGAGGCTGATATCCATAAGACGGCTTTCCAAACAAGGTACGGGCATTATGAGTTCTTAGTAATGCTGTTCGGTTTGACTAATGCCCAGTGTTTATGGACATGATGAACCGAGTTTTCCAACCCTATCTGGACCGATTTGTTGTTGTGTTCATGAGCGATATTTTAGTGTATTTAAAGTTTGAGGAAGAACATGATGAGCATCTCCGGATAGTGTTGCAAGTGTTAAGGGAAAAGAGCTCACGCCAAATTCAAAGAAGTGTGAATTTTGGCTTAAGGAGGTTACGCTTTTAGGACATGTGGTATCTGGAAGGAATAAGGGTGGATCTCTAAGATTGAGGCGCTTTGGATGGAAACCCCTAAGTCCGTGGGCGAAGTTTAGAGTTTCTTAGGATTGGTAGGCTATTATAGAAGGTTTGTGGAAGGGTTCTCGCCGATAGCCGCGCTTTGACAAAGTTGTTGAAAAGGAAGTACCTTTCGTTTGGACAGATAAGCAATGGGTGGAGAGCTTTGAGAAGCTTAAGAGGGTCTTGAATGAAGCTCTGTTTTGATTCACCAAGGCGGGAAGGATTTTGTAGGTATTGTGACGCTCCCATATAGGATTGGGATGCGTGTTAATGCAAGATAGGAAGGTAGTTGCTTATGCATCTCGACAACTAAGGCCACATGAGGTTAACTACTCGACGCATGATTTGGAACTAGTGGCAGTGGTATTTGCTCTTAAGGTGTGGAGGCACTATCTCTACGGAGATCAAGTTTGATTTCTATTCTTTTCTTTTAGGACTTGTCAAAATTTAAAGACTAATTCCTATTACTATTCTTTGACCGAAATCTTAAGGAGAGATTTTGGGATCTCTGCTAGTGTCGACTATAAGAAGGGAGCATTCGGGATATCAGATCTAAGGTAAGTAAGGTGTCAGTTTAGGCCAAAGGCCATTTATTTGAATGTTAGAATTGGATCTAACATATACTTTTAAGGGTATTGACATCATCAAGAGCAAATAGCAATTTTGGGATTTCAATATCCGAGGTAAGCAATAAGGTAAGATTCGCCAAGGCCATGTGTGGTGTTATAGATTTATTTCTTAATTTTCAAAAGTCGAAACTAACCCTTTAAGTGAACTAATGTTGGCCGATTACAAGGTAGAAGGATTTCAACATTTCAGATTTGATTAGTAGTGGAATCGGCATCAAGGTAAGAATTTGATTACAATAATCCTATTAGGATTTGGTTTTATAAATGAATGGCTTTTTACTAATAAGATTGGGGTTGGTAGAATATAGCAAGAAAGATCTCAAGCGAGATTGGATTTTCGAGATTTGGAGTGAATTTGCTAAGTGAATCGGTGTGTACTCACACTATCTCTTAATAGATGTAAGGCAATATTTAATATATATGTTATAATAATATGAATGTGGCTAAGTTACCATGCGATGGTACAAAGTACTCAGTCGCGACGCTTTTTCTACTCCTACTAGGAATATAATACGATCTATTATGGCACATAAGTGCAACTATAAGAATGTGAATAAAGCATAAGGCATAATTTTGCATGTTTTGCATGACATGGGGCATATGGGTGATATGTAAGGGGAAGTGAATTGGTGGTTTAATACCCCAATATCTCAATGTGGTGACTTATGTCACAATATCGAATGTGGTGACTTATGTCACAATATATGAATGTGGTGACTTATGTCACAAAATAAATATCCGTGGCTATGCCACGAATTTTATAAGGGCGATGAGCACGCCGACCGCAAATGATCGCCTTCGATGGTGTGTAGCGGATGGAGGGTTGACTTAGTAGTCCCCACTGTGTGATGGTTGGTACGGGTGATGTGTAGCGGATGGATACTTAGGCTTGGGTACGAGTTTGCATCATTAAGTATACGTGCTATTATGTATGAATTGATACATTTTAACCATAAAGTTTCCATATTTCACAATTTAATCCCTAATTTGCATTTTTAGCAAAATCACTTAACAAAACTTATATAACTATCATCAAACCTTCAAAATTTATCATCAAACTTCAAAATACATGCTTATTCATAAATGGAAACTTTCTAAATTTTTAACAATTTTGCAAATTAGTCCCTAGGCTAGCTAGACCTAGTTGCAATGATCTTAAAAATATAGAAATTATTAAAAACTAACCTCAAATTGAATACATGCATGGACGTCAAGTGCCAAAACTTTAAAGCACCCAAAAATGGTGTTTTTCCTTAGCTTATTTCAGTGGAAGAAGATGATACCAATGCCACCTTTTGTTTTACTTAATTTTAACTTTATTACTAATTTACTTATTTAACCTTGGCTATTAATATTAAAAATACTTAATCTCATGTCCATATTTGTCCATTTAACTAAACAAGGGTATAATAACCATATAAATTCCTCAACTACATAATTCCATAGTTAGTTAGTACTTTTAACAGGTTCGAATCTCCTAGCTAGCATAAGGGAGGATTTTATTTTTTTTCTTCCCTATAAGTGTGGCCAAGAACCTTCTAGAGTGGATGAGTACTCTTTTAATTTTGGCTATTTGACCATGTGAAAAGGAAGCTAGGAACTTATGGTATGGAATCATAAGTTGATGATAAGATGAAGGGACAAAAGGCATAATATTGGGCAATGTTTTGGGAGTGTGTTCATGGTCATTTGACCATGAACCTAGACGCATATAGGGGCTAGAGGGTGGTTTAATTGTGTAGCAAATTTTGGATATGATGGGGAAGAAACAAGGAGGAAAAAGGGGATGATGTTGGCTAGGTTGACCGAAAATTTAGTGTAGCCATTAGGGTGCTAGTTGGCCAATAATCCTAGCAAATTGTCCATCTTTTCTCCCTTCTCCAAAACATTTCCCCTAAACCGAAACTATCATTGGCATTTGGTACAAGTTTGCTTTGTTTTGGCATTGGTATTTTGACCAAATAGGTACCTTTATTTCATCTTTTCCTCTCAAAATTTTATCTCTTTGATGCCAAAATATTGTCACTTTTGAAGTCACTTCTTTTCTTCCTCTTTAGTGCCGAATTTAACTTTCACCAAAGCCTTCTCTTTCATTTTCTTTTCTTTCTTTTTCATTTTATTTCTCTTTCTCTTCCCTCTCATAGCCGAAACCACAAAAGATCAAGCACCATTTTCTTCTTCATTTCTCCCTCTTGGCCAATGCACCTAAGCCCCAAAACCAATCTCCTTTCTTTGATCTTTCTCTTTTCTTCCTTTTCTTTTTCCTTCTCACTTTTGTTTTCTTTCTTTCTTCTCTATAGAAACTATTTTCTTCTAAACCAAGAATCATCAATCCTTTTCTTATTTTTCTTCAAGATCGAATCATATTCTTTTCAATCTCCTTTCTCACTTTCTTTTATTGAAAACTGAAACTATTATATACTAAAAATCACTATCTTTTTCTTTTATCTTTTGTCCAAACCGAATCATCAATCATTCTTTTCTTTTGTTTAGCCGAATCTTCAAGTGAATAAGTAAAACTTTCCGTCCATCGTTTTCATTATTTATTTCTTTTTACTTTAGCAAATTTAGAAACATGATCTCTTATTTTCTCTCTAGGCCAATCCTTGGAAAGGATTTTCAAGGGTCCTTGTTGAAGAAAACTTTAAGAAGTGATCTTTCGGATCATCTAAGGTAAGATTATTCCCTTTGGTTATATCAAATCTTTTTGAATGGATCGCTAATCAACGTTATTTTGGGGCGATTTCGGATCAACAAGATAGGTAAGAAAAGAGCCGACGGAGTGTTTGGAAGAGAGAGGTGTTCCTTTACCATCGAATTACAAACGAAGGGTCAGATCGGTGGTTAGAGACTTTCCACTGGGTTGTGGACCCTCGCTAACGAGGATCGATTATTTGAAGTAGTGCATACAACCGAACCACTTTACGTTGGTGGAATATCGTGGTTTTGATCCATCTAGTGGAGAAAACCACAAATAACTCGCTGCTCGAGAATCCGAGGGTAAAGAATTAGATCTCTCGTCAATAAGTATAGTTTTGTTAACAATAGTGTATACTAACCAAGTGTGTTAATTAATTAGGTGTTGACGAACGAGAGGGTATTGTTCTCACTGCCACAAGGTGTGTAACCTTACATTAAAATTCCATAGATCTATATTTAAAAAAGTAATTTTAATACAAATATGTTTGTTTGTGGTTACCAATCATTGGTATACAAAATTCGGTATGTTTACCCCAATATTCCGCTTATTTTGCTATATGCATAAATATGAAATAAGTATGATTATATTATGTTTTGAGGGTAAATGGCATGAAAATCATATGTGATATGTATGTGCATGGGCATATGGGTATATTTGATAAAGGAGGAAGTATTCTGGTGGTTTTACCACATTTTCGGTGACTTCGGTCACATGTTTGACTCCGTGACTTCGGTCACATATTTGACTCGGTGACTTTGGTCACATATTTGAATATTAGAACATGCATTTTACACTTTACGCGATTTAGTCCTTTTTATCAAATTAAGTATTCAAATGATAAAATTTCTTAATGAAATTTTCACAAAATTATTTAATCATGCTGTAGACATTAAAATAATAATAAAATAAATATTTCAGCTTTGTATTTGTGGTTTCGAAACCACTATTCTGATTTGACTAAAAACGGGCTATTACAACTCTCCCCCCTTAGGGATTTTCGTCCCCGAAAATCTTACCAGTGAATAGGTTAGGGTACTTGTAACACCCCTAGCCCGTATTTGTCGTTGGATTGGGGTTACGAGGCATTACTGATCATAAAATAATTCAAAACAGACTTCCTTTACAAGGTTAATCATCTAGAATTTTTTTTTCATATATGCATTTCATTTCACATACTTATCAAATATGTATACTTTAACTTTGATGACATTTGAATAATTCAAATATAAAATATTTTAATTATCAAGCAGATGTCATGTGCATACTTTATCTGATCAAACATACATTATTATCTTTCATATAAGTGAAATATTCCATAGTAACATTCGTTTGCCTTATTACTACATTTGCATAACATGAATAAATAATCATATAATTCACTTAGCATATGCTAAAATATATCATCAACAACTAATTAAACCACTCAAATAGATTATCCAAAATGTTCAAATAATGTGCCATTTGAAAATGATACATAAACATATTCATTTCATGTCTATTCGCAACCAAGATCTACTAGTACATATTAATTGATTTTCAAATAATTATCAAATACAAATGGCCATACCTATCATTATTTTATAACTTAAGCGTACTCAATGTATCACATATTCTTGACATACATTTTACTAATTAATGCATTACATGTTATAACTCAAACACAAACATCATTTACTTCATTATCGAAACATCACCTTTTACCCTTATACATATATATTTTGAGTTAATAAATGAGTCATACCATTTCATCTTGTAGAAATATGAATATATATATACATATATAAATATATATATATATATATATATAGATACCGAATCACCAAGTTGACCATAACCCTTCCATATATTTCCACCAAATAACCGAGTACACAAGTACATTATATAAGCTTCCAAATCAATTCATGATGCAATCTATACTTCACAAGAATAAATCAATAACCAAATATAAACATATATCCCATACACAAATCTTATCTACTATGTAATAAACATATCAAAATAAACTTTTTCTATATTCGAACATAACCTATCATCCTTTAATACCAATTCATGAATAACATCTTAACCAAATTAACAACCAAATTCACTCATACTTTTATCTATCCATATGACATAACGAATCAACCAAATGCACACATCCAAAATTACTAACCAGCTTCAATGCACAAAATAGATATCATGAATACCATTCATTCAAGACATATAGCATAATAACCAAATGAACGTAAGCCATAATCAAACAAAATCGTAATAAAGCATTGAAGGTAGGCCATTTTCGCATGGCTTAATTTATATAAAACCAAAATCTAACATTTCAAATTACAATCTAGCCTATACATGCCGTAGGTTCGAAAATTCAGCTTATAAAATACTGAGGACAGTTGATAATGTGATAAGTTTCTCTGACGATTCCTGAGCTCGAAACTTGAATTCAAAATCTATAAAACAGAGGTAAACATGAACACACACAGAGTAAGCTTACATAGCTTAGTAAGTCATAAGCAAATAAACAACTTAGCTACATAATCAAATCATATAAAGTAAACCAATTTTTTTTACTATCATGGTTACTTTAAATCTTTAAACTTACAAATTCATGTATTTTATATGTACTTTCACTTGTATATTATTCATGGCCGAGTGAACATACATACATATATATATATTAACAAACTATCATTCAATTTCCAAGCCAAAATAACTTTATCATAACTAGTACATATACTTTTATATGCATAAATTCATAGGTCAAAGGATAATAATCACATACATATTTATATTATATGGTAGAATACACATGCATATTTATATAAGCAAAATATTCTTCAATTTCAAAGCTAAATATCATTATGTGAACACATATACTTATACTCATGAATCAAAGTATGACTTCTTATGCATAAGCATAGTAATGACCGAAAGAACACTTTTATTTATAAAGATGCATTAACAAACTATCATTCAATGACCAAGCTAAAACATCTTTATCATACTAAATACGCATACACTTATATGTATACACTCGTAAGTCAAAGTATAACAATTATATATATTTATATCCATAGCCGAATATACCACCAATTTCATATATTAAAAAAATAATTTTAATAATGTTCATATTATTTATTTACAAGTCCGAATACCTTTTTCACATTCACATATGTACTTGCTTTACTTCAAGCATGTCTTGCAACAATTATTAAGTAACTTACTCACTTAGTTTCAAATAGGTAATAAACCAATACATACCTGACCATTTTAGCTCACTTTTGCACATTTGATCTCAACTTATCCATGCCCGTTGAACCATTCAGAATTGGATAGGACACTCGGATAATCACACATATATCGTACAATGCCAACGTCCCAGACGTGGTCTTACATGTAACCACATATCGATGTCATTATCCTAGACAAGGTCTTACTCACACACATATATCAGAATCACATATCGATGTGATATTCTTACTCGCACATCACATATCGAAATCCTATGTCATGACATATGTATCTAACTATTCCTAAGGATCATACGGGGCTTTCGGACGTCGTATCTCGGTCGAAACGAATGCTTGAACATGGTTACCAAGCTTATTCACATTCGGCATACGCACATATAAATTCATATTTTTCATACCAGTATATATATTTAACATTTATCTACAATTAAATACGTCTATTTGCCGACAAACTTACCTCGGACGATTTAAAATGGAACAGGACGACTAGTCGACAACTTATTTTTTCCCGATCCAAATCCAATTTCTTTAGTTCTTGATCTAAACATATTCAAATATATTTTCATTCAATTTAGTCCAAAAACATAAATGGGAAAATTATAATTTTACCCCTGGCATTTACACTTTTTACAATTTAGTCCTTATTGCACAAAACACAAAACATTCAAAATTTCAAGATACCCATGTTTGGCCGAATATTCCTAGTGTTCATACAAGCCCATATATTTAATTTATTTCACATTTTAGTCCCTCAAATTATTATTTTTGCAATTTAGTCCTAATTGCTCAAAATAATCAAAAACTCCGATACAAAATATGTTAATCTAAAACATATCTTTCATATTTCATCATCAAACAACAAAAATCACAAGCTATCAACCATGGCACAACTCAAAATATTCATCAAAATAAAAAATTAAAGCAAGGTTCACTAGTATTCGAAGCAACGATCCTAAAAACATAAAAATTATCAAAAACTGAGTAAAAACGAACCTTAAATCATGCTTGGGAGGTGCCCGAACCTTGAAACCTTGTTCTTTTCATATTCAGTTTTGTAAGAATAATATCCACTTTGATTTTTTAATTATATGTTTATATTATATACATTTTATTACTTAATTTACTTATTTAACCTTGGTATTTTAATATAAACCATTTATAATGGTTGTCCACAACCGTCCATCATTATAAATTATGGTTTAATAGTAACATAAAACCTCCATATTAAAAGAACCACAACTATTCAGCCCTTTCATACTTCACCACCAAATTTTCCTTTTATGCGATTAAGTCCTTTTATTTAATTAGGCACCCAAACGACAAAATTAAAGCAAAAAAATTTCACAGATATAAATTCACACAAAATAACCACAGTTAGTAATTTTTAAATATTTTTCTAACTCAGATTCATGGTCCTGAAACTACCATTCCGACCAGCGTCTAATTCGGGCTGTTACAGTACTATTTTCTCATAGCTTCCTCGGGTTCCCACGTAGCCTCTTCAATACCGTGACGTTGCCACAAGAATTTCACTAAAGCTATGCATTTATTTCTCAACTCTTTAACCTCTCAAGATAAAATTCTGATCGGTTCTTCGTTGTACGTCATATCGGGTTGAATTTAAATCTTTGCCGGAGAAATTACATGTGAAGTATCTGATCTATATCAAGGCAACATTGACACATGAAATACATTGTGGATTTTCTGTAACTCAGTCGGAAAAGCTAATCAATAAGCCACTGGCCCTATTCTTTCAATGATCTCATATGGCCTAATGAATCGCGGACTCAACTTGCCTTTACGACCAAATCGAAGTATTTTCTTCCACGAAGATACTTTCAAAAACACTTTGTTACCGATCTGAAATTCAATATCTTTTCATTTCAAATCGCATATGGTTTCTGTCGATCTGAAGCCACTTTTGAACTATCATGAATTACATTTACTTTATCTTCTGTATCTCGGATTAAATCAACCTCGTGAATTTTTTCTCACTAAGCTCAATCCAGTATAACGGAGTTCGACATTTGTGACCATACAAAGCCTCATACCATACCATCTTTATACTAGATTGAAAGCTGTTGTTATACACAAATTCAACCAATGGAAAAAATCTCTCCCAATTAATTTCGAATTCTAATACACAACAACGGAGCATATCTTCGAGAAGTTGTATTACTCTCTCAGACTGGCCATCAGTTTGCGGATGAAATGCTGTACTTAAATTCAACTTCTTACCCATAGCTTCTTGCAATTTCTTCCAAAATTGCAATGTAAATCTCGGATCTATCTGAAATAATAGAAATTGGCACTCCGTGCAATCTAAAAATCTAAAAAATGTACAACTCAACCAATTTATCAAGCGAATAATCAGTACGTACTGGAATGAAATGTATAGATTTCATCAGTCGATCAACAAAAACCTAAATAGCATCTTTCTTCTTTGGAGACAAGGGTACTCTCGATACAAAATCCATCATAATTCTATCCCATTTCCACTCTGGTATCATTACAAGCTATAGTAAACCTGAAGGCACTTGATGTTTGGCTTTAACTTGCTGACACACTAAACATCTCGATACAAATTCAGAAATGTCTCGTTTCATACCCAACCACCAACACAATTCTTTCAAATCATTATACATTTTGGTACTCCTAGGATGAACAGATAAACAACCACTATGCGCTTCGTGCAAAATTTTTTGAATGAGCTCAGAATTCTCGATATACAGATTCTACCTCAGAACATTAAGCAATCATCGGATCCGATCTGAAATTCAGAATCACTTGTTGACTCACATTGTACTCTTTTGGCTTGTAACTCGGTATCATACTTTTGAGCTTCACAAATTTGTTGAAGAAATATTGGTTTAGCTTTCAACTCTACTAGAATCAAACCATTGTCAGACAAAGTCAATATCGTATTCATCGCTTTCAAAGCAAACAGAGATTTTCTACTCAAAGCATCTGCGACTGCATTTGCTTTCCCCAGATGATAATCAATCACTAACTCATAGTCTTTAAGCAACTCGAGCCATCTTCGTTGTCATAAATTCAAATCTTTCTGGGTCATTAAATATTTCAACTTTTGTGATCGGTAAAAATGTGGCATTTCTCACCGTACAAATGATGTCGGTAAATTTTCAATGCAAATACAATAGCGGCCAATTCTAAATCATGCGTCGGATAATTCTTTTCATGCAGTTCCAACTGTCTGGAGGCATAAGCTAAAACTTTTCCCTCTTGCATCAACATGCAACCCAAACCATTCAATGACGCGTCATTATAAATCACAAACTCTTTACTCGATTCAGGTTGAACCAACACTAGTGCCTCCGTTAGCAAGGCTTTTAATTAATCAAAACTCTGTTAACATGTCTCAGACCATTCAAACTTCACATCTTTCTGTAGCAGTCTGGTCATTGGTGTAGCAATCATCGAAAATCCTTTAAAAAAATGTCGATAGTAGCCAGCTAACCCTAGAAAACTTTTGACTTCGGCATTTTTTAGTGGTTTCCAGTCAACAATTGCTAAAATCTTGCTCGGATCAACTCTTATACCTTTCGCTAAAATGATATGCCTAAAAATTAGACATCTCTAAGCCAAAACTCACACTTACTGAATTTAGCATATAGTTGCTTATCTCTCAATGTTTGCAACACAATCCTCAAATTCTTGGCATGCTCAGACTCATCTCGTGAATAGATCAGAATGTTGTTAATGAACACAAAAACAAATCTATCTAAATATGGTCTAAATATCCGGTTCATCAAGTCTATAAAGACTGCAGGAGCATTAGTTAATCTGAAAGGCATAATATGGAATTCATAATGTCTATACCTCATTCTGAAAGTAGTTTTTTGCACATCTGAATCTTTCACCCACAACTGATAATAGCTAGATCTCAAATCAATCTTCGAAAACACGATTGCCCCTTTTAACTGATCAAACAAATACTTATTCTTTATTGTAACCTTGTTGAGCTGTCTATAGTCAATACACATTCTCATTGATCCGCCTTTCTTCTTTACAAATAATACAAGCACACCCCAGGGTGAAAAACTAGGTCATGCAAAACCTGTATCTGTTAACTCTTGCAGTGAGATTTCAACTCTTTCAACTCTGTTGGAGCCATTCTATACAGAGCTATAGATATCGGTGAAGTTCCCAGCACTAATTCAATAGGAAACTCAACCTCTCTGATCGGTGGTAATTTAGGCAACTCTTTTGGAAACACATTTAAAAACTCACATACTATCGGTACTGATTCAATCTTCAATTCGGACACTTTTGTATCTAAGACATAAGCAAGATAAGCTTCACAAACTTTTCTCACACATCTTTGAGCTGACATAGATGAAATCACAATAGGCAATTCACTTGATTCATCTAATTCAATTCGAATGATTTCACTATTCTAACAATTCAATTCAATAATCTTTCGTCTACAATTTACCACGGCATCATGGAAAGTCAACCAATTTATACCCATAATTACATCAAACTCATCAAATGGCAAAAGTATCAAATTAGCCAAAAAATAGTAACCTCGAGTCTTTAAAGAACAATTCTTGCAAACTTTATCAACTAAAACATACTTGCCTAAGGGGTTCGATACTTTAATCACAAACTCAGTAGACTCAACAAAAAACTCTTATTAAACACCAAATTCATACATATATATGAATGTGTAACACCCCAAACCCGGCCTAGACGTTATGGCCGAATCTAGTGATATCACATTGAAGTGTTTTTCGAAAATAGCATTTCATTGGAAAACCCGTTCTATATTAAAACTCATTTATGATCATAATGAAATTTAAGGGTATCTTGTTCATTGAAAACTCAAGTTGATTTTAGCAGTTTGTCGATCATATTAGTTTGTTACCATATTTAAAACAATGTTTGATGCGAAAGATTTTGCAGTATTTTACGAAAACGTGGAGTTTTGAAAAGTATTCATCTTTTGAAAATCCACGTCCTACTACTATCAGTAAGAATTTAAATAATTAAAAGCCCAAATTTAAAGAGGCCTTATCACAAAAAACGCCCAAATTAAATTATTATAAATAAAAATCTAAAATAGAAGCAGGTACGGTGGCGTGTCCACCTCAGGACCTCATGAGATCGATCGACCTAAGATTGGGAGTACCTGTAAGATAAACATAGGGGCGAGTTTACGAAAACTCAGTGTGTAACCCCATATAAAAAAATAACCAATCATGCAAGTGTAATCTGGGCCTAAGCCCAAATAAATAACAAATCAATTCAGTTGGGCCTTAACTCATTACAGAATCAATATCAATGTGGGCTTTAGCCCATTACAGTATCAGTATCAGTGTGGGCCTTAGCCCATTACAGAATCAGTAACAGTTCAAACATGCAATCAGAAATCCTACCCAACCAGCCTCTAAAATCCACTCCGTCCAGCCCAACACTCCATGTGGGGATAAAATCACCCACCCATCACTACACTCCAAAATTAGCACCAGTTGCGGCACTAAACAGTATTTGTAGTAGAGCTGCCAGTACAATACACTTCCTCCAATCATAATAATCTCATCCCATGCAACATATCATACATGTATGCAACATATATATCGGGGCATGCTCATATACAGTCATACATAGCATAAAACATACAATCATTTTATAATATAGAGGCATAATAGTCATTTACCACATAGGGGCATAACAGTCATTTTGTATCAGTTTGGGGGTCAGGTGTACTTACTGACCCATCAGTAGGTTCACAGTCGTTTCGGGCGACCCATGCAACCTTAACAGTCAAACAGTGAAAATAGGCCCAAAGCCTATAATACGGGCCCATGTGAGCCCACACGCCCGTGTGGCCCATATAGCTTAGAATTGGTCTCAGTCATGCAAATCACATAGTTTGGCCCAATAATCTCCACACATCCGTGTGGTTTACCCACCATGAGCCTGTTCGGCCCACACGGCCCATTTCGTCCAACATGGCCCAAAATGGCCTAAGACCACGAAATCGCTCATGGTGATCTCGATAGACTAACGCCCATGCTTTATGCATTCAAATTTCCACACAAGCGAGCGCACGCTCGTGTAGCATCAATGCCACACTTTTTCTAGCTTTTGCCAGTTTACAATTTGGGCAGTGTTTACACACACTTTTGACATTTCACCGACATCGTTTATGGAGTTCTATTACACATCTGTTTACGAAAATAGCGCACTCAGTCCTTGAACCCTCCAAATCTAAATTCAAAACATAAACGATCGATTAGTCATAAGATCAACAAATTTAAAACTACTCTACTCGACCTACTTAATCGCTTCATTGACATCACATACTTTGTTCGAACAACTGAGTCCCTATGCACTTTACCCACTGGAAAATAATGATCACTAACTCTCGGGGTTATTACCTACAATCCAATCAAAACCCCTTATTAACCATTATCTACAAGAACAATTTAAGCCAAATCAAATACTAACTTATCGAAAGTACATAATCGTAGATTAGAAATGGAGTACTAAATCGGTAAAGAGCAAAGATAAAGTCGGCACAGTGAGGGTAGAAAAAGAGAGCAAATCGACAAGAAGGGAAGAACACAGTCAATCAGAAGAGGAAAGAAATAATTTGCCTGGGTACCAAGGTGATAAGAGGAATCCGTTTAAGGGAGAAAGAGAAAAAAAGACGAGGTAGGGAAGAAGGTATATTCACCAACCACCGAAAAAGAAGAGAAGAGGTAAAAATGTTTGTTGTGAAAAAGGGCAACCTGAAAGGAACAATGGACTAGCCAAACACACCTTACAAAGTTCAGAAAAAGATGAAAGAATGAGAGACGATAGGCTTGAGAGCAGAGAAAAAATTTACAAAAAAGGGAAAAGTGAAAGGAAGCACTAGAAGAATTTCGGCCAAAATGGAAAGGGAGTTGCCGTCCAACTTGGGAAACAAATGAGGAGCATCCCTCTCTTAACCAAATTCTTGATTGCCACAGTTCAATTTCGGCACAACACTCCCCCTTCTCACATTCCCTTGATTTTCTCCTCAAATCCCTCCTCAAATCTCTCCACCTGATCACACCTTCACTCAACCACTCAATTTGAATTCTTCCTAACCACTTCAGTGTTTCAGTCAAACTCCAACTCCTCTCACAGCACAGCAGCAAAATAAATACTCCCTTGCCTCTACCAAGATTTGAACATCAGTCCTCTGGCATAGGTAACACGCCACTTACCCCCTAGACCAGCAGGCTTTTTATGTCTTACTTTTACCCGCAATTATTTAAAAGCCTACTAGCTATAGCAAAGGTTTATTCCCTAAAACTAAAACTTTTTGCACAAGCCCAGGCTTTGACCCAGGACTTCTCAAACACTCCCAAACATACCCAAATCAGTTAACCATTGAGGCAAACATGTATTTGTGTTAAAAACATGCAAAAATAAATAATTGGATTTTTGGGGTGTTACAAAATGAGTCACTCCAAGATCAATCAATGCAATAGCATTAGTGTCATAAAGAGAAAATATACCGGTGATAACATATGGAGATGACGCATCTTCACGAGCGCAAATAGCATAAGCTGTAGTAGGTGCTCTGGCCTCAAATCTCACTGTAGAATCTCTCGTAGTACCGCGATTACCATTCGTATTTCCTGCATTTCCTAGTGGCCTCCCTCTAGCAGCTGTATTGCTTGATTTTTCATTCTGAGATTTATCTTTTTTAACTCAGGATAATCTCGAATAAAATGATCTCATGAACCAAAACTGTAACAAGCTCTATTATTATTTTTCACCCAACAATCTCCAAAATACCATCTTCCACACTGTTGACACTCGGGTTTGTTGTCTTTCACGTTGCCAACACTCGATACTGATGTAGCTTGAGCTTTAAGGCTGGTGCATTGTTTTTCGTGATCTCTATTGGAGTACCTACTAAAGTTGTCAATCGGTTAAAATAATCTCTAGATTTTTTGACGAGGAATGATAAGGTTTACTCATCGATCTCTTCCTTGAATCTCTTTCCTCTAAAACAACAAATTCCTTCAATTCTAAAATTTCGAGTAGAAGTTTAATATCTTCGTTGAACCCATCTACAAATCACTTGCACATGATTTCCTCGGTGGAAACATATTCCCGAGCATACTTGCTCAACCGTAAAAGTTCTCTTTCATAATCAATTACAGTCATTCGGCCCTATCTCAACTCTAAAACCTCTTTATGCTTTTGATTAAGGAACCACAAACTTATATATTTCTTTCGAAACTCAGTTTGAAAGAATTCCCAAGTCACTCTCTCTCTCGGTACTACAGACACTAAGGTATTTCGCCATTGATATGTTGTGTCTCTCAACAAGAAAATGGCACACTTTAAACATTCAGCTGGCTTGCACGAAAGTTCATCGAATACTCGAATAGTATTTTCAAGCCAAAATTCAGCTCTCTTTGGATCATCATCAATGGTAGCTCTGAACTCTTTTGCCTCATATTTTCAAATTTATCTACTGGCGGCTTATTCAATTGTTGAAGTTCCACAAGTTGAAGGGCTATGGGAATCGATTGGGGAATAAGTGGGGGTAGAGGTTGTTGAGCAACCGGATTGGTCTGGACATATTGAGTGAACCACTCGTTCATCATTTAGAAAAAGGCTTCTTTAGCCTCTCCACCTTGACTACTCGACACAAGTCTAGAATTAGACGGCGCTGCCCCTTGAGTGGGAGCTGGTACATTACTCTCAACATCGTCAGCTATAGCTTGATTGGGATCCATTTACTATATGAAAGCACATTTTAAATTGTCAGAAGTCATTACACTATCATAGGTTATATATGGCATGTATAGCTAGACTCTCACACACGCTACGTTAGTTTGAGAATTGACTAAATCGTAGCTTTGATACCAATAAATGTAACACCCCTCACCTGTATTCAACGCCAGAATAGGGTTTCAGAGCATTACCAGACTTATAACACAATTACACATACACTTTCTCATACATTTCCAAATTTCATTCAAATATCAATCAACACATTCATATCGTCCATAATATGAGCTTACGAGGTCTTACACATGCACTAGGAGTGGTTCGAGACTGAACTGGTAACTTTGAAAACTTTTCAAACATTTATAAAATTTTCTCAAAAATAGGGGACACATGCCCATATGGCCCGATTGTGTATCTCACACGACCAATAGACACGCTCGTGTCACAGGCTATATGGACATTCGAAATAGGAGCACATGGCCATGTTTCAGCCAGTGTCTGACCCCGTGTAACTCTCTGACTTGGGTCATACAGCCAACACACACGCCCGTGTGGCTAGCCTCTGTGCCCTATAAATGGCCATACATGCCCATGTGTCGGGACGTGTGGCAGGCCTTGCCAAACCTGTAGGGTATACTGACTTATGCCACACAGCCAGGTCACACGCCCGTGTGTGAGGCCGTGTGGAGCATACTGACTTGATTTTAATTTCAACACCATGGGACACATGGCTGTGTAACATGACCATGTGTCACACACGGCTGAGACACACGCCCGTGTCTCTGCTTGTGTGGACAAAAATAGGCTATTTACGAAGCCGTTTTGCCACCCTATCTCATGCATACCTATACCAAATTCAATGGCACCAAAACATAACACTTAAAAGCATTTAAACAACTTCAATCAAACATCATTCATACCATCTCAATTCCAACAACTAACATGTTTATAATCTCATGTTTTCCTTATTCAAATCATACCAATTATACATTTTCCAAACATGCATCATCCTGTACCAATCCACAAGCACATAGCTCCTCAATTATCAACCATTTGACATCTATAATATCAACTATCAAGAACATTGCAAAACCAACCTCAACCACATAACATAACCCATATGCATACTTATATATATACATAACCAAAT
Source organism: Gossypium rotundifolium (assembly GCA_025506655.1). Taxonomy (NCBI): domain Eukaryota; kingdom Viridiplantae; phylum Streptophyta; class Magnoliopsida; order Malvales; family Malvaceae; genus Gossypium; species Gossypium rotundifolium. Next base: position 138,563,308 of record CP106722.1, read on the forward strand.
TAACCAAGTTAAGCCAAGTCTCATGGCAATATATACAAATTAAAATATGACCAATCACAAGCCATATAAAATGGAAAACTCACTGCCAAAATACATATCTAAATGACCATAATCATATACATGCCATATGACCAAACCATAAGCTCAAAAGTACCAAAGTGATGGTTGGATAGTGTGACGTAATCTCCGACGATCCCCGAATTCGAGCTAGCTTTGAAATCACTATAAAACATGAAAAAATAAACAAAGTAAGCTTTATAGCTTAGTAAGTTTGTATGAAATAAACTCAACTAATCATAAATACACAAATCATCAATTTAAACATATTAACATGTAATTCATGATAACTAATAAACCTTTCACATGCTTAATCATATGCTTAGATGCAAACGTCATAACTTCTTCGATTTAAAGCTCATAAAATTCATGTACATACGTGTACCAATCTGTAATGAACTCATACCTATTCAGAATCATGTCGAATACTTGAAATCTCACACACTAAGTGCCAATACATAGCCAAAGCCATTTTAATCTCGCACACTAAGTGTCATATGTAACAACCCATTTTTAGTCAAATCAAAATAGTGGTTTTGGGACCACAAATCCAAAGTCAAAATATTTATTTTATTATTATTTTAATGTTTACAGTATGACAGCATGTATGTGTGAAAATTTCGTGAATTAATTTTATCGTTTGATTAGTCAATTTGATAAAAAGGACTAAATCGCGTAAAGTGTAAAACTTGAGTTCTATTAGCTAAATGTGTCTAATAGCTATAGAACCTTAAAGTTAATGTTCTTAAGTGGTAATTAGCCCATTTTAATTATGAGTGGGAAATTATGGGTATATAGTAAGTATTCAAATATGTGTATGAAATGTTATGGATTAGTTTTCTATTGAGTTATAAAATGTTGCAAAATTATGCTTGTGCAAGTTTTTAAAAATAGGGTGGCAAAATGGCTTTGCAAATAGCCTATTTTTGTCTACACGGGTAGAGACACGGGCGTCTGTCTCAGCTGTGTGTGACAGACGGTCAAATTACACTGCCGTGTGTCCTCAGTGTTGAAATTGAAATGAAGTTAGATCCTCCACAAGGTCTCATACATGGGCGTGTGATCGGTAGTGAGGCACAAGTCAACATGCACCTGTGACCAGCTTTTGGTCAAATTGGAACAGTGGTTTTAGAACCATAAATACGAAGTCAAAATATTTATTTTATTATTTTAATAAGGTCTAAAACATGATAGATTAATTGTGTGAAAGTTTCATAAAGAAATTTTACTATTTGAATGCTTAATTCGATAAAAAAGACTGAATCGCATAAATTATAAAATGCATGTTCTATTAGTAAAAGGTGTTAAATAATTCTGGTTTATTAAAATTAGGGTCCTTATGTTGTAATTAGACCATTCAAATGGTGGATGGACAATAGTGGACATTAAATGGTTGATATTATTGGTATTTCATTAAGGTTATATTGGTAATTAGCATAATTAACATATAATAAATAAAACAAACAAAGAATTTAAGGTTATCATCTTTGTCATACTGAATGAAGCATGGAGAAAAGCCATTTTAGGTTTTGAAAGCACTCGGTCACTTTAGAGCTTAATTGTAAGTTCATTTTAGCTTGGTTTTTAATGATTTTCATGTTTTTTAGATCGTTGCTCCGTATTCTAGCTAGCCCATACCTGTTGAAATGTGTGAAAAAGGGCTATGATGCATATCTTGCATACGTACTGGAAAAAAAGGTGTGTGAATCAAATATTGAATCTGTACCTATTGTTTGTAAGTTTTCAGATATATTTCCAGAAGAACTACCGGGTTTGCCTCTGATCAGAGAGTTTGAATTTGGTATTGAATTAGTACCGGGAACAACACCGATATCGATAGCTCCATACAGAATGGCTCCAATAGAATTAAAAGAGTTGAAAGCTCAGTTGTAAGAATTGACAGATAGAGGTTTTGAGCGATAGAGTTATTATACAGGGTGCACCAGTATTGTTTATAAAGAAAAAGGATGGCACGATAAGAATGTGTACTGATTACAGATAGCTGAACAAAGTGACTATAAAGAACAAATACTCTCTACTATGTATTGATGACTTATTTGATCAGTTGAAAGAGGCAACAGTGTTTTCAAAGATTGATTTGAGATGGGGTTATTATCAGTTGCGAGTTAAAGACTCTGATGTGCCAAAAACCGCATTAAGAACAAGGTACATACATTATGAATTCCTGGTTATGCATTTCGGATTAACTAATGGTCCTACAGTTTTCATGGACTTGATGAACTAGATATTCACACCATATTTAGACAGATTTGTTGTTGTATTCATTAACGACATTCTGATCTATTCGTGAGATGAATTTGAACATACCGAGCACTTGAGAATTGTGTTACAAACTCTACGTGATAAGCAATTATTTGCAAAGTTTAGCAAATGTGAGTTTTGGCTCCGAGAGGTTGGAAATTTGGGGCATATTGTTTCAGTTAAAGGTATTAGAGTTGACCCGAGTAAGATTTCTGTTATTGTTGATTGGAAACCTCTGAGAAATGTGTCTGAAGTCCGTAGTTTTCTGGGCTTAGTGGGTTATTACCAAAGATTTGTGAAAGGATTTTCGATGATTGTGACACCAATGATATGACTACTTCAGAAAGATGTGAAATTCAAATGGTCAGAAAAATGTCAGCAAAGTTTTGAACAGTTGAAAGTACTGTTAACTAAAGCACCAGTTCTGGTTCAACCTGAATCGGGGAAAGAGTTTGTGATTTATAGTGACGCGTCATTAAACGGTCTGGGATGTGTTTTGATGCAATTGAAATCTCATGAAAAGAACTACCCGACACATGACATAGAGTTGGCTGAAATTGTGTTTGCATTGAAAATTTGGCGACACAACTTATACAGACATTTTTACGAATCACAACAGCTTAAAATATCTGATGTCACAAAAAGATTTGAACTTGCGACAACGAAGATGGCTCAAGTTATTGAAAGATTATGAATTTGTGATTGATTATCACCTTGGAAAAGCTAATATTGTTGCTGATGCCCTGAGCCAAAAATCTTTGTTTACATTGCGAGTAATGAATACCCAATTGATGATTTGTGATGATGGGTCTGTTTTAGCTGAATTAAAAGCTAAACCTATATTTCTTCAACAAATATGTGAAGCTCAAAAAGATCACCATGAATTGTAAGTTAAACGAATTCAATATGAGACTATCCATAATTTAGAGTTTCAAATTGAAGTCGATGATTGTTTAAGGTTCCGGAATAGAATTTTCATACCGAGAAATTTAGAACTTATTTAGAAGATTTTGCACGAAATGCGCAATAGTTGCTTATCGGTTCATCTGGGGCGTACCAAAATGTACAACGATTTTGAAACAATTTTACTGGTGGCAAGGCATGAAACGAGATATATCAAAGTTTGTTTCTAAATGTTTGATTTGTCAGCAAGTTAAAGCTGAACATCAAGTACCATCGGGTTTACTACAGCCTGTGATGATTCACGAGTGGCAATGGGATAGAGTTACAATGGATTTTGTGTCAGGATTGCCCCTAACTCAAAAAAACGAAAGATGCTATTTGGGATGTTGTTTATCGACCAACGAAATCGATCATTTCATACCAATTACATATAGATTCTTGACTTGATAGATTAGTGAATATTATATTTACGAGATTGTTTGATTGCACGAGGTCCCACTATCTATTATTTTTTATAGAGATCCGAGGTTCACATCACAATTCTAGAAGAAATTACAAGAAGCCCTAGGTACAATGTTGAATTTGATCTTGCTTTTCATCCTCGATGACAATCAATCGGAGAGAGTTATTCAAATTCTCAAGACATGTTGAGATGTATTTTAGAGTTTGATGGCAATGGGAAAAATACTTCTTGTTGAATGAGTTTATGATATAAAACAGTTTACATACGAGTAAAAAGTTTGCAACGTATGAAGCTTTATATGGTCGCACATGCTGAACTCCGCTATGCTGGTCTGAACTAAGTGAGAAAAAGATTCACAGGTTGGATTGATTAGAGAAACTGAAGCAAAAATGACAAGGATTCGCAACAATTTAAAAGCCACTTTAGATCGAAAAAAATCATACGCGGATTTGAGACGTAAAGAAATTGAGTTTCAAGCCAGGGACCGAGTGTTTTGATTGTGTCAAATAGTCGAGTTTTAATATTTATAAAGAATATCAAACCTGTAGACTAACTATGACAACGATTGAGGCAAGTGCACCTATCGAACAATAATATAGTTAGGCAAGATTATTTTATCGAACCCAAAGGAACCTAAAAGTACTACTACTCACTTTCTTTCTATTATTTAGCCTAAAATATGGAGTGATTGGATTATTAATCTAAAACTAATGAAAAAAACTAAACTAGATGCAAAGATAAAAGAATGAAACTTTGGGAAAAACTGTGGAAAACTCAGTTGATTATGACGATACCTCAGGAAGAATCCACCTATGACTTCTCTTGTTATCTAACTTTTAATTCATTTGACTTCTTTACTTAGCTTGATCCGTAAGACTCTCTAACCTATATTAAACCCTCTCTCGAGGCGAATAACGTCTAAACTTAAGTTAATCAGTGGAACTCCCGTTCTTTTATAATAACCCCCTAAGGAAGCAGTAAATCCATCAATGGACTCCCATATTAGCTTTCACCCTAATCCGCAAAATCTCGTCACCCTATCTCTAGGCGATGCGATCAACTCGCTTAATTATGCTAGATCTACTCTTAGGTAGGTCTATTCCTCCTCCACCTAAGCACATCGATTAAATTAAGCAACATAATTAAGAATAAACTAAGTACTTATCATATAATTTAGAAATCAAATAACAAAATTCATCATAAATTTCATCCCCTTCAGTTATCTGAAGGGTTTACTTCATAACAAAAAAAAAAAAAAAAGAACATCTCAAGAGAAAAGATACAACAAAACATAAGAAATCCCTAAAACCCCCTAAAAGAATTGAAGAGGAGATCATCCGTCTTAAGTAGAACTCCAGCTTCTTGAGATGGATCAACTGGCTATCTTCGAGTAATTCCCTGAATGAAAGCTCTGGCAGAAGGCTTCTGCCGAACTACGACTCCTGTTTCAGCTTCTGCCGAACTCCCCATTTTAGTTGCTACCTTGGGTGTTTATATAGGCTTTGAGATGCTTTACTTGGCTCCTAAGTATCCTAATTCAAGTAAAATTCCTCCTAGGATGTTTATGTAGGCTTATGAATGTGTTTCTTTGCCTTCAAGCATCCAAATCTGAGTGAAATTGCTCTTTCCCACGGCAGGGGCACGACCATGGCACATGCCCGTGTAAATCGTGGTTGGACCGTGTCTCGATTCTGTCGATTGGGGTACGATCGTGTAAATCGTGGCATAGTTGTGTCTTAGTTAATTGTCGAGGCACGCTGTGTGGCTTGAAGTCCGAGTAGTCGATTTCTTTTTGGCCCAAATTGGCCCGTTTAGCGATTCGAATGCTAGCGGTGGTAGAAGAGGAGGGCTGACCTCAACGAGGTCGAGGTTGAATAATGAGGTAATGGTTTGACCAAGGTCATGGAGCACCAAGCGAGTGTTGAAGGTTGAAGCAAGGCGACCAAGGTTAGTTTATCTTTGTCGGACGTCGCGAGGATAGTGATCGCTGAGACGAGACAACGAGTAAGTTTCTTATTTATGGATTATACTTCATTACTTTACTCGTTATAAGATTAGTTCGATCTTATGTTGCTAATGAAGTGTATGGAACCTTGATTGTGAACTTAGAGAATGTGCCTAGAAAGTATGATAGTTCTTTAAGATCGAGTGCCTGACAAAAGCGTAGTGTGGTGAGTTAGACTATATGGATGAACGATAGTAAGTAATTTCGAGGATGAAATTTTGTTTAAGGGGTAGAAGCGTAACATCTGAATAGGGCCTATGCATTTTCGGTTTAATTGTATGAAATGACAAGTTTAAGCACTAAGAATAAATTTTGATATTTTGGAAATCTGAAATGCATGAAAATGGAAACTGAACATTTTGGAAACCCGAACATTTTGGAAACACGAACATTTGGAAACTTGAACATTTTGGAAACACGAACATTTTGGGAAACTTGAAGATGTAAGAAAAATGGCTGATTCTGAGCCGATCGAAAATTTTAGGAAACTTAGAAATAAGGTCGAATGACATATTTTAAAGTTCAAAATAGGAAATAAGGGCAAGAGGGCCTTAAAAGAAAAAGTTGGTGAAATTTGACACAATCGAGCTTGGAAAAGTGGCACTGAAAGTGTCACTTAAGGCTTATGGAAATGGCGCCATGTAAGAGAAAAGGGCTGAGTTTGAGTCACTTGGAAAGCAAATATTGAAGGTTTTATTTTGCTTCCAAGACTAGGGGTGGACGACACCTACTTCTAGAAAAGGAAGATTTTTATTTCGGTTAAAACTTGATAAATTAAGTGTTAAGTAAAGGATTTTCTTTTAATAAGATAAATGAGGAGATAAGGGATGGATTAAATACTTTTAATTTAATAAGGTGATAATTAAAAGATAATATTATCACTTGTGGGGGAGTAGTGGCCAAGTCAAGGACTCTTGGCGTAGCAATTTCAGTTAAAGGAGGAGAATTTAGGCTATTCTCTCATCTTTTCTAAGCCTTGCCAAAATTTTCCTAGCTCTCCCCCCCTCTCTGTCGAATTTTCTTTAAGCAAAAACCATCCTCTCTTCTTCTATTTTTCTTCTTTGTTTCTACTATCAAAGCCGAATCTTTGTTGATTCTAAGCAAAGGAGCAATCAACTACAACATCAAAAAGAGTAAGATCTGTGGTCAATCAATTTCTATTCCTTTTCTTTTTGCCAAAAGCAAGATACTAATCCCTATTCTTGTTCATGGCTGAATCTACAAGGATCTCTCAAGTTTTCACAAATACCAAATATAAGGATCAAGGATCTAAGGTAAGAACAATTAATTTTTGTTCTTCTAAATTCTTTTAATCAAGATCTAAGGAAATAACCTCTTTTATGTCTCTTGGCCGAATATCAAAGGAAGAGTTTTGGGATTTCAGAATTCAAGGAATTTAAGGTGAGGCATATTCGGCTAAAGGCCAAATATTACTTATTAAAATTAGATCAGATCTAACATATGAAGTTGTAGGGATTTCGACAGGCATATTAAGGAATCCTCTTCAGATTTGGACATTTTATGGTAAGTGACATTCAGCTAAGGTTTGATCTTGATATTCGGAATTATTTTTCCATTTATTCAAAGGTTAGAAACTGACATAAATACCTGATTTAGTGACTAGCCGATTTAAGGAAGGAATACCATCAATTTTTTCGGCATTTTATTTACAGTCTTTCAATTCAGGTAATAAGGTAAGTAATACAAATCCTACTCGGATTTGGTTTTTAAGCCAAATAGGTTGTTAATATATTTTAATGGTTGGCCGAATATAGGATCTAAAGTTAGATCGGGATTTTCGAGATCTCAAGGAACCTATTAAGCAAATCGGTGTACGCACACTAACCTTCGATTTATCATATGGCAATTATTTTTAATATGTGAATATGCATAAGAATATGAATGTGGCTAAATACCACAAATGTGGTAAAAGTACTGTGTACATTTCCTACTTAGATAGGATTATGAAATATGTTATTCTATAACATGTGAATATATGTATATGAATATGAAATTAAGTATGTTATGCATGATATATATATTTTTGGGGCATTCGGATTTATGTGAAAGGGGAAGAAGGTGTTGACTTGGTCTCACTAGCGTTATATGGTGACGACGGTCACAACATTTTGAATATGGTAACTCGGTTACATTATCCGAATTTGGTAACTTCGATTACACTATTTGAATATGATGTCTAATGACACAAATTATATAGGCGATGAGCACGTCGATTGCAAATGGCGCCGCCGATGGTGTGTAGCAGATGGAGGTTGACTTAGTAGTCCCCGGTGTATTTGGCGGTCTGGTGGTGTGTAGCGGATGGACCATTAGGCTTGGGTTTGGGTTGCATCATAATTTATTTTATATGAATCGATGTTTGAACATGTATGCTGATTTGTTGAATGTTAGTATTGTGTGCACATTGAGTCATTGACTCACCCGTTGGGGAAACATTTTCGGTGATGAGCGGTGATGGACCGGGACGGTAGACCTCGAGGTGGCCATGTTCCATTTGAAGATTTTATTTGATTTGGACTTTGTTATTTGTTTTGGGTTTTACTTGATGTAATAAGGCCATAAGGCCCAGTGGATTTTTCTTATTCTGCTTTACTTTAAATTGTTATGTTACGAACTATTATGACTAAAGTCAAGTGTTTTTTTTAAAACCTTAAAAATTATTTTGTCACCTTAATAAAAATTGGATTTACTAGATTAAATAAATGGGTTTCCAATCTAAGCCCAATCCACAACAACATTTTTGTAAATATTTTACAAATTTTCTCTAAGTAACAAAAATCTTTGAAACCGGTTTACTTTAGGAACATACCAGATCCGGTTCAGGCTCGTGGGCCGGGTGTGGGGTGTTTCAAAGTGGGGGTAGAGGTTGTTGAGCAGCCGGATTGGTCTGGACATATTGAGTGAACCACTCGTTCATCATTTAGAAAAAGGCTTCTTTAGCCTCTCCACCTTGACTACTCGACACAAGTCTAGAATTAAACGGTGCTGCCCGTTGAGTGGGAGCTGGCATTACTCTCAACATCATCATCTATAGCTTGATTGGGATCCATTTACTATATGAAAGCATCTTTTAAATTGTCAGAAGTCATTACACTATCACAGGTTATATATGGCATGTATAGCTAGACTCTCACACAAGCTACGTTAGTTTGAGAATTGACTAAATCGTAGCTTTGATACCAATAAATGTAACACCCCTCACCTGTATTCAACGCCAGAATAGGGTTTCAGAGCATTACCAGACTTATAACACAATTACACATACACTTTCTCATACATTTCCAAATTTCATTCAAATATCAATCAACACATTCATATCGTCCATAATATGAGCTTACGAGGTCTTACACATGCACTAGGAGTGGTTCGAGACTGAGCAGTAACTTTGAAAACTTTTCAAACATTTATAAAATTTTCTCAAAATAGGGACACATGCCCATATGGCGTGAGTGTATCTCACACGACCAATAGACACGCGTGTCACAGTCATATGGACATTGAAATAGGAGCACATGGCCATGTTTGACCCGATTATCGATCCGTGTAACTCTCGACTTGGGTCACATGACCAACACACACGCCGTGTGGCTAGCCTGTGCCTATAAATGGCCATACATGCCCGTGTGTCGGGCCGTGTGGTGCCTTGCCAAACCTGTAGGGTATCTTGACTTATGCCACTGGCCGGTCTGGCACTGCAGTGTGAGGCCGTAAAGATGACATCTTGACTTGATTTTAATTTCAACACCATGGGACACATGGTGTGTAACATGACCATGTGTCACACACTACTGAGACACTGCTTGTGTCTCTGCTTGTGTGGACAAAAATAGGCTATTCTGAAGCCATTTTGCCACCCTATCTCATGCATACCTATACCAAATTCAATGGCACCAAAACATAACACTTAAAAGCATTTAAACAACTTCAATCAAACATCATTCATACCATCTCAATTCCAACAACTAACATGTTTATAATCTCATGTTTTCCTCATTCAAATCATACCAATTATACATTTTCCAAACATGCATCATCCTGTACCAATCCACAAGCACATAGCTCCTCAATTATCAACCATTTGACATCTATAATATCAACTATCAAGAACATTGCAAAACCAACCTCAACCACATAACATAACCCATATGCATACTTATATATATACATAACCAAATTAACCAAGTTAAGCCAAGTCTCATGGCAATATATACAAATTAAAATATGACCAATCACAAGCCATATAAAATGGAAAACTCACTTTGCCAAAATACATATCTAAATGACCATAATCATATACATGCCATATGACCAAACCATAAGCTCAAAAGTACTAAAGTGATGGTTGGATAGTGTGACGTAATCTCCGACGATCCCCGAATTCGAGCTAGCTTTGAAATCAACATGAAAAAATAAACAAAGTAAGCTTTATAGCTTAGTAAGTTTGTATGAAAAAAACTCAACTAATCATAAATACACAAATCATCAATTTAAACATATTAACATGTAATTCATGATAACTAATAAACCTTTCACATGCTTAATCATATGCTTAGATGCAAACGTCATAACTTCTTCGATTTAAAGCTCATAAAATTCATGTACATACGTGTACCAATCTGTAATGAACTCATACCTATTCAGAATCATGTCGAATACTTGAAATCTTGCACACTAAGTGCCAATACATAGCTAAAGCTATTTTAATCTCACACACTAAGTGTCATATGTAACAACCTGCTTTTAGTCAAATCGAAATAGTGGTTTTGGGACCACAAATCCAAAGTCAAAATATTTATTTTATTATTATTTTAATGTTTACAAGATGACATGACATGTATGTGTGAAAATTTCGTGAAATAATTTTATCGTTTGATTAGTCAATTTGATAAAAAGGACTAAATCGCGTAAAGTGTAAAACTTGAGTTCTATTAGCTAAATGTGTCTAATAGCTATAGAAACTTAAACTTAATGTTCTTAAGTGGTAATTAGCCCATTTTAATTATGAGTGGGAAATTATGGGAATATAGTAAGTATTCAAATATGTGTATGAAATGTTATGGATTAATGTCCTTAGTATAATGCTTTGGATGCATATAAGTATTCAAATATGTGTATGAAATGTTATGGATTAGTTTTATATTGAGTTATAAAATGTTGCAAAATTATGCTTGTGCAAGTTTGTAAAAATAGGGTGGCAAAATGGCTTTGCAAATAGCCTATTTTTGTCTACACGGGCAGAGACACGGGCGTGTGTCTCAGCCGTGTGTGACAGACGGTCAAATTACACGCCCGTGTGTCCTCTAGTGTTGAAATTGAAATGAAGTTAGATCCTCCACAAGGTCTCATACATGGGCGTGTGATCGGCCGTGTGGCACAAGTCAACATGCTTGTAACAGCCAGTTTTTGGTCAAATTGGAACAGTGGTTTTAGAACCATAAATACGAAGTCAAAATATTTATTTTATTATTTTAATAAGGTCTAAAACATGATATATTAATTGTGTGAAAGTTTCATAAAGAAATTTTCTTTGTTTGAATGCTTAATTCGATAAAAAGGTGAATCGCATAAATTGTAAAATACATGTTCTATTAGTAAAAGGTGTTAAATAATTACGGTTTATTAAAATTAGGGTCCTTATGTTGTAATTAGACCATTCAAATGGTGGATGGACAATAGTGGACATTAAATGGTTGATATTATTGGTATTTCATTAAGGTTATATTGGTAATTAGCATAATTAACATATAATAAATAAAACAAACAAAGAATTTAAGGTTATCATCTTTGTCATACTGAATGAAGCATGGAGAAAAGCCATTTTAGGTTTTGAAAGCATTCGGTCACTTTAGAGCTTAATTGTAAGTTCATTTTAGCTTGGTTTTTAATGATTTTTATGTTTTTTAGATCGTTGCTTCGTATTCTAGCTAGCCCATACCTGTTGAAATGTGTGAAAAAGGGCTATGATGCATATTTTGCATACGTACTGGAAAAAAAAAGGTGTATGAATCAAATATTGAATCTGTACCTATTGTTTGTAAGTTTTCGGATGTATTTCCAGAAGAACTATCGGGTTTGCCTCTGATCAGAGAGTTTGAATTTGGTATTGAATTAGTACCGGGAACAACACCGATATCGATAGCTCCATACAGAATGGCTCCAACAGAATTAAAAGAGTTGAAAGCTCAGTTGTAAGAATTGACAGATAGAGGTTTTGAACGACCGAGTTATTCGCCCTAGGGTGCACCAGTATTGTTTATAAAGAAAAAGGATGGCACGATAAGAATGTGTACTGATTACAGATAGCTGAACAAAGTGACTATAAAGAACAAATACTCTCTACTATGTATTGATGACTTGTTTGATCAGTTGAAAGGGGCAACAGTGTTTTCAAAGATTGATTTGAGGTGGGGTTATTATCAGTTGCGAGTTAAAGACTCTGATGTGCCAAAAACCACATTAAGAACAAGGTCGAGACATTATGAATTCTGGTTATGCATTTGGATTAACTAATGGTCCTCTGGTTTTCATGGACTTGATGAACTAGATATTCACACCATATTTAGACAAATTTGTTGTTGTATTCATTAACGACATTACGATCTATTCGTGAGATGAATTTGAACATCTGAGAGCACTTGAGAATTGTGTTACAAACTCTACGTGATAAGCAATTATTTGCAAAGTTTAGCAAATGTGAGTTTTGCCTCCGAGAGGTTGGAAATTTGGGGAATATTGTTTCAGCTAAAGGTATTAGAGTTGACCCAAGTAAGATTTCTGTTATTGTTGATTGGAAACCTCCGAGAAATGTGTCTGAAGTCCGTAGTTTTCTGGGCTTAGTGGGTTATTACCAAAGATTTGTTAAAGGATTTTTGATGATTGTGACACCAATGATATGACTACTTCAGAAAGATGTGAAATTCAAATGGTCAGAAAAATGTCAGCAAAGTTTTGAACAGTTGAAAGTACTGTTAACTAAAGCACCAGTTCTGGTTCAACCTGAATTGGGGAAAGAGTTTGTGATTTATAGTGACGCGTCATTAAACGGTCTGGGATGTGTTTTGATGCAAGAAGGAAAATTTATAGCTTATGCTTCCCGACAATTGAAATCTCATGAAAAGAACTACCGACACATGACATAGAGTTGGTGAAATTGTGTTTGCATTGAAAATTTGGCGACACAACTTATCTGAGACATTTTTACTGAATCTGTGACTTAAAATATCGATGTCACAAAAGATTTGAACTTGCGACAACGAAGATGGCTCAAGTTATTGAAAGATTATGAATTTGTGATTGATTATCACCTTGGAAAAGCTAATATTGTTGCGATGCCCTGAGCCAAAATCTTTGTTTACATTGCGAGTAATGAATACCCAATTGATGATTTGTGATGATGGGTCATTTTAAATTGAATTAAAAGCTAAACCTATATTTCTTCAACAAATATGTGAAGCTCAAAAGATCACCATGAATTGCAAGTTAAATGAATTCAATATGAGACTATCCATAATTTAGAGTTTCAAATTGAAGTCGATGATTGTTTAAGGTTAGGAATAGAATTTTCATCTGAGAAATTTAGAACTTATTTAGAAGATTTTGCACGAAATGCGCAATAGTTGCTTATCGGTTCATCTGGGGCGCACCAAAATGTACAACGATTTTGAAACAATTTTACTGGTGGCAAGGCATGAAACGAGATATATCAAAGTTTGTTTCTAAATGTTTGATTTGTCAGCAAGTTAAAGCTGAACATCAAGTACCATCGGGTTTACTGTAGCCTATGATGATTCCCGAGTGGCAATGGGATAGAGTTACAATGGATTTTGTGTCAGGATTGCCCCTAACTCAAAAAAACGAAAGATGCTATTTGGGATGTTGTTTATCGACCAACGAAATCTGATCATTTCATACCAGTACATATAGATTACTGACTTGATAGATTAGCTGAATATTATATTTCTGAGATTGTTTGATTGCACGAGGTCCCACTATCTATTATTTTTGATAGAGATCCGATGTTTACATCACAATTCTAGAAGAAATTACAAGAAGCCCTAGGTACAATGTTGAATTTCAGTACTGCTTTTCATCCTCTGACTGACAATCAGACTGAGAGAGTTATTCAAATTCTCGAAGACATGTTGAGATGTATTTTAGAGTTTGATGGCAGTTGGGAAAAATACTTACCGTTGAATGAGTTTGCGTATAAAAACAGTTTTCATACGAGTATAAAGATGGCAACGTATGAAGCTTTATATGGTCACACATGCTGAACTCTGCTATGCTGGTCTGAACTAAGTGAGAAAAAGATTCACAGGTTGGATTGATTAGAGAAACTGAAGCAAAAATGAAAACGATTCGCAACAATTTAAAAGCCACTTTAGATCGAAAAAAATCATACGCGGATTTGAGACGTAAAGAAATTGAGTTTCAAGCCAGGGACCGAGTGTTTTGATCGTGTCAAATAGTCGAGTTTTAATATTTATAAAGAATGATCGAACCTGTAGACTAACTATGACAACGATTGAGGCAAGTGCACCTATCAAACAATAATATAGTTAGGCAAGATTATTTTATCGAACCCAAAGGAACCTAAAAGTACTACTACTCACTTTCTTTCTATTATTTAGCCTAAAATATGGAGTGATTGGATTATTAATCTAAAACTAATGAAAAAAAAAACTAAACTAGATGCAAAGATAAAAGAATGAAACTTTGGGAAAAAACTGTGGAAAAACTCAGTTGATTATGACGATACCCTCAGGAAGAATCCACCTATGACTTCTCTTGTTATCTAGCTTTTAATTCACATGACTTATTTACTTAGCTTGATCCGTAAGACTCTCTAACCTATATTAAACCCTCTCCCGAGGCGAATAACGTCTAAACTTAGGTTAATCAGTGGAACTCCCGTTCCTTTATAATAACCCCCTAAGGAAGTAGTAAATCGATCAATGGACTCCTATATTAGGTTTCACCCTAATCCGGCAAAATCTCGTCACCCTATCTCTAGGCGTGCGATCAACTCCGCTTAATTATGCTAGATCTACACTTAGGTAGGGTCTATTCCTCCTCCACCTAAGCACATCAGATTAAATTAAGTAACATAAGTAAGAACAAACTAAGTACTTATCATATAATTTAGAAATCAAATAACAAAATTCATCATAAATTTCATCCCCTTCAGTTATCTGAAGGGTTTACTTCATAACAAAAAAAAAAAAAAAACATCTCAAGAGAAAAGATACAACAAAACATAAGAAATCCTAAAACCCCCTAAAAGAATTGAAGAGGAGATCATCCGTCTTGAGTAGAACTCGACTTCTTGAGATGGATCAACTGGCTATCTTCGAGTAATTCCACAGAATGAAAGCTCTGGCGGAAGGCTTACCAAGCTGCGACTCTGTTTGACTTACATCGAACTCCCCATTTTAGTTGCTACCTTGGGTGTTTATATAGGCTTTGAGATGCTTTACTTGGCTCCTAAGTATCCTAATTCAAGTATAATTCCTCCTAGGATGTTTATGTAGACTTAGGAATGTGTTTCTTTGCCTTCAAGCATCCAAATCCGAGTGAAATTACTCTTTCCCGCGGTAGGGGCACGACCATGGCACTTGCCCGTGTAAATCGTGGTTGGGCCGTGTCTCAATTCTGTCGATTGGGGTATGACCGTGTAAATCGTGGCATAGATGTGTCTTAGTTAATTGTCGAGGCACGGCTGTGTGGCTTGAAGTCCAGGCTGAGTCGATTTCTTTTTTGGCCCAAATTGGCCCGTTTTAAGCCCGTTTGTTGTTGTTTTTGTCATCAGGTGCTTTCCTGAGTATATAGAAACAGAAGCTCAAACAGTCTAGGCCAAAGCCCTTTAATAGTAACAGTATAGCCCAGTTCAAAGCATACATGGGCCAAAACCCACTACCATAACATTTGGGTCACAGCCCATATAGAATCAATTGGGCCTAGCCCAAACTAATAGCAGAACAAGTAGGCCTAAGCCCAGTATGGTAACAGATCTCATAAACAAGTATGCAACAGTATGAGGATGCATCCCACCTCAATCCAGCCAACACACCACCCCTACCAACCAACACACCATGTGGGGATAAAATCGACCCACCCAACCAACACACCCAAGCTTAGCATCGGTTGCGGCACTAAGTCAACAGAACGGCTCGGCGTTGTGAGCAGAATGGCTAAAAGGCATAAATATCGCAGCAACACTGCCAGCCATCAAAATCACTAAGAGCCATAAATAGAATGGTTATAAACCATAATCAGGATGACACGGAGCCATCATTTAAGTTTGGCACATAGCCATCAACGATAGTAATATAATCGGCACACAACCACGGATAATTATGATCGACACTGAGTCATCAATATATATATGTTAGGGACATAGCCATAGGTTAATACGATTGGCACAAAGCCATAATCAAGATGGCACAGAGCCATACTTACGTTGGCACAGAGCCATACTTACGTTGGCACAGAGCCATAATTAGATTACGCGGCTTTAATCCGTTCGTTGGTCCACAGTCGTCATGCGACCCGCGCGACCTCAACAGATCAATACTGGATCTACAGTCGTCATGCGATCCGTGCGGTCCTATCAGATTAATACTTGATCCACAGTCGTCATGCGACCCGTGTGACCCTATCAGATCAATAATGGATCCAAAGTCATCATGCAACCCATGCAACCCTATCATAACTTCCTCTGTATCAATATCCCAACCTCATGAAATATGTCGTGTATGTCGTGCTCAATCATTACACGTGTATGTAAAATGGCCACTATCAGTAACAACCATTTAAACATGTAATAAAAGCACATCAGTCATACAACCACAGCTAAATTAGTCAACTCATAGTCTAAGTCAGTCATTTACCCACAAGGGTAAAATAGTCATCTTACACTATAAGGGTATTTCGGTAATTTCACAAACTAGGGTATTTCGATAATTTCACAAATCAAGGGTATTTTGGTTATTTCGTAACCCAAGGGTATTTCGGTAATTTTATAAATTAGGGGTATTTTCGTAATTTTATAAATCGAGGGTATTTTGGTAATTTTACAAACCAATGGTATTTCGAAAATTTTACAAACCGAGGGTATTTTGATAATTTCATAAACTAAGGGTATTTCGATAATTTCATAAATTGGTGGTATTTCGATAATTTTGCAAACTAGGGGTATTTTAGTAATTTTGTAAACCAAGGCATTCTAAACAGAGATAACGATGCGAATGGGCCTAAAGCCCATTCTCGACCCAAATTAGCCCACACTCGTGTGGCCCATTTAGCCCAAATCTAACCACAGTTATGAGATTCACATAGTCCAGTCCAATATTTACTACACAATCATACAACTTATCCGATTGGGCTCACTGGCCCATTGGCCCCACATGGCCCCTTTCGGCCCATTGTGGCCCAAACAACCAAAACCCACAAGAACACTCATGATGGCCTCAAATATTGCGTCGAAGCTCCCACACGTGTGCTTTCATGCTCGTGTCGCTACCATCGTCGTGTGACCAACATTTGCCGCTCTACAGCTAGAGTAGTGCGAAATACACACTTGATAGGAATCTGGAGTTAATCCGCGCTCCGAACACTCTTATGCCCAAATGCCAACCAAGGTATGCTTACTCTCCTCAAAGATCGCTCTATTTAAAGCCAGCTTCTCACCTACTCTCATGCTAGCTTCTCGATGTGGGATCCCTCCATAAATTTTCCAAAACTGTCCCAAATTAGCAAAATAGACACATTCACATGCAAGGGGTTTCGAACTCCGGCTCCCCTTGTAACTTAATCCACGTCGCTAGCCACTTTACCAACTAGCTCCTTGTGCAACAAAACAAGCATAACTAAATATAAGTCTATGGGCCAAAGTCTAAGTTCATTAAAAGGAAATCAAAATGAATTGCAAGCGCTAAGACTTGAACCCAAGCTCTCCCTTACACCCTTAATGACGCCTTGCCACTAGACCACTCACTTCCTTGTGTCATTTTTTTCCATTTTTTTTCTTAAAGCCTACATACTTCCTCCCATGGTTTTATTGACCTAAAACCAAATTTTTCCTAAAGCCCATGTTTGAGCCCAAGACTTCATGTAAGCCCTCTAACCTTCCAAAATCACTCACGTAATAGGTCCAACTTGCATTAGTGTCGTTCTCTTGTTCTCAAAAATTTTAAACACTCCCATGCCTAAGGCCCAATAGGCCCAATTCTACTAGGCCCAAAAATTCAAGGTGTTATAGATGTTGAGATACAGACAGATTTGACGTATAGTGAAGAATCGATTAAGATTTTAGATCCTAAAATCAAAGAATTGAGAAATAAACACATAGTGCTAGTAAAAGTTCTTTGGCATAAACACGAGATCGAGGAAGCTACGTGGGAACCCAAGGAAGCTATGAGAAAATAGTACCCTAACTTATTTACTGGTAAGATTTTTGGGGACGAAAATCCCTAAAGGGGGAGAGTTGTAACAACCTATTTTTGGTCAAATCAGAATAGTCATTTTGAAACCACAAATCCAAAGTCAAAATATTTATTTTATTATTTTAATAAGGTCTACAGCATGATAGATTAATTGTGTGAAAGTTTCGTAAAGAAATTTTACTATTTGAATGCTTAATTCGGTAAAAAGGACTAAATCGCGTAAATTGTAAAATGCATGTTCTTTTAGTAAAAGGTGTTAAATAACTATGGTTTATTAAAATTAAGGTCTTTATGTTGTAATTAGACCATTAAAATGGTGGGTGGACAATATTGGATACTAAATGGATGATATTAATGGCATTTCATGAAGGTTATATTGGTAATTAGCAAAATTAACTTATAATAAATAAAAAAAAAAAAGAATTTAAGGTTATCATCTTTGTCATAGCCAAATGAAGCATGGAGAACAGCCATTTTAGGGCTTGAAAGCATTCAATCACTTTGGAGCTTAATTGTAAGTTCATTTTACCTCGATTTTTACTAGTTTTTACATTTTTCAGATCGTTGCTTCGTATTCTAGCTAGCCCATACCTTAGATTTCAAAATTGTTAAAGATTTATCATGTTTCCATTGTTGAATGCTTGAGTAATTTGATGGATTATAATAGATTTGGAAGGTTTAATGTTAGATTAATAGTTTTTGTAAAGTGATTATTGACAAAAATGTAAAAATGGGGTTAATTTGTGAAAATGTAAAATTATGTGGGTAAAAGTGTGATTAAACAAAAGATATCGGCTGCTAGGGACTTTATTAAAATTCAGCTAAGCACAAGTTTGTACGAAATTGCATGAATTTGCAATTTTATGTGATAATGACTAAATTGTAAAAAATGTGAAAGTTTAGGGGTAAATGTGTAAAATAGACATAATGTGTGTTTAGGACTAAATTGAATAAATAGTTGATTAAATAAGTTGATTTTAATAATATATAGATCAATATAAGCCAAGATCGGGATTAGATCGGGGATAAGGAAAGGTTGATGATTAGCCGATATTCCTATCCAAGCAACTTGAGGTAAGTTCGTATAATTAGAATCGAACTTGTAAATACTTGTAATTATTTGAAATGAATGTATATAAATGAGTAATTGATCTACTTGAAATAAGAATGCCTTATTGATAAAGTCTGATGGTTACCGAGCCTTGTTTGAACCGTAAAAATTCGTAGGATACGAGTGAAATGTCACTAGGGTTACCGTTTAGGTTAAGATTCTGAAAGTGTTGCGGACTCACGGCAGCTCATATGAGCTTACCAATGTAGCAGCTTGCAAGAGCTTACTGTTCTCAGCTCATCAGAGCTTACCATGTTAGCTCAATAGAGCTTACTATCCATCAGCTCAGGAAGAGCTTACTGATCATAGCTCGAAATAGCGAAAATGATAATGGATTGATGGATTATTGATTTATATGTTATGTATATCTCGAGTATCCCTCGATATTCTAATAGGTTCAACGGGCATAAATTCTATTATTGGTTATGAGAAAAAGCTATGTGTTATATGGATGAAGTACTGTTTATATGAATGAGTTACTATTATCGAATGAATTACTGCTTATATGATTGAGAATGAAATGTTACAAATGATGTACATGATATATGTGAATTTGATATGATATAATGCATTGAGTATTAAATTAAGATAATGGATTATTACATGCACTTATTTGACTAACTTGTTGATGAATGCTTGTGTATAGGCATTTGGCAAGTAAATTTGATATACTTTGTTTAATTGTTTGATTATGTATAAATGGTAAGTTAAATTTTGAATTATATGGGCTTACTAGGCTTTAAAGCTTATTCTATTTCTTTTCCATGTTTTATAGAGGTTTGATAGCTCGCTTGATTCGGATAAAGTCGGAGTTACGAATCACACTATCTAGTTACCGATTGGTACCTTTGAACATATGGATATATGTAAATATGGCATGTATAGGCTAGTTATAAAGATGATAGTTATGGTTACTTGAGATAGTGATTTTGGTACATGTTGTCGTATAAAGCCATGTGATTTGGCTTAACTTGGTGTAATGGTTTGGTTGTGTCTAAGTGTTCAAATATGGTATGTTTTGGTAAGTAGTAGATGGAATGGAAATATGAAAATGTTGTCTTGATATGTAATAGGCATATGAATGGAAAATACATGATGTTAATTAGGTATTTGAATATTATGTTGATTTGGTATAAAATGTGTATGAAATGTTATAGATTGGCTGCCTATTGGGTTATAAAATGTTGCATATTACACTTGTGCAGGTATATGAAAATAGGGTGGCAAAATGGCTTTGCAAATAGCCTATTTTTGTCCACACAGACAGAGACACGGGTATGTGTCTCGGCCGTGTGTGACACACGATTATGTTACACGACCATGTGTCCCCTAGTGTTGATATTAAAACCAAGTCAGTATGCTCCACACGGTCTCACACACGGGTGTGTGACTGGCCGTGTGGTACAAGTCAGTATACCCCCTAATTGTCAGACGGCCTAGCACACGGGCGTGTGACTTGGCCGTGTTGCATAAGTCAGTACACCCTACAGGTTTGACATGGCCTAGTACACGACCTGGTACACGGGCGTGAGTGGCCACTTCGAAGGGCACACGGGCTAGACACATGGGTGTGTGGTTGGTCGTGTGACCTAGGTTAGTAACCTCACTTGTTTGGACACAGGGTAGGACATGGGATGGGACATGGCCATGTGCTCCCATTTCGAATATCCACACAGCCTGTGACACGGACGAGTCTGGTGGCCGTGTGAGATACATGGCTTGGTCACATGGGCGTTTGTCCCCTGTTTTAAAGAAAATTTTATAAGTGTTGAAAAATTTCTCGAGTTATCAATTTAGTCCCGAGCAACTCCTAATGTATGTTGAAGGACTCGTAGGCTCGTATTAGGGACAAAGTGATTGAGATTGAATGATGATTACATGTATTGATTAAATGTATGAGAAAAGTATGTTTAAATGTGTTATAAGTATGATAATACTCCATAACCCTATTTCAATGTCGAATATGGGTGTGGGATGTTACATTTATTGATCTCAGAGCTACGGTTTAGTCGATTCTATGACTAACGTAGCGTGTGTGAGAGTCTAGCTATACAGGCCATATATAAACTATGATAGTGTGATGACTCTTGACATTTAAAATGTGTTTTCATATAGCAAATGGATCCCAATCAAGCTATAGCTGATGAGGTTGAATGTAATGCGCCCGCTCCGCTCAAGGGACAATGCCGTCTAATTCTAGACCCGTGACGGGTAGTTAGGGAGGGGAGGCTAAAGAAACTTTCTTCCAAATGATGAACGAATGGTTTATAGTAAGTCTGAGCTAATCCGGCTACGCAACAACCTACACTCCCACCAATTTCTCAACCGATCCCTATAGTTCCTTAAGGTATGGATCCTTTGAGATTGAATAAACCACCTATTAATAAGATACAGAAATACGGGGCTGAGAAATTCAGATCCACTGTTAGCGATGACCCTGAGAGAGCCAAGTTTTGGCTTGAGAAAACGATTCGGGTATTTGATGAACTTTCTTACACACCTGAAGAATGTTTATAATGTGTTGTATCACTGTTAAGAGACACTACGTATTAGTTGTCCATACCTTGATATCCGTAGTTTTGTGAGAAAGAGTTACTTGGTAATTCTTTCAAGTTGAATTCAGAAAGAAATACATCAGCCAACGGTTCATTGATCAGAAACAAAAGGAATTTCTTAAACTAAAATAGGGCCGTATGTTGGTAACAGAATATGAAAGAGAGTTTGTACGACTCAGCAAATATGCTCCTGAATGTTTTTCTTTCGAGGCTATAATGTGTTAAAGATTCGAAAATGGATTAAATAAAGAAATAAAATTATTAGTTAGGATTCTTGAGCTAAAAGAGTTTGTCGTTCTAGTTGACAGAGCTTGCAAAGCCGAAGAGCTTAGCAAAGAGAAAAGAAAAGATGATTCTAAGGCTAGAGACTTTAGAAAGAGATGTACAGGCAAATCAAATCAGCCAGTATCAAAGAATTCTAGAGAATATCATCCTTGTTCTACTGCTTTTGTAGGGATTTCTTTCAAGGATAGAGATGTGAGATATTTTAGCTCTAAACCTCAGATGACATCTGTTACCAGTGTAGGTAATGTTAGAAATATTGGACCTGAATGGAAGCACTGCAATAAACGACATTACGGTAAATGTAGAATAATGAGTGTAGCTTGTTTTAGATGTGGATCTCTTGATCATTATCTCCAAGACTGTCCAAAATATTCTATAGCTGAAAGAGATCAACTGACGAAAGTGAGTAATATAGCTACTAGAGAGAGATCACCCAGAAACACTAGAAATACGAATGGTAACCGAGTTGCTACAAGAGACTCTGCTATGAGATCTGAAGCATGAGCACTTGCCCGAGCTTATGCTATCTGTGCACGGGAGGAGGCATTATCGCCAGACGTTATTACCGATACTTTTTCTCTTTTCGATACTGATATAATTGCATTGATAGATCCTGGATCAGCCCATTCATATATCTATATGAATTTAGTGTTTGAAAAGAGTTTATATGTCGAGTCTAAAGAGTTTGTAATTGAAGTATCGAACCCCTTAGGCAAGTCTGTTTTAGCTAATAAAATTTGTAAGAATTGTCCTTTGATGACTTGGGGTTACTATTTTCCTGCTAACTTGATGCTTCTACCTTTCGATGAGTTTGATGTGATTCTGCGTATGGACTAGCTAACTATGCATGATACATTTGTGGATTGTAGACGAAAGATTATCGAATTGAAATGTCAGAACGGTAAATTTTTTTGAATCGAGTCTAATGATTCGAGTGAATTACCTACTGTGATACCATCTATGTTAGCTCAGAAATGTATGAAAAAGGGCTATGATGCATATCTTGTATACGTACAGGATACAAAGGTGTCTGAATCAAAGATTGAATCTATACCTATTGTTTGTGAGTTTTCGGATGTATTTCCAGAAGAATGACTGGGTTTTCCACTGATTAGAGAGGTTGAATTTGGTATTGAATTATTACCAAGAACAACACTGATATCGATAGCTCCATATAGAATGGCTCCAACAGAATTGAAAGAGTTGAAAGCTCAGTTGCAAGAATTGACAGACAGAGGTTTTGCATGACCGAGTTATTCGTCTTGGGGTGCACCGATATTGTTTGTAAAGAAGAAAGATGGCACGATGAGAATGTGTATCGATTATAGACAGTTGAATAAAGTGATTATAAAGAACAAATACCTTCTACCACTGATTGATGATTTATTTGATCAGTTGAAAGGGGATATAGTATTTTCAAAGATTGATTTGAGATTGGGTTATTATCACTTGCAAGTTAAAGAGTCAGATGTAACACCCCAAGCCCGGCCCATGCGTTATGATTGGATCTGACATGCCACATGAGAAAAACATGTTAAGTCATTTTTTTTGTTCATACTAAAAAGGGTTATTTGTTAAAATCAAGAAAACAAGTTTGATTTAAAATATTTGATAAAGTATTACAAACCTCGAAGGTTGATTTTGATAAAATCTAAACTAGAGATCTTATAAACCATGACTTTTGAAAATATTGTTGATAATTCGAGAGAAAATTTTAGAGTTAAAATATTTGTTAGAGCTAATTATGAAATCCCTTTGTTAATATATTTTAGGAAATCTTTAATTTAAGTTTTAGAAAAATTCCCATTTAAAATAATTCAAGCAAAATAAAAGTACGTCAAACATATAGCAAAATAAAATACTCCAGAGGCCTTATTACAACATAAAAACCCAAAATAGTAAAGAGAACGGTAATAGAAATTTAAAGTTCAAAATAAAACACCATGTCTGAAGTATGGCCCCCCACAGAGTCATCCATGGCCCAAGTCCACGTCACTGAGCATTACCTGCAAGGGTTAAGGAAACAGGGTGAGTTACTAGAACTCAGTGTATAATCTTCTTATCGTTGTCTGCTGGGCCTGAACCCATATTTCAATATCTTGGGCCTAAGCCCATTTGCATAATATTTATATATATATATATATATATAATCAATGTATGCAACCCAACCCATCCATCCAACACACCCCCGTACCAACCATCACACCTGTGGGGATCAAGTCAACCACCCCGCCATCACACCAAAACGCAGGCAAATTCCCATTTATAATATTATTTGTGGCTGAGCCACCAGAGTATCATATACGGTATTATAATCACGATGGCACAAAGCCATATTTAGGTTGGCACATTGCCATTATCAGAATTTTGTGGCAATTCCACCAGGCTACACTTCTCTTCATTCAATTTTCCCATCCCATGCAATATGTAGAGATGCAACATACATAATAACATAAAATATCCACATATTAATAACAACCATTAATATATTGAATACTTTTAATGAATCAGCCCATTAAAGCAATAAAATAATTCGACCCACTAAAGCATTTTAAGAAATTGGCCCATAGGGACATTTCGGTAATTCGACCCATAGGGGCATTTCGGTAATTTAGCCCATAGGGGCATTTTTGTAATTTGGCCCATAAGGGAATTTGTGATAAATCGATCATAGGGGCATTTTTGTAATTCAGCCCATAAGGGCATTTTCGTAATTTACCCTGCAAGGTTATTTTGGCAATTTCGCAACCCTGGACTTCACTACTAATTTGGGGCATAAAAATTGAAACTGTCCATCTGCATCATATTTACTAAATTGACTATAACTCGAGTTACGAAACTCAAAATTTAGATCCATAAATTTTCATTGAAACTAGACTTATATATTTTCTTACTAAAATTTTTCCAGAATTTTTGGCTCAGCCGTTTAGTACAGTTTATTCATTAAAGTTTCCCCTATATCACTGACCAATGATTCTGACCTCTCTTACCTTAAATCCAAATATCTCATTGTACAGTTTTCATATATTGCTTCCACTTGTTTCTATTGAAAACAGACTCACTAAGGAATCTATACATATAAATTATAACTCATAATTCACTTTGTACAATTTTGAATAAATTTTCCAAGACAGAATAGGGAACTCCAAAGTCATTCAGAACCAGTTCCACTAAAATTAAAATATCACAGAATACAAAATACCTCTTCCTACTCTGTTTCTTTTATATAAAAATAGACACAATAATGTTTAATTCTATACCTTATTCACTTTCTAATTAGCTTTTCCTATTTTTCATGATTTTTCAAAATCACGTCTCTGCTGCTAACCAGAAACTGTTTCATTGCAAAATATGGTTTCTACTACGAACATACGCATGCCCGAGTGATCAC
Organism: Gossypium rotundifolium; assembly: GCA_025506655.1. Classification (NCBI taxonomy): domain Eukaryota; kingdom Viridiplantae; phylum Streptophyta; class Magnoliopsida; order Malvales; family Malvaceae; genus Gossypium; species Gossypium rotundifolium. The sequence continues at coordinate 138,588,804 of CP106722.1, forward strand.
AAATGTCAGTTTTCGATTTTTCGATCTTTCGATCGAATCACAAAACATTTCATGCAAATATTCAGAGAGGTGTGAGATTACACATCATTTCAAACATGTATTCGGAAGGGTACGAGATTACACACCTTATTCAGATTTCATAAAGAACCATTCTTCGTTGCCCCCACAATCGTGATCCTTCCCTACTAGGTTCTAAAATCCAGCCTTGCACTTTGGCTATTGCAACGAGTTCCAAAAAAAAATAAATAAGTGATGTACCAAAGGGGTTAGCCTTCAGCCAATATTTGGCCCTTCCACAAGAGTAGGAAGTTGATACCATCACCACAAAATAGAATTACATGAGCGGTGTAAAACATCAAAATAAAGAGTAACATCTTACCACCAATATTCGGCCTAATCACCCCCTTACCAATTAACTTCCAAAACCAAGGCTAAGAGAACGATAAGTAGCAGCAAAGAATGGCTTGAAAGTTTCGGCAAAACAAAGAAAAAATATTCTCTTTTTGGCTTTGGAGTTACGGCTAAGAGGAAAAATTGGAGAAAGAAAATGACACCAAAAAGCTAAGGAGAAAACAACCTTTCAAGCACCAAAAATTGCCAATTGCCTAAAGAAAATTTGGCTATCCCCTTTCCCCCTACAAATCGTGTATTACCTTTTACCTAAAGGAAAAATGTTGACCAAAATCCTTTCCAAAACATCTTCCTCACTTTGGGCCAACATGTTCCCTACTCTTTCCTTTTCTTTTTTTCTTCTTTCCTTCCACTCATCCTTACCTTATTTCCTTAGCCACCTTTCCAAAAATTAAAAGTCTTTCTTACCTAAAATACCATCTTGGCCGACACTATGGATGAATAGCACAAAAAAAAAAAAAAATCAAAATTTGCACAAAGTGGGATTCGAACCTCTTCCCCTAAAGCCCTTCATGTGACACCACATCCTCTTTACCATATGCTCATTTATGCTAGCAATTTACTCACTTATTTCCATAAGCATTGATGCCACTTACCTTCTCCACCTTAAGGGCTTAAACACAAAAATTTTCCTATAGCCTAACTTGAACCCAAAACTTCCTAGAAACCCCGTAACTTTCCAAAATCATCTTCCTAATAAGTTCAACTTGAAATAATGCCATTCTCTTATTCTCCAAAAAATTTAAATGCTTCCGTGCTCAAGCCCAATGGGCCCAATCCTACTAGGCCCAATTTTGGGATGTTACATTAGATGTGCCAAAAATCGTGTTCAGATCGAGGTACGGACATTATGAATTCCTTATTATGCTTTTCGGATTAACTAATGCTCCTGTAGTTTATATGGATTTGATGAACCGGATATTCAGACCGTATTTAGACAGATTCGTTGTTGTATTCATTGACGATATTTTGATCTACTCGCGTGATGAATCTGAATATGCCGAGCACTTGAGAATTGTGTTACAAACTCTACGTGATAATAAATTTTTTGCAAAGTTCAGCAAATGTGAGTTTTGGCTCCGAGAGGTTAGATTTCTAGGGCATATTGTTTCAGCTGAAGGTATTAGAGTTGACCAGAGTAAGATTTCTGCTATTGTTAACTGGAAACCTCCGAGAAATGTTTCTGAATTCCATAGTTTTTTGGGCTTAGCAGGCTATTACCGAAGATTCGTGAAAGGATTTTCGATGATTGCGACACCGATGACATGACTGCTTTAGAAAGATGTGAAATTCGAATGGTCAAAAAAATGTCAGCAGAGTTTTGAATAGTTGAAAGTATTCTTAATTGAAGCACCAGTTTTGGTTCAACCTGAATCGAGAAAAGAGTTTATGATTTATAGCGACGTGTCATTAAACGGTCTGGGATGTGTTCTGATGCAAGAAGGAAAACTTATATCTTATGCTTCCCGATAATTGAAACCACATGAAAAGAACTATCTGACACACAACTTAGAGTTGGCTGCAATTGTGTTCGCATTGAAAATTTGGTGACATTAATATAGTGAAAAATGTCATATTTAGACGGATCACAGAAGCTTAAAATATTTGATGTCATAGAATGATTTGAATCTGTAACAATGAAGATGGCTCGAGTTATTGAAAGATTATAAATTTGTATTGATTATCACCCGGGAAAAGCTAATGTTGTTGCTGATGCCCTGAGCTGAAAATCTTTGTTTGCATTACGAGCAATGAATACCTAGTTGATGATTTGTGATGATGGGTCTATTTTACCTGAATTAAAAGCTAAATCGGTATTTCTTCAACAAACCTATAAAGCTCAGAAGATGACCGTGAATTGCAAGTTAAACGAATTCAATGTGAGACTATCCCTAATTCAGAGTTTTAGATTGGAGCCGATGATTGTTTAAGGTTCTGGAATAGAATTTGCATACCGAGAAATTAAGAACTCATTCAAAAGATTTTCCATGAAGCGCACAATAGCTACTTATCTATTTATCTGGGGAGTACCAAAATATACAACTATTTGAAACAGTTTTATTGGTGGCAAGGCATGAAACGAGCTATCTCAGAGGTTGTTTCTAAACGTTTAATTTGTCAGAAAGTCAAAGCTGAACATCAAGTACCATCAGGATTATTGCAGCCTGTGATGATTCTCGAATGGAAATGGGATAGAGTTACAATGGATTTTTGTGTCGGGATTGCCCCTAACTCCAAAAAAGAAACATGCTATATGGGTCCTCGTTGATCGACTAACGAAATCTGCTCATTTCATATTGGTACATATAGATTACTCACTTGATAGACTAGCTGAATTGAACATTTCTGAAATTTTTTGATTGCACGAGGTGCAACTATCTATTATTTCGGATAGAGATCCGTGATTTACGTCGTGATTCTGGAAGAAACTACAAGAAGCTCTAGGAACACAGTTGAATTTTAGTACTGCTTTTCATCCTCACACTGACAGTCAGACCGAAAGAGTTATTCAGATTCTCGAAGACTTGTTGAAATGTTGTATTTTAGAGTGTGAGGGTAGTTGGGAAAAGTACTTACCAATGATTGAGTTCGCTATAAGAACAAGTTTTCAGACGAGTATAAAGATGGCACCATACGAAGCTTTTTATGGTCGCAAATGTCAAACTCCGTTATACTAGACTGAACTAAGTGAGAAAAAGATTCACGGGGTTGAATTGATCAGAGAAACTGAAGAAAAAGTGAAAACAATTTGTGACAGTTTAAAAGCAGCTTCAGATCGACAGAAATCATACGCGAATTTGAAACGTAAAGAAATTGACTTTCAAGTCAGGGACTGAGTGTTTCTAAAGGTATCACCGTGGAAAAAGGTTCTTCGATTCAGCCGTAACGGAAAGCTGAGTTTGCGATTTATTGGACCGTATGAGACCGTCGAAAGAATAGGGCCTGTGGCATTTCGACTAGCTTTGCTGTCAGAACTTGAAAGGATTCATAATGTCTTTCACTTTTCTATGCTACGTTGATACAGATCCGATCTGTCACATGTGATTTCTCCGGTAGATGTTGAGATACAAACTGATTTGATGTATAGTGAAAAATCAGTCAGGATTTTAGCTCATGAAATCAAAAAATTGAGAAATAAATGCATAGCCCTAGTGAAGGTTCTTTGGCATAAACATGGGATCAAGGAAGCTATGTGGGAACCTGATGAAGGTATATGACAATAGTACCCTAACCTATTTATCAGTAGTATTTTTAGGGACGAAAATCCCTAAAGGGGAAAGTTGTAATAGCCCGTTTTTAATCAAATCAAAATAGTGGTTTCGGGACCACAAAACTGAAGTCAAAATATTTATTTTATTAATATTTTAATTTTTACAACATGATAGCATGTATGTGTGAAAAATTCATGAAGTAATTTTATCGTTTGATTGGTCAATTTGATAAAAAGGACTAAATCACGTAAAGTGTAAAACTTGAGTTCTATTAGCTAAAGGTGACTAATAGCTATTGATGTAACAGCCCAGTTTAGACCCTAGTCGAATAGTGGTTTCGAGGCCACAAATTCAAGGTCAAAATAATAATTTAATATTATTTTTTGTGTGAAAAGTATGCAACATGGTCTGTGTGAAAGTTCTGTGTGATGATTTGATCGTTTTAGTGTCGGATTAAGAGAAAGGACTTAATCGTGTAAAGAGTAAAAGCTATGTGCTGATTTATAAGTATTTAAATGTTGATGTCTTTTAAATATGGAGGCCTTATGATGCAATTAAACCAAGTTTTAAGATAGTGGGTGGTAATGGACAACTATAACCTTGGTGATTATATGCTTTAATTATTAATTGAAAGGATAAAATAGTAAATAGTTAAATAATATGTGTTTAATTTAATCAAAGCATGAAAATGGTCATTCTTGTTCATCTTGGTGCTGAAAATAGCAAAGAAAATAAAAGAAAAAGAAAGCTAGGGGTTCGGCCATTGTTAAGAAAAAATTTAGACCAAGAGAGGAGAGGCTCGGATCGAGATTGAGGCAAAGATAAAGTGCTCGATTAATCGACTGTATCGATAGTTTGACGTTCGAGGTAAGTTCAAATATAATACATGTATTTGAGATTCGTTTTATCGATATGAAATGAATATGTTTATGTCTATGAAAGTGAGTTACTATGTGCATGATTTTAATTTGAGGGAACTAAGTGTGTGAAAGTGAAATCGAGATAGAAATGAATGGCACTGTGTGTGCGATGCGATGAAAGCTTTGGTTTATCACTATGGCACTGTGTGTGCGATGTTATGAAAGCTTTGGATTATTGCTGTGGCACTGTGTGTGCGATACCGAGATGAGTTGGTTAACAGAATAGGAACTAAATGTGCGATAACAGTTATGAGTCGGATAAGTATGTGACACTGAGTGTACGATTAAATTAAAGAATAATCGGCAAATAATATCGAGCATTGAATAGCTTGGAGATTTAATAGCTTTGTGTGGTTAAGGTATGTATTGAACCTTTGTGGTTGATGAGTAAAATTAAGCTTCGATTGAGGAATGAGCATTGTGGCTATGGATGAGAAGGCACGAATATGAGATAATAGATCTAAGTGATTGTTTATTTTTGCATCGATTTAATTTGATATGATAATTGTATTGTATATCGAACTTACTAAGCTTTGGAAAGCTTACTGTGTGATTTGTTTCTCTGCCTTGCAGTGTCAGTAAAGCTAGCTCGGATCAGGGGTCATCAGCTTTTAAATCACACATTCGGCATTCTATTTTGGTACATTTAGAAAGTTGTATAAAGCTAGAATAAGGCATGTATGGGCTAGTTAATTGAATTATGCTTGTGATAGAATAAGTATTAGTATTGAATTTAGTATAAATAGAGTTGAAATTGGATGCATGGGTGGACTGACAATATCAGTATGTTTATGGTGATAATATGAGCATGAAATGTTTAGGTTGTATGGCTTATAGGTTAGACCCTTAGGGTGGCATTTTGACTTTGCAAAGTGGCCTATAAAGTCACACGGTTGGAACACAGGCGTGCCTTAGACCATGGGTAAATTGGCAGAGTGTGGCTTAAATTGCACACACCATGGCACGGGCATGCCTATAGGTCGTGTAAGAAATGGCAGAATATGACCTTATAGGACACGGCCATAGCACACGGGCGTGCTTGGTAGTCGTGTTGATTTTGGCAGTATGTAACCATGGGGAGGTCACACGGGTGTGTCATATAGTCGTGGAAGAGGCACGACCTACCCCCATGGGCATGTCTCCCCTATATTCTAGAAAAGTTACAATTTTTCATGAGATTTTATATGTGTTTTGGTTTAGTCTCGACTCAATTTATAAGCATGCTTAGGGTCTTGATGACCCGGTTAAGGGATATTATGATTATATATGAATGTGTTTGATGAGGATTGACTTTGTGTCGTAAATGTGATGTAAAATGATCCTAAGGTTCTATAATGCCTCTAAACCCTATTTCGGCGACGGCCTCGGGTTAGAGGTGTTACATTTTATTGGTATTAGAGCTACGGTTTAACCGATTCTCAGACTAACATAGTGTGTGTGAGTCTAGCTATACATGCCATATTGTGAAATTGTGATAGTGTGATGAAATCTGACAGCTGAAATGTGTTTTAATATAGTAATGGATCCCGATCGGCGATTCTTGATGGTGTAGAGAGTATATGCACTGCTCCGCTCAAGGGGATGTACCGCCACATCTAGGCCGAATGATAGTGGTGAAGGAAGTGAGGCTAAGCAAGCCTTCTTTCGTATGATGAGTGAATGGTTTTCAGAATTTGTTAGAAAAATCGACTGCTCCACAACCTCCACTCCCGCAAGTACCTGTTGTGCCACAAGTTGTAGATCCGAATAGATTGAATAAACCACATGTAGATAAGATTCGCAAGTATGGGGCCAAAGAGTTTAGGGCCGTAGCTGATGATGATGCTGAGTGAGCCAAGTTTTGGCTTGAAAATACAATCAGAGTATTTGATGAGATGTCGTTGAACCATGAAGAGTGCATTATGTGTGCAGTTTCCTTGTTGAAAGACACGACTTACAATTGGTGGAAAACATTGCTATCTGTAGTTCAGAGGGAGAGAATAACTTGGGACTTCTTTCAATCCGAGTTTAGAAAGAAGTATATCAGTCAACGCTTTATTGATCAGAAATGTAAGGAGTTTTTAGAGCTGAAACGGGGCCGTTTGTCTGTTACTGAGTACAAGTAGGAATTCAGAAGATTGAGTCAATATGCAAGGGAATGTGTTTCGATTGAAGCTATTATGTGTAAACATTTTATAGAGGGATTGAATGAAGACATTAAGTTGTCGGTTGGAATACTAGATATAAATGAATTTGTTGTATTAGTCGAAAGAGCATGCAAAGCTGAGGAGCTCGGAAAAGAAAATAAGAAAGCTGATTCTGAGGCTCGTGATGAAAGAAAGAGATCGATGAATAAGTTCTCTCAATCTTCAGCAAAGAGATATAAAGATGCAAGCAATCGTTCAAATGTCTCGTTTGGACATCCAAATAAAGATCATTCGAGATAGAGTACTAGTTTACAAATTCAAGCTCCGAATGAAAACAAGTGTTGGCAGTGTTAAGAGTAACAAACCCGAATGTAGACAATGTGGGAGATGACATGTAGGAGAGTGTTGGGGCAAGTATAACAATAGAACATGCTATAAGTGTGGATCCCGAGATCATTTTATCTGAGATTGCCCAAAGATGGTCGAAGAAGAAAATGTTCAGATTGAAAGATCGAGTAGTGTGACAATAAGGGGTAGACCACCCAAAAATATCAAAATTATGAGCGAAAGCCAGAGAGGAACAACTGATACAGCTGTGAGGTTAGAAGCAAGAGCACCTGCCCGAGCCTATACTATACGTGCATGAGAGGAAACATCATCTCCAGACGTGATCACTAGTACTTTCACTTTATTTGATACTGATGTCATTACATTGATAGATCCTGGATCAACTCATTCCTATGTGTGTATGAATTTAGTATCAAATAAGACTCTACCTGTTGAGTCTACTTAATTTGTGATTAGAGTATCGAACGCCTTAGGCAAGTGTGTTCTAGTGATAAGGTGTGCAAGAATTACCCGTTGATGTTTCGTGATTTATGTTTCCCGGTCAATTTGATGTTGCTACCATTTGATCAATTTGACATAATTCTGGGAGTGGACTGGCTCACTTTGCATAATGCCATTGTGAATTGTAAGAGAAAGAATGTCGAATTGAAGAGTCAGAATGGTGAGATAGTTCGAATTGAGTCTAGTGATATGAAAGGACTACCAGCTATTGTATCTGTGATGAAAGTTATAAAATATGTGAGAAAATGTTTTGAAGCTTATTTGGCGTATGTGATTGATACAAAGGTGTCGGAAAAGAAAATTGAATCTGTGCCTGTGATATGTGAGTTTTCAGATGTGTTTCTAGATGAGTTACCAGGATTACCTCCGATTAGAGAAGTTGAATTTGGTATTGAGTTAGTGCCAGGAACTACTCCTATTTCGACAGTTCCATATAGAATGGGCCCAATTAAATTGAAAGAGTTAAAATTTCAATTGTAAGAATTGACCGATAGAGGATTTACATGACCGAGTTTTTCACCCTAGGGAGCTCCTGTATTATTTGTGAAAAAGAAAGATGGCACGATGAGAATGTGTATCGATTACCGTAAGTTGAACAAAGTGATGACAAAGAAAAAATATCCGTTACCTCGAATCGATGATTTGTTTGATCAGCTGAGAGGAGCTACAGAATTTTCTAAAATAGATTTGAGATCGAGCTACTGTCAGTTGAGAGTTAAAGAGTTTGATGTGCCGAAAACTTCTTTCAGAATGAGGTATGGACATTATGAATTCTTAGTGATGCCCTTTTGGACTAACAAATGCCCCTACAGTATTTATGGATTTGATGAATCGGATATTCAGACCGTATTTGGATCGCTTCGTGGTGGTGTTCATTGATGATATTTTGATCTATTCGTGTGATGAGATGCAGCATGCCGAGCATTTGAGAATCATGCTACAAACTCTGCGTGAGAAGCAGTGTATGCAAAGTTTAGAAAGTGTGAATTTTGGTTGCCTGAGGTCAATTTTTTGGGGCATATTGTATATGCTGCTGGGATACGAGTCGATCCGCATAAAATCTCTGCTATTTTAGATTAGAAGCCTCCGAGAAATGTGAGTCCAAAGTCCGTAGTTTTTTTGGGACTAGCGAGATATTATAGATGATTTGTGAAAGGCTTCTCAATGATTGTGAATCCATTGACAAAGTTATTACAGAAGGATGTTAAATTTGAGTGGTCGAAAAAGTGTCATCAGAGTTTTGAACAGTTGAAAGTGTTGTTGACAAAAGCACCGGTGTTAGTTCAACCTGAATCGGGCAAAGAGTTTATAGTTTATAGTGATGCATCGTTGAATGGTTTGGGCTGTGTGCTGATGCAAGAAGGAAAAGTCAACGCTTATGCTTCGAGACAGTTAAAACAGCATGAAAAGAATTATCCAACGCATGATCTTGAGTTGGCTGCGATTGTATTCGCATTGAAGACTTGCCGTCACTATTTATTCGGTGAAAAAAGTCACATTTATACTGATCATAAGAGTTTAAAGTATTTGATGACTCAGAAAGATTTGAACTTGCGACAAAGAAGATGGTTAGAATTGTTGAAAGACTACGAACTTGTGATAGATTACCACCAGAGTAAAGCTAATGTTGTAGCTGATGCTTTGAGTCAGAAATCATTATATGCCTTGCAAGCTATGAGTAATCAGATAGATCTGTGTGATGATGATGCAGTTGTAGCTGAATTGAAAGTAAAGCTAATATTTTACAGCAGATTTGTGATGCTCAGAAGATTGATAATGAGTTGTTAGCGAAAAGAGTTTAGTGTGATTCTGATGCCGTATCAGAATTTCAAGTTGATAATAATGATTGTTTGAGATTCAGAGATCAGATTTGCATTCTGAGAAATTTAGAGTTGATTTAAATGATTTTGACTGAAGCTCACAATAGCCATATGACTGTACATCCGGGGAGCACGAAATTGTATAATGATTTGAAGCAGTTCTATTGGTGGCATGGTATGAAGAAAGATATTTCTGACTTTGTGTCGAAATGTTTAGTTTGTCAGAAAGTTAAGGCTGAACATCAACTTTCGTCCGGTTTATTGCAACCGATTATGATTCCTGAGTAAAAATGGGAGAGGATCACGATGGACTTTGTGTCGGGTTTGCCCTTATCTCTGATCAAGAAAGATGCGATATGGGTGATAGTTGATAGATTGATGAAATCAGCTCATTTCATTCCGGTGAGAACCGATTATTCTTTAGATAAGTTGGCTGAACTGTATATCGATGCGATTATGAGATTACACGGAGTACCGTTATCTATTGTGTCTGATAGAGATCCGAGATTTACCTCGCGATTTTGGAAGAAATTGCAAGATGCCTTGGGCACAAAATTGCATTTTAGTACTGCTTTTCATCCACAAACGGATGGTCAATCCGAACGAATTATTCAAATTCTTGAAGACATGCTGAGATGTTGCATACTTGCATTTGAAAGCACGTGGGAAAAGTATTTATCATTGATTAAATTTGCGTATAACAATAGTTTTCAGTCTAGTATCAAAATGGCACCATATGAGGCTCTTTATGGTCGAAAGTGTCGAACTTAATTGTATTGGACCGAGCTGAGTGAGAACAAGATTCACGGGGTTGATCTTATAAAAGAGACTGAGCAAAAGTGAAAGTAATTCGTGACAGTTTGAAAGTAGCCTTAGATCGTCAAAACTCTTATGCAGATTTGAAATGAAAGGATATTGAATTCGAGGTTGGTGATAAAGTGTTTTTGAAAGTGTCACCGTGGAAGAAAATACTTCGATTTGGCTGAAAGGGCAAGCTGAGTTCGAGATTCATCGGACCGTATGAGATTATTGAACGAGTTGGGCCAGTTGCTTAGATTGAGATTTCCATCGAGTTGGAAAGGATCCATAACGTGTTTCATGTGTCAATGCTTCGACGATATCGATCAGACCCGTCTCATGTAATTGCACCTACTGAGGTTGAGATTCAGTCAGATTTGTCGTATAGTGAAGAACCGATCCGAATTTTGGCACGGGAGACTAGAGAGTTGAGAAATAAGAAAATTTCTCTAGTGAAAGTATTATGGCACAAACACGGAATTGAAGAGGCTACGTGGTGTTGGGAGCGGCACCCCAAGGCGCAATGAAATAAAATTAATCCGTGATCCAAACCATGAATCCATGTGTGGAACGAATCGGGTGAAATAAAGGTTTCGAAATTACCAAAGTTTCAATCTGAGTAGATAGCGACGCCTCGGCGACAAGATATCTGATCCACTGTCGAACCAAGCCACAACCTTTACGATGTCGGCCTCTACGTAATCCACCCGGTTTGACTATGAACGGCAGATATCTCCAAAAACTATTTTTTAGAGAGGTGTTTTGCTTGACGGCTGCTAGACCTTTTTTAAGCAAAATTCTTAGGGTTTTTTCTTCACTTATTACCCTTTTATAATCAGTATTAAATAAATATAATAATGTTTTAACCGAAAATTATAATTACATTAATTATACCCAAAAAGTTATAATTACATTAATTATAACATGGATTTCGGTAAACTATATTTATTTAAATTTATATAGGAACCAAATTCATATATTAATTCTCATTATGTGTACAACATCCTTGTACATATAATATATTCAATATTTGATTGCCGAATTAAATTAATTCTTTAATTAATTTAATTCATGTGACAATCAAACACAATACCAACTATGTTTCATTCCGTTCATTTCAACCATAGGGTGTGACCCTGTAGGTTCTTGTAACGTTAGTAGTAATACTAGAACGATTCTAATGTCACAAACAATGAGTGGCATCTAGCAATGCATCATTGCTACCTAAGATAGAAGAAGTCATGATTCGACATAACTTTTGTGATTAACTTTTCATGCATTAATCCTTAAGTCCTTTATCTCGGAATAGATACAAGTCATGGAACAGTCACACTTGTATAGTCCATCCCATGTTTCTTGATATCTTGAGTAGACTATGATATACAAATTAGTATGACATCTCATGTCAACTTATTTGAGCATGGCCATGCATTTCTAGTCTCACTCAATCAAGTGGCCTAAGATATTACTCCCATTATGTGGGAGGGACTTATCTATATTGATCAATAATATCCTCTACATTGATTGTGATATATCCAACATCACCTTTATAGAACAACCGATTTGATTATGCGTTTGATGTATCAAAATATACGACTCACGATGTTGGGATAATGATTATCTCAAGTCTAAGGATCATATACATATTAATCACTATGAGTAATGTTGTGACAATTACATAATAATCCAAGAAACATACTCATAGCGGGTCAGGTCCAATATGTTGTTCTCTAACACACATATTCATGCATTGATTTTGACACTACATATCAATGATAACTCTTTATCATCAATCAACTACATGTTAGTCTTAATGCATTATTGTTGTCCCGGTCAACAATAATACTTGACTAAGGATATTTTAAGAATAATCATATTATTCTCGGGACATTATTATAAAAGCAGTTTATTTGTACACACGAAGGAAAAACTGAAATAATAATGACAACGCTTTATATTAATAAACATGGTAAATCAAGTATGTTATTACAACCATCTCATGATTGATCTTTGGGCATACTCTTACACGTGGGAGCCTGAGAATGTTATGAGATAACATCATCCACAACTATTCACTGGTAAGATTTTCGGGGACGAAAATCCCTAAGGGGGGAGAGTTGTAACAGCCTGGTTTGACCCTAGTCAGAATAATGGTTTTGAGACCACAAATTCGAGGTCAGAATAATAATTTAATATTATTTTCTGTGTGAAAAGTATGCAACATGGTCTGTGTGAAAGTTTTGTGTGATGATTTGATCGTTTTAGTGTCGGATTAAGAGAGATGACCTAATCGCGTAAAGAGTAAAAGCTATGTGCTGATTTATGAGTATTTAAATGATTGATGTCTTTTAAATATGGAGGCCCTATGATGCAATTAAACCAATTTTTAAGATAGTGGGTGGTAATGGACAACTATAACCTTAGTGATTATATGTTTTAATTATTAATTGAAAGGATAAAATAGTTAAATAATATGTGTTTAATGAAATCAAAGCATGAAAATGGTCATTCTTGTTCATCTTGGTGCCGAAAATAGAAAAGAAAATAAAAGAAAAAGAAAGCTAGGGGTTCGGCCATTGTTAAGCAAAAATTTAGACCAAGAGAAGAGAGGTTCGGATCGAGATCGAGGCAAAGATAAAGTGCTCGATTAATCGACCGTATCGATAGTTCGACGTCCGAGGTAAGTTTGGATATAATACATGTATTTGAGATACGTTTTATCAATATGAAATGAATATGTTTATGTATATGAAAGTGAGTTACTATGTGCATGATTTTAATTTGAGGGCACTAAATGTGCGAAAGTGAAATCGAGATAGAAATTAATGGCACTGTATGTACGATGTGATGAAAGCTTCGGTTTATTGCTGTGGCACTGTGTGTGTGATGTTATGAAAGCTTTGGATTATTGTTGTGGCACTGTGTGTACGACACCGAGATGAGTTGGTTAAAAGAATAGGAACTAAGTGTGTGATAACAGTTATGAGTCGGATAAGTATGTGGCACTAAGTGTGCAATTAAATTAAAGAATGATCGACAAAAAATATCAAGCATTTAATAGCTTAGAGGTTTAATAGCTTTGTGTGGTTAAGGTACGTATTGAACCTTTGTGGTTGATGAGTAAAATTAAGCTTTGATTGAGGAATGAGCATTGTGGCTATGGATGAAAAGGCACGAATATGAGATGATAGATCTAAGTGATTGTTTATTTTTGCATCGATTTAATTTGATATGATAATTGTATTGTATATCGAACTTACTAAGCTTTGGAAAGCTTACTGTGTGATTTGTTTCTCTGCCTTGCAGTGTCAGTAAAACTAGCTCGGATTAGGGATTGTCAGCTTCTAAATCACACTATCGGCATTCTATTTTGGTACTTTTGGAAAGATGTATAAAGCTAGAATATATCATGTATATGCTAGTTAATTGAATTATGCTTGTGATAGTATAAGTATTGGTACTGAATTTAGTATAAATAGAGTTGAAATTGGATGCATGGGTGGACTGACAATATTGGTATTTTTATGGTGATAATATGAGCATGAAATGTTTATGTTGTATGGCTTGTATGGGTGGCATTTTGGCTTTGCAAGTTGGCCTATAAAGTCACACGGTTGGGGCACAGGCGTGCCTCAGACCGTGGGTAAATTGGTAGAATGTGGCTTAAACTGCACATGGCCATGGCACAGGCGTGCCTATAGGTCGTGCAAGAAATGGCAGAATATGACCTTATAGTACACGGCCATAGCACACAGGCGTTCTTGGTAGCCGTGTTGATTTTGGCAGTATGTAACCACGGGGAGGTCACACAAGTGTGTCATATAGTCGTGGGAGAGGCATGGCCTACCCCCACGGGCGTTGTATTCTAGAAAAGTTACAATTTTTCACGAGATTTTATATGTGTTTTGGTTTAGTCCCGACTCGGTTTATAAGCATGCTTAGGGTCTTGATGACCCGGTTAAGGGACATTATGATCGTATATGAATATGTTTGATGATGATTGACTTTGTGTTGTAAATACGATGTAAAATGATCCTAAGGTTTGGTAATGTCTCTAAGCCCTATTCCGGCGACGGCCTCGGGTTAGGGGTGTTACAATAGAACCTTAAAGTTAAGGTCCTTAAGTAGTAATTAGAACATTTTAATTATGAGTGGACGATTATGGGTATATATTAAGTGATTTTTAAAGGTTATCATTAAGGTTATATAGGTAATTTATGAATTAAAGATAAAATAAGTAAAATAAAACAAATTTCCACCCATTATCTTCATCTTCAACCAAAATTTAGCTAAAGAACCACCATTGTTAGGGCTTTGAAGGTTCGGCCAAGTCCTTGTGTGTATGTAAGTCCATTTTTGCTCGATTTTAGTGATTTTTACGTTTCTGTGATCGTTGCTTCGTATTCTAGCTAGCACATACCCTAGATTTCAAAATTGTTAAAGATTTATCATGTTGCCATTGTTGAATTCTTGAGTAATTTGATGATTTATGATATATTTGGAAGGTTTAATGTTAGATTAATGGCTTTTGTAAAGTGATTTTTGACAAAAACGTCAAAAAGTGATTAAATTGAGAAAATGTGAAATGTGGTGGTTAACAGTGTGAATAAATTGAAAATATGAGTTTCTAGTAACATGTATTAAATTCGGCTAAGCATAGGTTTGTACTAAATTGCATGAATTTGCAATTTTATATGATAAGGACTAAATTGTAAAATATGTGAAATATTAAAGGCAATTGTATATAAAGGCCTTAAAGTGAAATTTGGACTAAGTTGAATAGGCAAAATGCTGAATGTGCAAAATTCAATAATATATAGATCAAGACAAGCTGAGATCAGGTTTAGATTGGGGAAAAGGAAAAATGGACAAATAGTCGATAATTTCCATCCGAGCAACTCGAGGTAAGTTCGTATAGTTAGAATCAAATTTTAAATACTTGTAAATTATTTGAAATGAAAGTATAATTGAGTAAATGGTATTACTGAGTTCGAATGCCTAATTGATGAGAATTATTGAAAACCGAGTCCCGTTTGAACTGTAGAAAGTTGTAGGATACGAGTGACATGTCTTTAGGGTTATCATTTTGGTCGAGATCCTGCATATGTTGCGGACTCAACACAACTTGTATGAGCTTACCCATATATTAGCTCGTAAGAGCTTACTATTTCAACTCTTTAGAGCTTACTATTTCAACTTAATAGAGCTTACTGTCCATCAGCTCAGGAGGAGCTTACTAATCATAGCTCGAAAGAGTGGAAATGTTAATGAATTGATGGATTACTGATTTATACACGTAACGTATATCACCCGAGTATCCCTCGATATTTTAATAGGTTTAACGGGCATAAATTCTATTATTGGTTATGTGAAAAAGCTATGTGTTTATACGAATGAATTACTGTTTATATGGATGATTACATGTATTTATTTGACTAACTTGTTGATGAATGCTTGTGTTTAGGAATTTGGTGATTGAATTTAGTATACCTTATTTATTGTCTTGATTATGTATAAATGGTAAGTTTAATTCTGAATTATACGGGCTTACTAAGCTATAAAGCTTACTCTATTTCTTTTTCGTGTTTTATAGAGGTTTGATAGCTCGCTCGATTCGGATAAAGTTGGAGATACGCATCACACTGTCCAGTTGTCGATTGGTACCTTTGAACTCATGCATATATGTAAATATGGAATGTATAGGCTAGTTATAAAGATAATAGTTATGGTTACTTGAGTTAGTGATTTTGGTACATGCTGTGGTATAAGATAAAGCCATTTGATTTGGCTTAACTTGGTATAATGCTTTAGATGCATATAAGTATTCAAATATGTGTATGAAATGTTATGGATTAGTTGCCTATTGAGTTATAAAATGTTGCAAATTATGCTTATGCAGGTATGTAACAATAGGGTGGCAAAATGGCTTTGCAAATAGCTTATTTTTGTCCACAAGGCAGAGACACCAGCGTGTGTCTCAGCCGTGAGTGACACACGGTCAAATTACACGGCCATGTGTCCCCTGGTGTTGAAATTGAAATGAAGTCAATATGCTTCACATAGTCTCACACACGGGCGTGTGGCACAAGTCAGTATACCCCTAATTGGCATACGGTCTAGCACACGGGCGTGTGACTTGGCCGTGTTGCATAAGTCAGTATACCCTACAAGTTTGACATGACCTACTACACAGCTTGGCACACAAGTGTGTGTGGCCACTTCAAAGGGAACACGGGCTAGACACACGGGCGAGTGGTTGGCCATGTGACCCAAGTCAGTAACCTCACTTGTTTGGACACGAGCTGGGACATAGCCACGTGCTCCCATTTCGAATATCCACACGGCCTGTGACACGGGCGTGTCTAGTGGCTGTGTGAGACACAAGGCCTGGTAACACAGGCGTTTTCCCCTATTTTAAAGAAAAATTTTTAAAGTGTTGAAAATTTCTCGAGTTATCGGTTTAGTCCTGAACCACTCCCAATGTATGTTTAGGGCCTCGTAGGCTCATATTAGGGACAAAGTGATTGAGATTGAATGATGATTACATGTATTGATTAAATGTATGAGAAAGTATGTTTAAATGTGTTATATGTCTAATAATAGTCCGTAACCGTATTCCGGCAGTGAATACAGGTGAGGGGTGTTACACCATATATAGTCGAAGCTATCTTGATCTCGCACACTAAGTGCCATACATAGTCGAAGCTATCTCAATCTCGCACATTAAGTGACATACATAGTCGAAGCTATCTCAATCTCGTACACTAAGTGCCCACAAGTAGTCGAATCATTGTCAAACACGATTGTAATCTCGTATACACAATTTATGCAATATCAAAGTATTTAAAGCATAATTATAACAATGCTTATTACATACAAACTTACCTCTGACGTAAAAATGACAACACGGCCAACTAATCCGAAATCTTGTTCTTTCCTTGATCTAAGTTTGTATTCCGCTTTTCTTGATCTATATAATATCAAATTCAGCGTATTCAATCACTAGTTTATTCAATTAAGTCCAAAATACACATTTAGGCACATTTACACTTTTGCCCATATGTTTCACATTTTTACACTTTAGTCCTTATTTCATAAAATCATAAGTTCACACAATTCAATCACAACCCATGCTAGACGAATTTCAATTAGGTCCCTAGCAACCCATATTTTCCATTTATTTCACATTTTAACCATAAAGTGTAACACCCCAAACCCGGCCTATGCATTAAGCCCAGATTTTGGCATGCCACACAAATTAAACATACATTCAAATCATTTAACGATGTAGGAATCAAATTCCAAAATGATTAAGAGAAAGACTTTTATTGAAAAATCGAAGTTCATTGAAAACCATAATTAAAAATATAATAATTTATCATTTGATCTATAGAGTAGTAATTGATTAAATCTTTGGATTTATTTAGTTGAAATATTTCATCGAAAAGTTTTAAAAGACTTTCCTAAATTTCAGTAATATTTAAGAAAAACCTTTATTTTATACGAGAGTTATAGAAAAACATTTATAAAAACTAAACCAATCCAACTTAGAAAAACTAAAACAAAATAAATTCCATCCACATAATAAAATCCATAATTAAAGAGGCCTTATTACATTGCCATAAAAATAGTAAAAATTATTAAAGAAGTCTTAAAGTTTTATAAACCACCATTTGTAGTATAGCCTCCACACGAAGTCATCTCCGATCCAAGTCTCCATCATTTATTATTACATGAGAGGGGTAAAAAAAATGGGGTGAGTTACTTAGAACTCAGTGTGTAACTCACTTACCTTAGTCCACTAGGCCAAAACCATTTAAGCATTTATTTGGGCCTAAGCCCATTACAAATATAATAATTTAGCATGTATGAAATGCAAGTGATATGCAATTCCCAAAACCAAACCTAGATTTCCATCCGCTACACACCACCCGTACCAACCAACACACCTGTGGGGAGCTTTAGTCACCCACCCCGCCAACACATCGAAGTAGGCATTAAGCCATATATCAAATTTCGTGGACAAGCCACCAGATTTACAGAGTTCACATGGCATTTTCCATTTTTCAGAATTGTGGCAGAGCGACCAAAATTTTGTAGCAAAGCTACCAGAACTTCTCTTCGTCAAATAGCCCAATCCATGCAATCATGTATATAATATGCATAGCAATCCATTCCTATAATTATTCTAACATAAGGCCCATTATAAAAATTATTACAATCTGTCCCATTTAACATTTTAGCCCACGAAATCTCATATCACATATAACCCATTTATCAATTATCATAAATGGCCTAATTATCAAAATCACATATGGCCCACTTATCAAATATCACATATGGCCCAATTATCAAATATCACATATGGCCCAATTATCAAATATCACATATAGCCCACTTATCAAATATTACATATGGCCCAATTATCAAATATCACATATGGCCCAATTGTTAAATATCACATATGGCCCACTTATCAAATATCACATATGGCCCACTTATCAAATATCACATATGGCCCAATTATCATATATCACATATGGCCCAATTATCAAATATCACATATGGCCCACTTATCAAATATCACATATGGCCCAATTTTCACTTTTATCGAATAGCCCGTTAAGGAAATTTTCGAAATTTTCATGATCTTAATACTAATTTCAAAATTTATCATTAAGGTGATAACTATGTTATTCTTCCCGATTTCACTAACTTGTGATTTCATCCAACGATTAATACAATATAGTCATCTAACCCATAAGATACAGTGTGAGATTACACACCTGATTACGGTGAGAACTACACTTTCCCGCTCGTCGATATCTAAACACACATCACGATGGATTAAAACACTAATATTTAATATTAAACTATTCTAATGTTAAGCGATCTAGATCTTACCCTCAAAATTTCGAACAACCACTATTTGCGATTTCTCTCCGATCAAAGGTTCAGAACCAAGAGTAAACAATGGTTCGGGGGTACGTACGACTTCAAATAATTGATTTTCGCCGGATAAGGGTCCAAAACCCGATGGAAAGTCTCAGATTCCCGAAATAGTCCTTCTCTTAAACTTAGGGGGAATAGCAGAACCACCCCTCTTCCGAACACTATTTACTGCCCTTTTTGTCCCTATCTTGATTGTCTCACAAATATCCTCATTCCACAGTATGACAATCGAGCGATAACGTTCCCTAAAACGAAATCGATTAAATAACAATTTATATCCATATGTCGAGTAATATGAAAATCCTTAATAATCCCTTACCTTAACACCTTAATTCGATTCCAATGATTTACGATGTTTACGAACACTTAAGTTTCGGCCTCCACTATCACACTATTGTCCAAGGCTTCAAAGAAGGAGAAGAAAAGATTGAAAAGAATACTTATGTATGAGAGAAGATTCGACTATGAATAAACAAAGAAAAGAAAAATGATTCGGCAAAAGATTTTACCATCAACATTCGGTCGTGATGAAAGATTTTGGAAAAATAGTGATGTTTGAATGTTCTTTACAAGAAGAAAGAAAGGAGAGAAAAAAACAGAATAAAGAGAGAGTGTTTATGTGTCGATTTCCAAGGATGGAAGATGAACAAAGAAAGGTCTTGGGGTTGGTGTATATTCGGCCAAAAGGAAGAAAAAGACTATGACCTTTCAAGATGGTATGGTTTCGGTACAATGAGGAAAAGAGCTTGGGGGAGTATGGAAGATGATAACAATTTGGTCTAAAAGAAATGACCAAAACCAAAGGAAAATTTTACCTATTACACAAGGCATATTCGGCTAGGGAGAAAAGTTTTGGAGAGAGATATGTTGCTACACTAAAATGAGAATGTCACTAAAACCAACACCCAAACCATACCAATTGCCAACAAAATTTCGGCTATCTCCCCTAGCCCTTAAACTGTCCAAGTACATTAGTCAAATGGTCAAACTTTAGTCACCCCAAACTTTCCAAAACATCTCCCCTTGTTTTAAGCCTTATGTCCCCCCTACATGCCTTTTCCATATGATTCTTTTCCCTAATTTAACACTTGCCTTTTTCCCATGGTCTTCTTGCCATAAAAATTTAATCCAACTCATCCTAATCCTTATCCATGACTGACACATGCTAAGGAAAAGCAAAAATAAAAGCTTTCAAAATGTGTGCTAGGAGATTCGAACCTCTCCCCTCAAGCAAACATACATGCGCCAACACCACCTTGCTACTAGCTCATATTATGCTAATTTTTGACACTTAAATTTACTTAAACCTGAAAGTCACTTGATCCACTTCAATTAAGTACTCATTACAAAAAAAAAATTATTCTAATTCCAAAAAATTCTCAAGTCTTCTCAAGACTATACTAATCATGAAAATTTTAATTATACACAAGTTAAGCACCAAAACATGCATCATATCAATACTCAAATTTTAGGATGTTACAACTCTGCCCTCCTTAAAAAAAATTTCGTCCTCGAAATTTACCTGACTAAAAGAGATAAGGATATTGTTGTTGAATTGCATCTTCAGGCTCCCACGTAGCTTCCTCCGCTTCGTGATTACGCTAAAGAACCTTAACCAATGGCACAGTCTTCTTTCTTAACATCTTAACATCGCGATCTAAAATTTTCACTGGTTCCTCCTCGAAAAACAAATCTGGCCTTAATTCCACTTCTTCTACCGGCACTATGTGCGATGGATCTGATCTATAGCGTCTCAGCATAGAAACATGGAAGACACTATGAATCTAACTCAACTCCGGAGGTAAATCAAGTTGATAGGCCACTGGTCCTACACGCTTCAACACATGGTACGGTCCAATGAACCTAGGGCTCAACTTGCCTTTCCTTCCAAATCTGAAGTTCTTCTTCCAAGGTGAGACCTTTAGAAAAACCTGATCTCCCACCGCAAACTCAATATCTTTACGCTTTAGATCCGCATACGAGTTTTGTCTATCCGAAGCTTCCTTTAACCGCGCTCGAGTTACCTTTACTTTTTCTTCTGTCTCTGATATCAATTCAGGACCCAAAAGCTGCCGTTCCCCTAATTCAGTCCAACAAGTAGGGGTATGACACCTATGACCATATAACGCTTCATAGGGTGCCATCTGAATACTGGATTGATAACTGTTGTTATACGCAAACTCTGCCAACTGTAGAAAATCCTCCCAACTACCTCTGAAATCAATCACACAACCCCTTAACATGTCTTCCAAAATCTGGATTACTCTTTCCGACTGACCATCTGACTGAGGGTGAAAAGCCGTGCTGAAGTTTAACTTTGTACCCAAAGCCTCATGCAAAGCTTTCCAAAACCGTGATGTAAACCTAGGATCCCTGTCCGATATGATAGACACTTGTACCTTATGCAACCTTACGATTTCAGATACATACAGTTTAGCCAACTTCTAGAACGAGTAATCCATACGAACTGGTAGAAAATGAGCAGTCTTCATTGATCGATCTACAACCACCCAGACAGAATCTTTCTTAGTAGGTGTTAAGGGTAACCCACTAACAAAATCCATCGTTATCCGCTCCCATTTCCATAATGGAATCTTTACTGGTTGCAATAATCCCGACAGTAATTGATGTTTCGCCTTTACTTGTTGACAAGTCAAACACTTTACCACTAAATCAGTAACTTCCCGTTTTAACTTTGGCTACCAATACTACTCACGGAGATCCCGATACATCTTATTTCCTCTGGGGTGTATAGCATAAGGGCTACAATGTGCCTCAAGAAGAATCATTTGCCTCAAATCCGAATCCTTAGGCATACAAACCCTTCCACCAAAACACAATACACCATCTTTGTTCAAACTAAAATCCCCTCTTATACCACTTTCAACATGTTGTATTAAAGGACCTAACTTTTCATCGGATAATTACTTTTCCTTGATTTGCTACAACCACAGAGGCTTCACCTGAAGTTTCGCTAGCAGACTGCCATCCTCATACAAACTGAGATGAGCAAACATTGCTTTTAACTCTGATACAACCTTACGACTCAACGCGTCTGCCACAACGTTAGCCTTTCCAGGATGATACTCGATTGAGAAATCATAATCCTTTAACTACTCCACCCATCTCCATTGTCTTAAATTCAACTCCTTTTGGGTAAGGAGATACTTAAGACTCTTATGGTCCATATAAATGATTGACTTCTCACCGTAGAGATAATGCCTCCAAACCTTTAATGCAAACACCACAGCAGCCAACTCCAAATCATGAGTAGGATAATTGACTTCATCCGGCCTCAACTGTCTAGAAGCATAGGCTACCACTTTTCCACTTTGCATCAGTACACATCGTAAACCAGTGTGTGACGTATCACAGTAAACGGTAAACTCTTTTTCGGCCTCGATTGAATTAATCTTGGCGCTCGTTAGAATCTTCTTCAGTTTCTCAAAACTTTCTTGTTGTTTATCATCCATACATACGGTACTTCCTTTCGCAATAGTTTATTTAGGGTGCAAGAATCAATGAAAATCCTCAACAAAGCATCTATAATAACCACCAAACCCAAGAAACTTGAATCTCGACATCGACTTGGCGGTTTCCAATCCAACATGACCTCTACCTTTCGAGGATCAACTCTTATTCCTTGGATGACACTACATGACCTAAGAAAATCACTTCCTTTAACCAAAATTCACACTTACTGAATTTGGCATAAAGTTGCTTATCTTGCAAAATTTTCAACACAGTGCGCAAATTTGAGTCATGCTCTTCTTCATTCCCTGAATATACCTAGATGTGATCTATGAACACTACTACAAACCGGTCTAAATAGGGTTGAAAGACTCGGTTCATCATGTCCATAAATGCAGCTGGTGCATTGGTCAAATCAAACGGCATCACTAAAAACTCATAATGTCCATAACGAGTTCGAAATGCCATCTTATGAATATCTGCCTCTTTCACCTTGAGTTGATGATAACCCGATCTCAAATCAATCTTGGAGAAGACTGAAGCTCCTCTTAGTTGATCAAACAGGTCGTCGATTGTCGGCAATGGATGCCTATTCTTGATCGTCAACTTATTCAACTGCCTATAATCAATGCACATACGCATCGACCCATCTTTTTTCTTGACGAACAAAATCGGTGCTCCCCACTAAGACACACTTGGTCGAATAAATCCCCGATCTAGTAGTTCTTGAATTTGAGCTTTAAGCTCCGTTAACTCTTTTGGCACCATTCTATAAGGAGCAATGGACACCAGAGCAGTTTCGGGCAAAAGCTCAATGCCAAATTCTACTTCCTGATCTGGAGGTAGACCCGGAAGTTCTTTGGGAAAGACGTCTGAAAATTCTTTCACCATTCTCACACCTTCTACCGATATTTCCTTGGCATCCAAAGCACTGATGAATGCTAGGAATGCTCTATTCCCTTTCCGCACCAACTTTTCTACCTTTAAAGTAGATGCC
This sequence comes from Gossypium rotundifolium, assembly GCA_025506655.1. NCBI lineage: Eukaryota > Viridiplantae > Streptophyta > Magnoliopsida > Malvales > Malvaceae > Gossypium > Gossypium rotundifolium. Next base: position 138,612,360 of record CP106722.1, read on the forward strand.
ACATTTGCCAAGAAATTTCTTCCCTCGCCTATCATTATTATCTCCTTATCATCCACAGTCCTTATTGACATCCGCTTTTCGGCACAATCCAATTGCGCCCGATGCTTCACCAACCAATCCATGCCCAAAATAAGATCAAACTCACTGAAAGGTAATTCCATCAAGTCCGCTAGAAATACATCTCTTTGAATCTCCAAAGGCACATCTCTAAATAATTTTTTCACTATTATCGACTGTCCTAAAGGACTAATTACCGTCATCTCTCTATTGGTAATCTCAGATCTAATATTTAGGTTTCCAAATATGGTACTAGCAACATACAAGTGGGTAGACCTGATATCTATCAAAGCAATAACAGGTACATCAGAAATGAAGAACATAATAGTTATCACATTAGGTGCATCGCCGTCCTCACGACGCCTGACAGTATAGACCAATCCTGGCTATCTTGCCTCCGTGTTACCTCTAACACCATTACCTCGACCCGGTGTACCCTGTCCACGTCCGTTACCATTACCACCACGACCTAGTCCACGACCTCTTGGTGGCTGCTGAGTACCTCTAGCTGGCTGAGCATCAGGGTTACGAGCTTTCTGAGTCGTATCAGTTCGTCGAGGGCAATTCTTAAACTGATGATCCTTGGATCCATATTTAAAATAGGCACCAGTTTTCCTTCAACATTCTCTGGGATGTCGTCTTCCACAGTCGGCACATTCTCGACTTTGATAGGTAGTCACAGGTGCTCTAGCTTGAACTTGCTCATCATTCTGTGGTCTCTTTTGAAACCTTTTAGAAGAATCAGAGTACTTAAAATCCCTCTCTCCTCTGAATTTTTCTCGGTTCTAGCATTCTGAATTCTTAGCCTCTTCGGCTATCTTAGCTTTCTCTACAAGCGAGGTAAAAGTTCATACTTGTTGTGGGGCTACCAGTACCCGCAACTCATCATTCAGCCCATCCTCAAAGCGTACACAACACTCATGATCAGTCTGCACTATAGTACGAGAATAACGGCTCAAATGAAGAAATTTTGCCTTGTAAGCTGCCACCGCCTTACTTCATTGAACCAAATTCAGGAATTCCTTCCTCCGGGCATCTACATAACTTGTCCCAACGTACTTCCCTTGGAAAGCAGCTTTAAAGAAATCCCAAGTAACCAATGCAACCTTGGTGCCTTCTCGAGCAGTAAGCCACCATTGATACACCTCGTCTCTTAGCAAAGACACGGCTCCTCTTAGTTTTTGTTCGACGGTGCACTCCAGATCATCCATAATTCGTTCTATAGCCTCAAGCCAATATTCTGCCACATTCGGAGCTACACAGGAGACACCTCTAAAAACTTCTGCACCACTAGACTTGAGTCGTTCCGATATTGATCCGTGAGCAACTAGCCCAGTCCTGGCCCCAGCTACTCTTTCTAGGACTCGCAACATTGCTTGAGTCAAAGCATAATCCTCATTCGCATGATCATGGGATCCAGTTTGCTCTCAAATGACGCAGTGCATCCATTTCCAGTATATGACCTGGCACTTCAGACGCAGCGCCTCGTCCTCTACCACGACCACGTCTACCGCGTCCACGACCACGTCCTCTAGTGCTCATATTGACTAATTTGCTTTTAATCTGATTACAAGTTTTATGAATCAGAATATTATTTCTGTGTTTATTAACGATATTTTATGAGATATAAGAGATAGGGTTGTTTTCGATATCATATCCTATAGTCTCGATCTCTATCATTTTCAACACCTAAAACTAGAAGTTCTATAGTGTTCCTAATGTCTCATCACAATAATAATCATTTAATAAACAAATACTTACTTGACTTAGTGTCGGATGCTCGTGGTGCCATACTACCTTTAAAACATAAAGTCTAGAAAAATTAAGTAGTTTTTAAACAAAATTATCGTTGAACCCAAACCACAATCGCAGTTTTGAAACTGGGCTCTGATACCATAAAATGTAACACCCCAAACCCTAAGCCCGGATTTTGGCATGCCACACAACGTACATTCAAATCATTTAACGATGTAGGAATCAAATTCCAAAACGATTAAGAGAAAGACTTTTATTGAAAAATCGAAGTTCATTGAAAACCATAATTCAAAATACAAGAATTTATCATTTGATCTATAGAGTAGTAATTGATTAAATCTTTGGATTTATTTAGTTGAAATATTTCATCGAAAAGTTTTAAAAGACTTTCCTAAATTTTAGTAATATTTAAGAAAAACCTTTATTTTATACGAGAGTTATAGAAAAACATTTATAAAAACTAAACCAATCCAACTTAGAAAAACTAAAACAAAATAAATTCCATCCACATAATAAAATCCATAATTAAAGAGGCCTTATTACATCACCATAAAAATAGTAAAAATTATTAAAGAAGTCTTAAAGTTTTATAAACCACCATTTGTAGTTTAGCCTCCACATGAAGTCATCTCCGATCCAAGTCTCCATCAATTATTATTACTTGAGAGGGTTAAAAAAAAATGGGGTGAGTTACTTAGAACTCAGTGTGTAACTCACTTACCTTAGTCCACTGGGCCAAAACCATTTAAGCCTTTATTTGGGCCTAAGCCCATTACAAATATAGTAATTTAGCATGTATGACATGCAAGTGATATGCAATTCCCAAAACCAAACCTAGATTTCCATCCGCTACACACCACCCGTACCAACCAGCACACCTGTGGGGAGCTTTAGTCACCCACCCCGCCAACACACTGAAGTAGGCATTAAGCCGTATATCAAATTTCATGGACAAGCCACCAGATTTATAGAGTTTACATGGCATTTGCCATTTTTTAGAATTGTGGCAGAGCCACCAAAATTTTGTAGCAAAGCTACTAGAACTTCTCTTCATCAAATAGCCCAACCCATGCAATCATATATATAATATGCATAGCAATCCATTCATATAATTATTCCAACATAAGGCCCATTATAAAAGTTATTACAATCTGGCCCATTTCACATTTTAGCCCACGAAATCTCATATCACATATAACCCATTTATCAATTATCATAAATGGCCCAATTAACAATATCACATATGGCCCACTTATCAAATATCACATATGGCCCAATTATCAAATATCACATATGGCCCAATTATCAAATATCACATATGGCCCACTTATCAAATATCACATACGGCCCACTTATCAAATATCACATACGGCCCAATTGTCAAATATCACATATGGCCCACTTATCAAATATCACATATGACCCACTTATCAAATATCACATATGGCCCACTTATCAAATATCACATATGGCCCAATTATCAAATATCACATATGGCCCACTTATCAAATATCACATATGGCCCAATTTTCACTTTTATCGAATTAGCTCGTTAAGGACAATTTCAAAATTTTCATGATCTTAATACCAATTTCAAAATTTTATCATTAAGGTGATAACTATGTTATTCTTCCCGATTTCACTAACTTGTGATTTCATCCCACAATTAATACAATATAGTCATCTAACCCATGAGATACGGTGTGAGATTACACACTTGATTATGGTGAGGGCTACACTTTCCCGCTCGTCGATATCTAAACACACATCACTATGGATTAAAACACTAATATTTAATATTAAACTATTCTAATGTTAAGCGATCTAGATCTTACCCTTAAAATTTGAACAACCACTATTTGCGATTTCTCTCCGATCAAAGGTTCAGAACCACGAGTAAATAATGGTTCGGGGGTATGTACGACTTCGAATAATTGATTTTCACCGGATGAGGGTCCACAACACGGTGGAAAGTCTCAGATTCCCAAAACAATCCTTCTCTTAAACTTAGGGGGAATAGCGGAACCACCCCTCTTCCAAACACTATTTGTTGTCCTTTTTGTCCCTATCTTGATTGTCTCACAAATATCCTCGTTCCACAATATGACAATCGAGCGATAACGTCCCATAAAATGAAATTGATTAAATAACAATTTATATCCATATGTCGAGTAATATGAAAATCCTTAATAATCCCTTACCTTAACACCTTAATTCGATTCCAAACTATTTACGATGTTTACGAACACTTGAGTTTCGGCCCTCCACTATCACACTATTGTCCAAGGCTTCAAAGAAGGAAAAGAAAAGATTGAAAAGAATACTTATGTATAAGAGAAAATTCGACTATGAATAAACAAAGAAAAGAAAAATTATTCGGCAAAAGATTTTACCATCAACATTCAGCCATGATGAAAGATTTTGGAAAAATAGTGATGTTTGAGTGTTCTTTACAAGAAGAAAGAAAGGAGAGAAAAAAAAAAGAATAAAGAGAGAGTGTTTATGTGTCGATTTCCAAGGATGAAAGATGAACAAAGAAAGGTCTTGGGGTTGGTGTATATTCGGCCAAAAGGAAGAAAAAGAATATAACCTTTCAAGATGGTATAGTTTTGGCACAATGAGGAAAAGAGCTTGGGGGAGTATGGAAGATGATAATAATTTGGTCTAAAAGAAATGACCAAAACCAAAGCAAAATTTTACCTATTACACAAGGCATATTCGGCTAGGGAGAAAAGTTTTGGAGAGAGATATGTTGCTACACTAAAATGAGAATGTCACTAAAACCAACACCCAAACCATACCAATTGCCAACAAAATTCCGGCTATCTCCCCTAGCCCTTAAACTGTCCAAGTACATTAGTCAAATGGTCAAACTTTAGTCACCCCAAACTTTCCAAAACATCTCTCCTTGTTTTAAGCCTTATGTCCCCCTACATGCCTTTTCCATATGATTCCTTTCCCTAATTTAACACTTGCCTTTTTCCCATGGTCTTATTGCTATAAAAATTTAATCCAACTCATCCTAATCCTTATCCATGACTGACACATGCTAAGGAAAAGCAAAAATAAAAGCTTTCAAAATGTGTGCTAGGAGATTCGAACCTCTCCCCTCAAGAAAACATACATGCGCCAACACCACCTTGCTACTAGCTCATCTTATGCTAGTTTTTGACACTTAAATTTGCTTAAACCTCAAAGTCACTTGATCCACTTCAATTAAGTACTCATTACAAAAAAAAAATTATTCTAATTCTGAAAAATTCTCAAGTCTTCTCAAGACTATACTAATCATGAAAATTTAATTATACACAAGTTAAGCACCAAAACATGCATCATATCAATACTCAAATTTTAGGATGTTACATAAAGTTTCCACATTTCACAATTTAATCCCTAATTTGCTTTTTCACCAAAAATCACTTAACAAAACTTATATAACTATCATCAAACCTTCAAAATTTATTATCAAACTTCAAACATGCTGATTCATCAATTGAAACTTTCTAAATCTTTAACAATTTTGCAAATTAGTCCCTGGGCTAGCTAGACCTAGTTGCAACAATATCAAAAACATAGAAATTATTAAAAACTAACCTCAAATTGAACATAAGCATGGACTTCAAGTGCCGAAACTTTAAAGCACCCAAAAATGGTTTTTTTCCTTAGCTTATTTCGGTGGAAGAAGATGATACCAAATGCCACCTTTTGTTGTACTTAATTTTAATTTTATTACTAATTTACTTATTTAACCTTGGCTATTAATATTAAAAACGCTTAATCTCATGTCCATCTTTGTCCATTTAATTAAAAAAAGGGTATAATAACCATACAAATCCGTCAACTGCATAATTCCCATAGCCATTTAGTACTTTTAACTATTAGAACATGCATTTTACATTTTATACGATTTAGTCCTTTTTATCAAATTAAGCATTCAAATGATAAAATTTCTTAACAAAATTTTCACATAATTATTTAATCATGCTGTATACATTAAAATAATAATAAAATAAATATTTTGACTTTGGATTTTTGGCCTTGAAACCATTGTTCTGATTTGACTAAAAACGAACTATTACATCTAGACAGTTGAAACTGCATGAAATGAATTATCTGACGAACAATTTAGATTTGGCGACATCATTTATTCGGTGATAGGTGCCATATATTTACAGAACAAAAGAGTTTGAAATATATAATGACTTAGAAAGGTTTGAATTTATGACAACGAAGAAGGCTCAAGTTGCTGAAAGACTATGAATTAGTTATTGATTATCATCCGGGAAACTGAATGTAGTCGTGAATGTTTTGAGTAGAAAATAATTTTTTGCATTGCGAGTGATGAATACACAGTTAACCTTGTCTGATGATGGTTTGATTTTAGCTGAATTAAAAGCTAAGACGTTATTTCTTTAGCAGACTTGTAAAGCTCAGAAGTATGATAATGAATTGCAAGCTAAAAGAAGGCAATGTGAGTCGACTACTGATTCAGAGTATCAGATCAGATTCGATGATTATTTAATGTTCTGAGGTAGAATGTGTGTGCCAAGAAATTTTGAGCTTATTTAGAAAATTCTACATGAAGCACACAGTGGTTGTTTGTCTGTTCATCCGAGAAGTACTAAAATGTACAATGATTTGAAATAGTTTTACTGGTGGTCGGGTATGAAACGAGACATTTCCAAGTTTGTGTCAAGATGCTTAGTTTGTCAACAAGTCAAAGTGAAACATCAGGTGCCTTTGGGATTATTACAGCCTGTGATGATACTAGAGTGGAAATGGGATAGACTTACAATTGATTTAGTATCGGGATTACCCCTGCCTCCAAAAAAGAAAGATACTATTTGGGTTGTTGTTGATCAATTGACGAAGTCAACACTTTTCATTCTGGTAAGTACAGACTTTTCACTTGGTAGATTAGCTGAATTTGTACATCTCTGAGATTGTTAGATTGCACGGAGTACCAGTTTTTATTATTTTGGATAGAGATCAGAGGTTTACATCGCGATTTTGGAAGAAATTGCAAGAAGCTTTGGGTACACATTTTCACTTTAGTACTAAATTTCATCCACAAACCGAAGGTCAGTCTGAGAGAGTAATTCAGATTCTTGAAGATATGCTTCGTTGTTGTGTTTTAGAGTTTGAAGGCAACAGGGAAAAATATTTACCGTTATTTGAATTCACGTATAACAACAGTTTTCAATTGAGCATAAAGATGGCACCGTATGAAGCATTGTATGGTCGTAAATGCTGAACTCCGTTGTACTAGACTGAGCTTAGTGAGAAAAAGATTCACGGGGTTGATTTAGTTAGAAAGACCGAATATAAAGTGAACGTAATTCATGATAGTTTGAAAGTAGCTTCAGATTGACAGAAATCGAATGTGAATTTGAAACGTAAAGACATTGAATTTCAAATCGGTGACAAAGTATTTTTGAAAGTATCTCTGTGGAAGAAGATTCTTTGTTTTGGTCACAAAGGAAAATTAAGTCCGCGATTTATCGGGCAGTATGGGATTATCAAACTAATAAGGCCAGTGGCATATCAACTAGCTTTACAATCAGAATTAGGAAAGATTCACAATGTATTTCATGTTTCGATGTTGCATCGATATAGATCAAATCCGTCACACGTAATTTCTCCGACAGAGATTGAAATTAAGCCTGATATGATGTATAGCAAAGAACCGATCATAATTCTGGCTCGAGAGATTAAAAAGTTGAGAAACAAAAACATAGATTTGGTGAAAGTTTTGTGGCAATTCATGAGGTTGAAGAAGCTACGTGGGAACCCAAGGAAGCTATGAGAAAGTAGTACCCTAACCTCTTTTCTGGTAAGATTTTCGGGACAAAAATTTCTAAGGGGTGAGAGTTGTAATAGCCCATTTTTAGTCAAGTCAGAACAATGGTTTTTGGACCACAATATGAAGTCAAAATAATTATTTTATTATTATTTCGAGGTCTACAGTATGATAGTATGATTGTGTGGAATTTTTTTAAGAAATTTTATCGTTTGAGTGCTCAATTTGATAAAAAGGACTAAATCCCATAAAGTGCAAAAATAGTGTTCTAATAGCTAAAGGCGTCTAATAGCTATGAAACCTTAAAGTGGAGGTCCTTAAGTGGTAATTTGACCATTGTTAATGTTAGTGGACAAAGATGGACATCTTTTAATGGCTTTAAAGGTTTTATACCTATGGTTAAATAGGTAAATTAATAAATAAACTTAAGTTAAATAATAAAAATAAGGATATCATATTTCTAATTTAGCTATCAGCACCAAAAATCAAAAAGAAGAACATCCATGGGAGCTTTCTAGGGTTCGGCCATTACATTGCTTAATTGGTGAGTGATTTTTGTCCTGTTTTTAATGATTTCTATGTTTTTGAAATCGTTGCAGCTTAATATAGCTAGCATAGGGACTAATTTGCAAAACTGTTAATATAACACCCTAACCTGTATCCGTCGCTAGATTAGGAATACCAGGCATTACCGAAAAAAGTACATTTCTGAACAATCACTTATTACAATTCATGTATAAAATTTTTAACAACTTCTTTATCATAGTTTCTCAAGCTCAAATAGCATCTCACCACTTATTCATAAATGTCATGTCACACACACACACACACACACACACACACACTCACATATTTATAACACATATCCAATCAAATAAATCATGAATCATTTACGAACCAAGTAGCCATAATTCACTTAATCACATAAACCAAATTCACATTACAAACCATGCTCCGAAGCTTAGCCAATTCATTACCGTTTACTTATTCAAATATTCGAACCAACTAACATATATCCATATCATATTTCTTATGCTTCATAAATTCAATATTCGAAGCATATGTCCATCTATTCATGGAATTCAAAAACCTAAAATATAATCAATCATACTTCATTACATATACGAGCATATAACGAGACATCCATTTGTATACATCCAGTTCATAATGAATTACCGATCATACCATTTTATAAACCTATGTACAAATGTATACTAAGCCGTTTCAACCCATATGATTAGCTAAATAACAAACATAATATTTTATAATCTTTATACATGCGCATATTAAACCAATTTGGCCATATCTCACTGCTTAATATCCATTAACATAATAGATAACAACTACATTATCACATGACCAAATATACCTCTTTTCACATAATAAAATTATGTGCATATCACACATCAATTTGAACCATTTTCAAACACCAATTAATAAACATATCATGCCTAATTTGCATGCTAAAAATCATGTATAGACATCCATCTTTCAACTAGACAAAAAGGAAATTTATAATACACCCAATCTGCATGCTCAATAACTGATCCACATTAATATATATCTAGCCATTCATCTCTTCATTTATTCGGCTAGCAGATTAACCATAAAAGTAGTATAAATTTCACCATTCAATCTTAAGCTAAAACATGCCATTTTATTACCAATTACCTTAGTGAAAATGCACATTATAATAGCCCAAATGTTCAAGCATTCATCCATGACACATATACCAACCTTGCCATTACAAACTATAACAAAAAAAGACCAATTCATAAACAATGATATCATAGGCATATATATTGGCTTTACCTATTATTAGCCAAATATAATTATGCATCATAATTTATAATTCACCTCTCATAATGTAATGACCCGAATTTGGGCCTAGTAGAATTGGGCCCATTGGGCCTTGGGCGTGAGAGCGTTTAAAAATTTTGGGAACATGAGAATGGCATTAGTGCAAGTTGGACCTATTAGGTGAGTGATTTTGGAAGGTTAGGGAGCTTCTATTAAGTCATGGGATCAAACTTGGGTTTTAGGAAAATTTTGGTTTTAGGTGAGTAAAACCATGGGAGTTAGTAAGTAGGTTTTGAGAATAAAATGTGGAGAAAAATGACATAAGAAGAGCTTGTGGTGTAGTGGGAAAGTGACACCACTTACGGAGCAAGGAGTGACGCCACAAGGAAGTAAGGGATCCAAGGTTCTAGTCTTGGTACTTGCTTTTCTTTTAGATTATTTTCTTTTAAAGTGAATTAGACTTTGGCTGTAGGCTTAACTTTTGTTGTGCACGGTTTAAGACACAAATGGCCACATGGTGGAGTGGGGGTGGCGTCAGTATAATAGCATGGAGGGAAGGGGTTCGAATCCCACATGTTGCATATTGGAGTTTCATTTTGTGCTCAAGGAGAAGAAGAGGTGGAGTTGGAGTGGGACTCCACATGGTGAAGGTTTGAAGTTGTCAAACTATTTGGATGGGAGGTGGGGAGTGAATGGTGGAGTGATTTGGGGGAGAGAATCATGGGATTCAAGGTGTGGGAAGAGGTGGCCGAATGTGGGAGTCTAGCAAAAGGAATTTTCGATTGAGTTAATGAGGTTGAGGCAGCATTTTTTTGGCTTGGTGTAGGGGAGAGTACCGAAATTCCTTAGAATTTCTTTTGGCTTGCATTTGTGTATTTTGGGGTCTTTTGCGAATCATTTGTGCTAGTGCCGAACTTATGAGCTCACCTTTTCCTCTCGTTCTTTTGGTTTCATACCTGGATGCTTTTGCTCGTTACCTTGTAAACCTTGGCCGAATCTATCCTTGTCACTTCTTTTTACATATCCTCTTCTACTTTCCCCTCATCTCATTCCTCTTGTGTGTTCTTCATAGCCGAAGCTCTTTTCTTCTACTTCCTTTTCTTCCTTTCTTATCTAATTTTTCTCTACTAATTGAACCACTACTTTCCCCTAATTTGAAGCAGTGCTTCTCGTGTAGCTTGAAGCATGAAGGAATTTTTTCTGCCAAATCTACCTTGGCTATTCGGTACTATTATGAGCACAAGGTAATATCTTTTTCTTATCTCTTTTCCATCCGTTCTTTCTTTTCTCTTCTCTCTAAAGCTGAAACCTTCATTCTTCCTACAAGGCCGAATGTCTTCTTCTCATGCGACTCATCTCAGACCTGAGGCCGAATCTGTTGGAGTGCTAGCATACCTGATAAACCGTAAAAGTAACATATTTTAATCCCACATATAGTATGCTTTTGGATGAATTTATCCTTAATTTATGTAAAAAGGTGCTCTTAATCGTTTCTTTTCATGTCTTATACTCAGAAAAGCACCCAAGGATAAAAAGGACGCAAAATGGGTTTAAAAATGGACCAAAGTAGGCCAACCCAAAAAGTCGACACGGCCTGGACTTCATGCCACACGGCCGTGCCACAATATTTAGATTGCACACGGTCACACCCTGATTTACACGATCGTGCCTTATCGACAAAAAGCCCAACACGACCTAGACCCCGATGTACATGGTCGTGCCCCAAATGGTAGACCCGAAGCACAGCCTCTACCCAGATATTGCACGGGCGTGTCAAAGCCTTGCCTAAATCAATAGAATGGAGACACGGGCTGGACCACGATTTACACGGGCATGTCAAGGCCGTGCCCCTACCACGGGAAAGAGTAATTTCACTTAGAATTGGATGCTTGGAGCCCAAGAAATGCAATCCTAAGTCCACTCAAACACTTAGGACGAATTTCATTTGAATTACGAGTACTTAGGAGCCAAGTAAAGCATCCCAAATGTCTATATAAACAATCTAAGGCAGCAATTCAAAGTCGTGAGGTTTTAGTAGAGTTTTCTGCCAGAGCTTTACTCGTTTAGGGAATTACTCAAAGATAGCCAGTTGATCTATCTCGAAGAGTCAGAATTTTACTCAAGACGGAGGATCTCTCCTTCAATTCCTTCAGGGGGTTTTAGGGATTTCTTATGTTTTGTTTTATCTTTTCTCTTGAGATGTTTTCTTATTTTATTATGAACTAGATCCTTCAGATACCTAAAGGGGATGAAACCTATGATGGATTTTGTTATTTGATCTATTGGTTTATATGATAAATACTTAGTTTGTTCTTAATTATGTGGCTCAATTTAATCTAATGTGCTTAGGTGGAGGAGGAATAGACCTTGCCAAAGAGTAGATCTAGCATAATTAAGCGGAGTTGATTGGGCGCCTAGAGATAGGGTTATGAGATTTTACCGGATTAGGGTGAAACCTAATATGGGAGTCCATTGATCGATTTACTGCTTCCTTAGGGGGTTATTATAAGAGAACGAGAGTTCCACTAATTAACCTAAGGTTAGACATTATTCGCTTTAAGAGAAGGTTTAATATAGGTTAGAGAGTCTCACGGATGAAGTTAAGTAAAAGAAATCATATGAATTGAAAGTTAGATAATAAGCGAAGTCATAGGTGGATTCTTCCCGAAGGTATCATCTTTATCAATTGAGTTTTCTTCAAAGTCTTTTCCCAAAGTTTTGTTCTTTTGTCTTTGCATTTAAGTTTAAGTATTTCATTTGTTTTAGATTAATAAACCAATCACTCCATATTTTAAGCTAAATAATAGAAAGAAAGTGAGTAGTAGTACTTTTAGGTTCCTTGGGTTCGTTAAGATATTCTTGCCTGAGCTATGCTACTGTTCGATAGGTGCACTTGCCTCTATCATTGTCATGATCGATCTCTGTGTTCGATCACTCTTTTATAAATATTAAAACTAGATTGTTTTGCAGCGATCAAGTTTTTGGCGCCGTTGCCAGGGAATTCTAAAATATTATGAAAGCTTTATTTTTATTACTTTAGCCATTATTATTATTTTTACTTTGCTAACTTTTCTTTTATTTAAATTTTGACAGATAATTCTAGTTTTTCAAGGAATGGCACTGAATAATTATCAGTGGCAAGGCATGGGGACAATTCCTACTGAAGCAACCAGTATTTTCAACCTCAACGTGGTCACCAGGTTATCTAATCAGTTCGAAATAATGAATAAAATGATTGATGGATTGAATAATCTCTCGCAGGTACACCCAGTAATGCAGTATAGCTCAAATCTGAGAGGCATTGCGAATCCTGAGTACCCACCATTCAGATATGGCATGAAAAATGAACAAGTCCACTATATAGGTAACTACTCTAGATGTCAAAATAATTTTTATAGTGACACTTATACTACAGGATGGAGGTACCATCCCGACTTCTCATGGAATGATCAAAGACAGGATTTTCCTCCAAATTTTCAACAACCTTATCCATAGGAAGGGGAATCAAACCTCGAAGAGATTCTGACAAAATTGGTAACAACTACAAACTCTCATCTTCAAAAGGTTGAAGAAACACTCGATGAACTATAAAGATCAATCGAGGGAATCATAATTCAGGTAAGAGAAATCATTATGTCGGTTGGACTACTTATTGAGATATTATGTGAAATACGGACAAAGATTTTTTCCAAAGGCACAAAACAGGTAAAAGTAGTTACACTAAGGAGTGGCAAAGAGTTAATTGAACCACAAAGAAAGACACCACATAAAATTATCAAGAAAGAAAGTGTAGAATGTGAAAACGATAATCCATTGCCTACAGAGAATAAAACAAAAATTCCATATCCAGTAAAATTGAAGAAAGAATAATTGGATGCTCCATACGGTAAGTTCCTTGAACTCTTTAAACAAATACATATTAACTTACCTTTCATTGAAGCTATTTTGTAGATGCCGAAGTATGCAAAATTCTTAAAGGAACTTCTTACGAACAAAAGGAAGCTTGAGGAGGTATCCATGGTGGAGCTTAATGAAGAATGTTCAGCCCTTCTCCAAAATAGACTACCATGGAAATTAAATGATCCAGGGAGTTTCACTATTCCTTGCTTAATTGGTATTTTAAACATCAAGCAAGCATTAGCAGACTTAGGCGCTAGTATTAATCTAATGCCTTACAAATTATTTAAACAGCTAAATCTTGGGGAACCAAATCCTATTAGGATGAGTATTCAAATAGCTGATAGATCTATTAAATATCCTAGGGGAATTATTGAAGATGTCTTGGTCAAAATTGATAAATTTATTTTTCCTATTGATTTCGTTGTGTTAGACATGAATGAAGACATTAATGTTCCTTTAATCTTAGGGTGTCCCTTTTTAGCCACTGCTAGAGCTATTATTGATATAGGAAATGGTAAACTAGCTCTGAGAATAGGTGATGAAGAAATTATCTTTCAACTCAGAATGCCATGCGATATTCTAAAGAACAAGGTGATTCTGTTATTTAAATCGACACTCTCGATCATATTATAAAGAATTCATTACAGAAATTATACAAGGTGACACATTGGAATTGTGTCCGGCTCAATAAGAGGGGGAAGAAGATGAAGACAATGAGTCAAATCTAAAAATGTCATCATATGAACAACGGAGAGAAGAAAGCATCAAAAATGATAATGAAATAAAACAAAAACCCTCCATCGTAGAGCCACCCAAATTGGAACTCAAACAGTTACCAAAACACCTAGAATACGCATTCCTTAGAGACTATTCTACACAACCAGTAATCATCTCCTCAGAATTAAAATCCAAAGAAATGGAGGAACTGATAAAAGTACTAAAAGAACACAAGAAAGTCATAGTTTGGAAAATTTCCGATATCAAGGGAATAAGCCCCATATTCTGCACCCACAAAATTTTGATGGAAGAAGAATATAAACCATGTGTGCAACCTCAGAGACGTTTAAACCCCAACATGAAAGAAGTGGTCAAAGCTGAGGTAATTAAACTTCTAGATGCAGGAATAATTTATCCTATTTCTGACAGCACTTGTGCAAGTCCTGTACAGGTAGTCCCAAAGAAAGGAGGAATGACGGTAGTACCCAATGAAAAAAGTGAGTTAATTCCCACAAGAATAGTTACAAGATGGAGAGTTTGCATAGACTATAGAAAGTTGAATGATGCCACCAAAAAATATCATTTTCCTTTGCCTTTCATAGATCAAATGCTAGAAAGATTATCCGGGCATAGGTACTACTGCTTCCTGGATGGACTCTCCGGATACTTTCAAATCCCCATAGCTCCTAAAGACTAAGAAAAAACAACATTTACATGCCCATACAGTACGTTTTCTTATCGTAGAATGCCTTTTGGATTATGTAATGCTCCTGTTACTTTTCAGCGTTGCATGTTGGCAATCTTCGACGAACTCGTGGAGGACATCATGGAGGGATTTATGGATGATTTCTCGGTATTTGGCAATTCTTTCCATCTTTGTGTTAAAAATTTAAAACGAGTCCTAATGAGATGTGAAGAAACAAACCTTGTTTTAAATTAGGAGAAATGCCATTTTATGGTTAGAGAAGGGATTGTATTAAGACATAAGATTTCTAGTAAAGGAATTGAGGTAGAAAAAGCAAAAGTTGAAACCATAGAAAAATTACCTCCCCCTAGCTCAGTGAAGGCTATTAGAAGTTTTTTAGGACACGCAGGTTTTTATCGAAGATTTATTAAGGATTTTTATAAAATAGCTAAGCCTTTGACAAAATTACTAGAAAAATATGTTCCTTTTAATTTCAATCAGAACAATGTCCTTAAGGATAAATTAATAAATGTATAACACCCTAAAAATCCAGTATTTATATATTGCATGGTTTGGTGTTTAGATTTTAAAGGTAAATTTCTTACTTTTATTTTCGTGTTTATTGAAGTCCTAAAGAAGAGTATAGCATAATTTGGGTAAGGAATAAATTTAATATTTGAGAATTTATTGAAGAGAAGCAAGTGTCATTAATACTTAAGTTAAATTAAGTATTAATAAGTGAAATAAAATGAGTATATGGCATGGTGGTGTTGGCGCATGAGTTGTAGCATGAGGGAGAGGTTGAATCCTTGTTTAGCATCTAGGTAAATTTTATTTTAATTTTTCTGCACATGTATATCAAGTGTCGGCCAAGAGCATATATGGTAAGTGTTGACCGTGTAATTTTTGGTTAGCATATCAAAGGATTAAGGAAATTGTTAACTTAAGGAAGGGAATCAAGAAATTAAGGAAGGATATGAAGATATGGGGCACATATCAAGGAAAAGTTATGAAACACCCCACACCCAGCCCACGAGCCTGAACCGAATCTGGTATGTTCCTAAAGTAAACCGATTTCAAAATCATTTTCGATACTTAGAGAAAATTGTAAATTTTTAGAAAAACTATTATTTTGAGCTGGGCTTAGATTGGAAACCCATTTATTTAATCTTGTAAGCCCATTTAATTAAATACATCCAATATAGTTCTTAGCATGAAACTTAACAATAAGCAAACATAAAGAATAATCCACTGGGCCTTAAGGCCTTATTCCATCAAGAAAAACCCAAAATAGAACAAACGTGACTAAAAATAAAATTAAGTCTAAACTAAATGAAATTTTCGCATGTAGCATGGCCACCTCGTGGTCCACCCCGGTTAAATAACGCTCATCACACGAAAGAAATAATTCCCACAATGGAGTGAGTCAGCAGACTCAATGTGCACACAATACTATCATTCAATAAATCGGGCATTCATGTTTAAATCATCGGTCCATATAATAATGAAATTATGATGCAACCCAAACCCAATCCTAATGGTCCATCCGCTACACACCACCGTATTCGCCATTTACAAGTGGGGACTACTAAGTCAACCCTCCATCCGCTACTCTCCATCGAAGGCATTCGCCCATATACGTTGTGTCATTAGACACTATAATCACATTTATCGTTGTGTCATTAGACACTATTGTAATCGAAGTTACCAAAATTTCGCAATGTGACCGTAGTCAACATATTTAGTTGGTGAGACCAAGTCAACACCTTCATTGGTGAGGCCAAGTCAACACTGTTCTCCCCTTTCACATAAATCCAGAATGCCCCACAAATATATATTGTGCATAACTTAATTTCATGTTCATATACATATATTCGCATGTTATTAAATAACATATTTCACAATCCTATCGAAGTAGGAAACGTGCACAGGTACTTTTTGCCACATTTGTGGTACATAGCCACATTCACATTCTTATTCATAATCATATATTAAAATATTTAGCCATAAAATATCGAAGGATAGTAAGGGTACACACCTTATTCGCTTAAATAAAAGTTCCTTGAGATCTCGAAAATCCCGATCTAATCTTTAGATCATTATCTCCTATATTCGGCCATCATATAAGTCACATTAATAAACCTATTTGGCTTAAAACAAAACCAAATCCTAGTAGGATTTGTAAAAAACTCACCTTTGCCGATTTGGGGTTTATACAAATCCCAAAGTTTGGTTTTCCTTTACGATATTCTACCAACCTTGTATTTCAATATGGGTTAGTTTTCGCTTTTCAATAATTAAGGAATTGATCTAGATAATCTCACAACCATTGGCCGAACATTTTAGAGGCTTACCTTATAGATTCCAAATCCCGAAAGTTCCCTTTTGTCTTGAATATCCGTCGAAATTCCTAAAATTCATATGTTAGATCTGATCCCACTTTAATAAGTTGTAATTGGCCTTTGGCCGAATATGGCTTACCTTAATTTCCTCGAATCTGAAATCCTGAAACTCCTCCTTTGACATTCGGCCATAGACATAAGAGAGGTTATTTTCTTAAGCCTTGTTTAAACGAATTAGAAGAACAAGAATTAATTGTTCTTACCTTAAATCCTTGATCTTTGTATTCGGTAGTTGTGGAAACTTGAGATCCCTTGTATATTCGGCCATGATCAAGAATAGGGATTAGACTCTTTTACTTTCGGCAACTAGAAAGAAAGGAAATTGAATGGCTTAACCTTACCTTGAAGCCTTTAATCACTTGCTTCCTTGTCTTGAGTTACTGAGATCCGCTATGGAGAGTTAACCGAGATCGGAGAGAAAGGTTTTGACTTAACAATGACAAAGGGAGGAAAAGAAAAGATGGAGTCCTTGCTTAGGGAAATTTCGGCAAAAGAGGGAAGAGAGCAAAATTTCGGCAAGGTAGAATGAATGAGAGAAAAGTCTAACGAAATTGCTAGACCAAGAGTCCAAAACTTGGCCACTACTCTCCCAAGTGATAATTTAATCATTTAATTATCACTTTAATTAAATTAGGAGTATTTTATCCATCCTTTATCTCCTTATTTATTTTATTAAAAGAAATTCCTTTACTTAACACTTAATTAAACAAGTTTTAACCGAAGTAAAACTCCTCTAATTCAAGAAGCTTGTGCCGTCCCACCTCTTAGCCTTGGAAGCAAAATAAAGCCTTCATTATTTACTTCCTGGATGACTCAAACTCAGGCCCAAAAACCTCTTGTATTTGGGCCATTTCCTAAGGCCTTAGGTGGCATCTTCAGGCCACATTTCCAAGTCCGTTATTGGGTCAAATTTCATGTACTTTATATTTTTAGGTCACTTGGCCCTAAGTTCCCTTTGGGCTCTTAAATTCGACATTAGGGGTCAATTTTAAGTTTCCTAAAATTTTCAGCAGCTCAGTAACTTGCCATTTTCATTACATCTTGAGTTTCCAAAATGTTCGGGTTTCCAAAATGTTTAGTTTTCCAAAATGTTCGGGTTTCCAAAATGTTTAGGTTTCCAAAATGTTCATTTCCATTTCCATTTCCATTTCCATTTCCATTTCCATTTTCATTTCCATCTCTATTTTCATTTCCATTTTCATGCATTTCTAGGTTTCCAAAAGTATTAAAATTTATTCATAGTACTTGAAACTTGTCATTTCATACAATTAAACTGAAATGCATAGGCCCTATTCGGGATGTTACGTTCTACCCCCTTAAAAATAATTTCGTCCTCGAAATTACTTACTATCGTTCATCCAAATGCAGTCTAACTCACCACACTATGCTATTCTTTGCAAGACTCGATCTTAAAGAACTATCATACTTTTTAGGCACATTCTCTAAGTTCACAATCAAGGTTCCATACACTTCATTAGCAACATAAGATTGAACTAATCTTATAGCGAGTAAAGTAATGAAGTATAATCCATAAATAAGAAACTTACTCGTTGTCTCGTCGGCGCATCACTATCCTCATGACTACCGAACGCATAAACTAACCTTGGGCGCCTTGCTACGAACCTTCAACACCTCGCTTGGTGCTCCACGACCTTGGCGGAACCATTACCTCTATAATTCGAACCTCGACCTTGTTGAAATTCTTTGTTCTCCCTACCTACTGATTAACATTACGAGTTCTTTGGTCGTCTATCATCTAATATCTTTGGATAGTCCTTGAGCATATGGTCCTTAGACCCACATTTAAGACATGCTCCTATCTTTTCCAACACTCACCGAGTGCTTCTTTCCACAATACTCACAAGGACGACATCGCCTCGGGATCAACTTGTCGATTCCTTGACCACCCAGTTCGGGCCTTTTACGCACATTTCCGATGATTCATAACCTCTCTTGGGTCTATTCCTGTCGAGTTACGCCTAGTCGAGTCCTTGATTCCTTCAGCTACCTTAGCCTTTTCAACCAACGTGGAGAACTCCCGATCCTGATGTGGAGCTATCAACAGTCTCAGGTCGTCTCTCAGTCCGTCCTCAAAACAGACACAGCGTTCATGCTCAGTGGCCACTACCCCTTGAGCATAGCGGCTCAATCTCAAAATTAGCCTCATATTCAGCGGACTTACTACCTTGTACCAACTCTAGAAAAGCCTTCCTTTGTTCATCTCAGATACCGGTTCCCACATACTTCTTTTGAAAGGCCTCTTTAACATACTCCCGTGTCAAATTTTCAGCCGTGGTACCATCACAAATAGTTAGCCACCATTGGTATGCTTCATCACGTAACTGGGCTACCATCCCTTTCAACTTCTCCTCAGGAGTCAGATCAAGTTCATCCATAATACGCTCCGTTGCTTCCAACCGAGATTCATTGTCTTGGGTGCCACATTAGATACTCCTCGGAACATTTTCGCTCCATTAGCTCTGAGCCGTTCAGGTATCGACTTTCGATTTCCTGAATTTCCACTTGCACCTACCACCAATTCCAAAACTGCAAAGCTGACTGCGACACAAAGATCTTCCCGTATGAGCTCTTGCTCAACATTAACGGTAGGGGGTGGTGGTGGTGGCGGCATTTCATTGTCGGACCTTGACCCGACCTAACGGGTTTCGACATTGTCATCTTTCCTCTTCCTCGACCACAGCGACCACGTCCTCTAGAGCTCATTTTCTAGCGTCGAGATCTGATTAAGAAATTTTTTTATGAATTAGTCATTGTTCCACTTATTTACCGGCGAAGGAGTTTTATGAAAAGGATTTAAGAGCGGTTCTTTCGTATTCATACAAACACACAGTCTTTTCCATTCATTCATCCATCCATCAAACAAGTATGAACTTCCGTTCATTCAGAGAAACGTTGCAGTTCTTGTTGTTTGTTGTTGCTTTCCTCTACTCGGGGGTATTTTCGTAATTTTGTCCTACAGGGTATTTTCGTAATTTTTCAGAAAAAAATCATTTCTTGGGGTTTTTGTCAAAAGTTATTCTTGAAAATTTTGAAGTCTAGGGTGATTTGAAAAATTTTAAAATCCGGGGTATTTTGATAATTTTTCACAAATCGAGTAAATTTGTAAAATTTTATAGATTTAGCGATTTCAAAAGTTGTAAAACTTTGAGGTTCTTTTCAAAAGTGTTCCTTCAAAATGGGGATGTTGCGTAAATTTTGGAAATTAGGGTCATTTTGGTAATTTTGTAAGTTAGGGCAATTTTGCATTTTTTCCAAAATCACGGTATTTTGGTATTTTACAAATTAGGGTTTTTGAATGTTTATGAAATGTTGAAATTTTGGTAAAGCTGTTGAGTAGTTGAATATTTTATAAACCAAGGGCATTTTGGTAATTTCACCCCTAAGGGCATTTTTGTAATTTTCGCAAATCAGGAGTTTTTCAGAGAATGTTGTAAAGATTAATTTTCTCAGATTTAAAAGAAAAGTTTTAAAGGTTTGAAAAACTAGGGTTTGTTGTTTTGTTCTCTCTTTTCTTTTTTTTTTTTTTTTAAAAACATGGCTAGTTCCCTTTCGGGTTTTAGTCATTATGTTTAGCCTATGACCGAGCCCTCTTGGTCAGGGTGAACCAAAGCTACGCACTGGAGTGATTCGTGTGGAGAGGAGGTGAGTCACGCTGGATTGCTTAAATACCAAGCTCCCACCAGAAACCATTCCTGACATGCGCATGAGGTTACCACACCACTGAGCTCTCTGAGTTAGGGTGAACCGAAGCTACGCACCATGTAGGATTCCTGCGAAGAGGAGGTGAGTCACTAGGACTGCTTAAATACCAAGCTCTTTCGGATCCAATCCTAGACATGCATACAAGGGTTACCACACCTTAGCTCAGTGACTTAGCCATAGGTTGGTTTAGTACATTAAGTCTCATGTGTTTGTGTTTGAGTAGTCTAATCCTAGGGTTCAAGTTCCTATCATTCTATTCTACGTTCCATGCCCGTTTCTACCCTTATATAAATCATGTAATCACACATATAGTTAGGGGTACTTACACGGTGGATCATGGTCGAGACTTAGGGGCCATGCCAAAACTCGCTTATTTTTCAAAGAAAATCATTTGGCTCGTTTTGAAAACATTTTGGGCCTTAGCCCACAGTGCCGAGAGTTTAAAAGCGGGCTCGATACCAAACTAAAACACACTTTTACCACGAGAATGGACCGGATCGGTATGTTCCTAAAGTAAACCGATTTCAAAATCATTTTCGATACTTAGAGAAAATTGTAAATTTTAGAAAAACTATTATTTTGAATTTGGCTTAGATTGAAACCCATTTATTTAATCTTGTAAGCCCATTTAATTAAATACATCCAATATAGTTCTTAGCATGAAACTTAACAATAAGCAAACATAAAGAATAATCCACTTTGGGCCTTAAGGCCTTATTACATCAAGTAAAACCCAAAATAGAACAAATGTGACTAAAAATAAAATTAAGTCCAAACTAAATGAAATTTTCGCATGTAGCATGGCCACCTCGTGGTCCACCGCCCGATCAAATCCGCTCATCACCGAAAGAAATAATTCCCACAATGGGGTGAGTCAAGCAGACTCAATGTGCACACAATACTATCATTCAATAAATCGAGCATTCATGTTTAAATCATCGAGTCCATATAATAATGAAATTATGATGCAACCCAAACCCAATCCTAATGGTCCATCCGCTACACACCACCGCACGCCATTTACACCGTGGGGACTACTAAGTCAACCCTTCATCCGCTACTCTCCATCGAAGGCATTCGCCCATATACGTTGTGTCATTAGACACTATAATCAAATTTATCGTTGTGTCATTAGACACTATTGTAACCGGTTACCAAAATTTCGCAATGTGACCGTAGTCAACATATTTAGTTAGTGAGACCAAGTCAACACCTTCGTTGGTGAGACCGAAATCAACACTGTTCTCCCCTTTCACATAAATCCCGAATGCCCCACAAATATATATTGTGCATAACTTAATTTCATGTTCATATACATATATTCACATGTTATTAAATAACATATTTTACAATCCTATCAAGTAGGAAACGCACAGGTACTTTTGCCACATTTGTGGTACATAGCCACATTCACATTCTTATTCATAATCATATATTAAAATATTTAGCCATAAAATATCGAAGGATAGTAAGGGTACACACCTTATTCGCTTAAATAAAAGTTCCTTGAGATCTCGAAAATCCCGATCTAATCTTTAGATCTGTTATCTCCTATATTCGGCCATCATATAAGTCACATTAATAAACCTATTTGGCTTAAAACAAAACCAAATCCTAGTAGGATTTGTAAAAAAAACTCACCTTTGCCGATTTGGGGTTTATACAAATCCCGAAAGTTTGGTTTTTCCTTTACCTGATATTCGGCCAACCTTGTATTTCAATATGGGTTAGTTTTCGGCTTTTCAATAATTAAGGAATTGATCTAGATAATCTCACAACCATTGGCCGAACATTTTAGAGGCTTACCTTATAGATTCCAAATCCCAAAAGTTCCCTTTTGTCTTGAATATCCGTCGAAATTCCTAAAATTCATATGTTAGATCTGATCTTACTTTAATAAGTTGTAATTGGCCTTTGGCCGAATATGTCTTACCTTGATTTCCTCGAATCTGAAATCCCGAAACTCCTCCTTTGACATTCGGCCATAGACATAAGAGAGGTTATTTTCTTAAGCCTTGTTTAAACGAATCAGAAGAACAAGAATTAATTGTTCTTACCTTAAATCCTTGATCTTTGTATTTGGTAGTTGTGGAAACTTGAGATCCCTTGTATATTCGGCCATGATCAAGAATAGGATTAGACTCTTTTACTTTTAAGAACTAGAAAGAAAGGAAATTGAATGGCTTAACCTTACCTTGAAGCCTTTAATCACTTGCTTCCTTGTCTTGAGTTCTTGAGATCCGCTATGGAGAGTTAACCGAGATCGGAAGAGAAAGGTTTTGACTTAACAATGACAAAGGGGAGGAAAAGAAAAGATGGAGTCCTTGCTTAGGGGAAATTTCGGCAAAGAGAGGGGAAGAGAGAGCAAAATTTTGGCAAGGTAGAATGAATGAGAGAAAAGTCTAAATTTTCCTCTTTTAACTGAAATTGCTAGACCAAGAGTCCAAAACTTGGCCACTACTCTCCCAAGTGATAATTTAATCATTTAATTATCACTTTAATTAAATTAGGAGTATTTTATCCATCCTTTATCTCCTTATTTATTTTATTAAAAGAAATTCCTTTACTTAACACTTAATTAAACAAGTTTTAACCAAGTAAAACTCCTCTAATTCAAGAAGCTTGTGCCGTCCCACCTCTTAGCCTTGGAAGCAAAATAAAGCCTTCATTATTTGCTTCTGGATGACTCAAACTCGGGCCCAAAACCTCTTGTATTTGGGCCATTTCCTAAGGCCTTAGGTGGCATCTTGAGCCACATTTCCAAGTCCGTTATTGGGTCAAATTTCATGTACTTTATATTTTAGGGTCACTTGGCCCTAAGTTCCCCTTTGGGCTCTTAAATTCGACATTAAAGGGGTCAATTTTAAGTTTCCTAAAATTTTCATATGGACTCAGTAACTTGCCATTTTCCTTACATCTTGTGTTTCCAAAATGTTCGGGTTTCCAAAATGTTTAGGTTTCCAAAATGTTCGGGTTTCCAAAATGTTTAGGTTTCCAAAATGTTCATTTCCATTTCCATTTCCATTTTCATTTCCATCTCTATTTTCATTTCCGTTTTCATGCATTTCTAGGTTTCCAAAAGTATTAAAATTTATTCATAGTACTTGAAACTTGTCATTTCATACAATTAAACTGGAAATGCATAGGCCCTATTCAGGATGTTACAAGTTATGGAAAACAATATCATGGCCAATTGACCATGCATAGGGACGGCAATTTAGACTATAGGGGGAGCCGAATTTTTGGTGATAGTTTGGCTAAGAATTGAAGTTTCTCTTTGGTCATTCCTAGCAACTTGTGCAAAATTTTGCATTCCTCCTCTCAACTTTTTCCTTTGGCCGAAATTGAACCTTGGTAAAGCTCTAATCTTTTGACCATTTGGTCATTTTGCTTATTGCTTTAGCATTTTTTTGTGCCTTTTCTTTGAGTGCCGAAATCAACTATACCAAAAGCCATTCTTTTCTTTTCTTTTTACCATGGCCGAATGTACCTAGCTCCTAAAACCCATCTTTTCTTCTCTTCTCTTTGAAATCAAACAACATCATCACCATCTCTTCTTTCATATTTTATTTCTTTCCACTCAAAGTTTCTCCATTAAACTCTCTCATGGCCGAATGCTAGAGTGCCCATAGCCGAACCTTTCTTTTTTTTTTTTCTTTGATCATACATAGTCGAATCTTCATCAATCACAAACACCATTCTCAATCCTTTCTTTTCGACCGTGGAAATATAAGTAAGGGATTCTTTTTTTTTCGTTTTTGATTAATTAATAGTGATATGGCCGAATATTGATGGTGTTATGAAGGACCATTTGGATCGAAATAAACGTTCGTTCTATTAACGTTTTATTCGTTATTATATAGTGCAATAACGGAAGATCGGAACTCAAGTGTTCGAGAGAATCGTAGAAACGTTGGAATCGATTTATTGTGGTAAGGAAATCACATCCTTTAAAACCTCTAGTATTATTTCGATATTATTTTAGATTGTATTAATGTTCTTTTGATCTTGAAAACTTTCAAAATATGGAAGAAAAGGGCGGTGTTTAGTCATATTAAGAGGGGTGGATCCGTAAATCCCCCATTCAAACGAAGAGCGATTTCGGCAGTCTGGGATTTTCCACTGGGTTGCGGACCATCTTTCGAAGGAAGTCAATTATTTGAAGTGGTACGAACTTCCGAGCCTTTGTACGTTAGTGGATTCTCAGTGACTAACGAGCCGATAAACGAGGAGAAATCGAAAATCGAAGTGATTCAAAATCAAGAGGGTAAGATTTTGGATCTATTATCGATAAAGTATATTTATACAAAATAGTGTTCTAATGGATCGAAATATGTTTTAGGTGTCGAGGAGCGAGAAGGATTAGTACTCTCGGTATCGAGGTGTGTAACTTCACACTTTTTCTCGGGTTGGATGTCAATTTCGGTATTGAAGTAAAATCGTAAAAACGACTAGATCGGTATAAAACGTAACAACTGATATTTTGATGAAAATACAAGAAAACGACTAAAATCGTGAAAATTACGAAAATGCCCTCGAGAAATTACTTGTTAATATGTAAATTGTATGTTTCGTGAAAATGGGCCGTAAAATATGCTAGATCGATAAATGGGCCTAAAAGCCTGCTAGATTGATAATTGGGCCGAAATCTCTGCTAGATCGATAATTGGGTAGAAAACTCTGCTAGATCGATAATTGGGCCGAAAACTCTGCTAGATCGATAATTGGGCGAAAACTCGCTAGATTGATAATTGGGCGAAATCTACGTATAAATGTAAATTGGGCGAAATCTACGCTAGATTGATAAATGGTAGTAAACTCGTTAAATTGTTAAATGGGCTAAAATACTTGCTAGATCGTAAAATTGGGCCTAAGTTGATAAATAGTTAATTAGGCCAAAATGTTATTTATGGGCCTTAATAAAGATTTGGAAATATTAACTCTTGTTAATGGGCCTTTTAATAAAATTATTGTATGACCATAGTTTACTATTGCATACATATTGCATGGGTTGGGAAATGATGAAGAGAAGAAGGCTGTTGCCAAAATCTAGTTCGGTGGCTCGCCACAAAATTATGGCTTTTTGCCTCTAGTTTGGTGGCTCACACAAAAGTTATAAATGGCTATTTGCCTCTAGTTGGTGGCTCGCCACAAAATAATAATTGGCTCAATGCCTCTAGTTCGGTGACTTTGTCACAGTCTAGTTCGGTGGCTATGCCACAAAATATAAATTGGCTTAATGCCTATGAATGGTGTGATGGCGGGGTGGGTTGACTTGATCCCCAGTGTCCGATGGTTGGTACAGGGGTGTGTAGCGGATGGAATTAGGTTTGGGAGGAAAATTCATTTTTACATGCATGTTATTAATTATGTATTCATTATCTTTGTTATTAATTATGTGTTAATTTCGCTAAGGGCTCAAGGCCCAAATCCATAATTTGAAAATCGGCCCAAATGAACAAAGTAAGTGAGTTATACACTTGAGTTCTAAGTAACTCACCCCTTAAATTTTCCATCTCGGGTAATGGAAATTGATGTGGACTTGGTAGGGATGACTTCGTGGAGGCCATCTTGCAAAAACATGGGTTTATTAAACTCGAACTTTTAATAAGTATCTTACTATTTTGAGTTAATGTAATAAGGGCCTCTATAAATAATTTATGGATTTTATGTGTGTTTGGTTTTAAACTATATTTTGGACTTTTAAATATAGGCTATGATTATATGATGTTTTATTAAAATAAATTTGGGTTTTCAAATATATGAAATTCCTTTATAAATATTTTATTATTATTAACTCTTAAATAAATTACCTAAGGGTTTTGATAATACAATGTTAATAATAATTTTCAACTAATGTTTTCTAATATTCATCCAATTAAAATACTCTTCCGATTTTATTAAATCCGTAAATAAAAAAATATTATTGTAGTTTTCAACTTATTGAAGATTTTAAAATAGTTTCGATTCATGTAACAAACCAAATCTAGTCTCAATGCATGCATCGAGTTTGGGGTGTTACATTTAATGGTATCGAGCGCTTCAAAAACTTCGACTGTGGTTTGGGTTCGCAAATAATTTCTGTATGAAATCGTTCAATTATATTTTAAAGATCAGTATGGCACCACAAGCATCCGGCAACAAGTCAAGTAAGTATTTATTGCTTAATGATTACTATGATATGATCATAGGAACACTCTAGAACTTCTAGTTTTAGATGTGAAAAACCGTAGAGATTGAGACTATAGGATATATTGCGAAAAAACAACTTTATATCTCAAATCTCATAAAATATCGTTAATAAACACCAAAACAAATTTTCTGATTCATAAAACTTGTAATCAGATAAAAACGAACAAGCTATCATGAGCACTAGAGGATGTGGTCGTGGACGCGGTAGACGTGGCCGTGGTAGAGGCCGAGGTGCTACGAGTGAAGCACCAAATCATATGCTGGAAATGGACGCACCTGCGTCAATTGAGAGTGAGACGGGATCACGCGATCACATGGAAGAAGATAATGCATTGACTCAAGCAATGTCATGAGTCTTGGAAAGGGTCATTTGGAACTAGAATTGGGCCAACAACTCGTGGGTCAATTTCAGTGCGACTTAAGTCAAATAATGCGAAGTTTTAGAGGAGTCTCGGTGTAGCTCCGAATGTGGTGAATCATCGCTCAAGTCAGGCAGATTATGGATGATATGGAATGCACTATTGAGAAAAAACCGAGAGGAGTTATATCCTTGTTAAGAGATGAGGCGATCGCTGGTGGCTCACTGTTCGAGAAGGCATCAAGTCAGCACTCGATTAATTGGGAATTCTTTAAAGCTGCCTTCCAAGGAAAATACGTTGGAACGAGTTATGTAGACGCTCGAAGGAAAGAATTTCTGAATCTTGTCTAAGGAAGTAAGATAGTGGCAGCATATGAAGCTGAGTTTTTACGTCTGAGCCACTATGCCCGAACAATTGTATCAACAGATCATGAACGATGTGTACGTTTCGAGGATGGGCTTAATGATGAGCTGAGGGTTCTGATTGCTCCACAGCAAGTTAGAAATTTTCCACTCTTGTGGAGAAGGCCAAAATAGCCGAGGAGGCTAAGAATTCAGAATGGCAGAACTAGAAAGATTTCGAAACAAGAGAGAGACACAGCAGTCTGGTTCTTTAAAGAGATTCTAGAAGAGACCTCAGAATGATGAACCAGTTCAAGGTAGAACCCCGGTAGCAAATAATCGAAGTCGAGATTGCATTGAGTGTGGGAAAAGACATTTTGGAGAATGTTGGAGGAAAACGGGCGTATGTTACAAATGCGGTTCAATGGATCATCAGTACAAAAATTGTCCTCGACGTATGGATACGACTCAAGAAGTTCGTAATAATGATGCACAGCCGGCCAGAGGTAATCAGCAGCCACCAAGAGGTCGTGGACCAGGTCGTAGTGGTAATGGGGCTAGACGTGGTCAAGGTGCACCGGGTTGAGGCAATGGTCCTAGAGGAAATGTAGATGCAAGACAGCTTGGACTGGTCTATGCAGTTAGACGCCGCGAGGACGGTAATACACCAGATGTGATAACTGGTACGTTCCTCATTTTTGATGTACCTGTTATTGCCTTAATAGATATTGGTTCTACCCACTCATATGTTGCTAGCGCCATATCTGGAAACCTGAATTTAGAACCTAAAATTACCGAAAATGAGATGACAGTAATTAGTCCTTTAGGACAGTCGGTAATTGTTAATAAAATGTTTAAAGACGTGCCCTTGAAAATTCAAGAGGAGGTATTCTTAGCAAACTTGATGGAACTACCTTTCGGCGAGTTTGATCTCATTCTGGGCATGGATTGGTTGGTTAAACATTGGGCGCAATTGGATTGTGCTGAAAAATGAATGTCAGTAAGAACCTCGGATGATAAGGAAGTCATAATGATTGGTGAGCGAAGCAACTATTTGGCAAATGTGGTATCTGCATTAAAGGCAGAGAAGTTGGTGTGGAAAGGATATGGAGCATTCCTAGCCTTTATCTATGCTTTGGATGCCAAAGAGTTATCTGTGAATGATGTGAGGACGGTGGAGGAATTTCCCGATGTATTTCCCAAAGAACTTCCTGGTATACCTCCAGATCGGGAAGTAGAATTTGGCATTGAGCTTTTGCCTGGGACAGCTCCAGTGTCCATTGCTCCTTATAGAATGGCACCAAAGGAGTTGGCTGAGCTTAAAGCTCAAATTCAAGAATTCTTGGATCGGGGATTTATTCGACCAAGTGTGTCTCCGTGGGGAGCACCAGTTTTATTCGTCAAGAAGAAGGATGGATCGATGCGTATGTGCATTGACTACAGACAATTGAATAAATTGACGATTAAGAATCGGTATCCTCTACCGAGAATTGACGACCTGTTTGATCAATTAAAAGGAGTTTTAGTTTTCTCCGAAATTGATTTGAGGTCGGGTTATCACCAGCTCAAGGTGAAAGAAGCGGACATTTATAAGACGGCATTTCGGACATGTTACGGACACTATGAGTTTGTAGTGATGCCGTTTGGATTAAACAATGCACCAGCCGCATTTATGGACATGATGAACCGAGTCTTTCAACCATATTTAGACCGGTTTGTGGTAGTGTTCATAGATGACATATTGGTTTATTCGAGAAATGAGGAAAAGCATGACAAGCATTTGCGGATAGTATTACAGCTACTTCGTGATAAGCAATTGTATGCCAAATTTAGTAAATGCGAATTTTGGCTAAAGGAAGTGACTTTCCTTGGTCATGTAGTATCAGCTGAAGGAATAAGGGTGGATCCTCGGAAAATTAAGGCTATTCGTATTGGAAACCACCAACATCGGTAGAATGAAATTGAGTTTCTTGGGTTTAGTGGATACTATAGACGTTTTGTAGAGGGTTTTCGTTGATTCTTCGCACTCTAACTAAACTGCTATGTAGGGAGTTTCAGATTATTGAACCGAAAAGCAAAGAAGAGAGTTTTGAGAAATTGAAGAAGATCCTGACTAAGCTCAGGCTTTTGATTCAAATAGGAGGTCGGAAAAGAATTCACTATTTATTGTGATGCGCCTCACACGGTGCAGGTTGTGTGTTGATGCAAAATGGAAAGGTGGTGGCCTATGCTTCTCGTCAATTGAGACCACACGAAGTAAACTACCCTACGCATGATTTGGAGTTAGTCTTGTTGTCTTTGCTCTAAAGATTTGGAGGCACTATCTCTATGGTGAGAAGTCAATAATCTACACAGATCACAAGAGTCTTAAATACCTCCTTACCCAAAAGGAGTTAAATTTGAGACAAAGAAGATGGGTAGATTTATTAAAGGATTATGATTTCTCAATCGAATATCATCCCGGAAAGGCTAACGTGGTAGCCGACGCGCTAAGTCGTAAGACAAGATTCCGATTTGAGAGCATTGTTTGCCCATTTGAGTCTCAGATGAGGATGGCGTTTGTTAGCGAACTTCGGTGAAGCCTCGTGGCTGGAACAAATCAAGGAAAAACAGACATCGATGAGAAGTTGGGACCTTTACTTGACAAGTTGAAAATGGTGAAATCAAGATTTTGGAATAAACACGGAGGTGTGTTGTGCTTTCGAGGAAGAGTATGTATGCCTAAGGACTCGGACCGAGGCAAATGATTCTACGGAGGCACATAGTAGCCCTTATGCTATGCATCCCGGAGGAAATAAGATGTATCGAGATCTCGTGAATAGTATTGGTGGCGTGGTTGAAGCGTGAGATTTCGTAATTTGTGGGAAAATGTTTGACTTGTCGCAAGTGAAGGCGTAACATCAATTACCGCTCGGATTGTTACAACCAATATGGATTCCTCTTTGAAATGGGAACGGATAACCATGGATTTTGTTAGTGGGTTACCTTTAACACCTACTAAGAAAAATTCGTGTGGTTAATTGGTGATCGCTTGACTAAGACCGCTCATTTCTGCTAGTTCGCACGGATTATTCATTGCGAAGTTGGCTAAACATGCGTATCCGAAATTGTGAGGTTGCATGGGTACTGATCTATTATATCGGATAGGGACCCTAGGTTTACATCACGATTCGAAAGCTCGCATGAAGCCTTGGGGACAAAGTTGAATTTCATCTGACTTTTCATCCTCGGTCGATGGTCGATCGGAGAGGGTAATTCATATATTAGAAGATATGTTAAGAGGATGTGTAATCGACTTGAGGGTAGTTGGAGGATTATCTACCATCGCGTAATTCACGATAATAACAGCCTATCGCCTAGCATTCAGATGGCACCTTACGAGGCATTGTATGGTCGTAAGTGTCGTTCTCCTATTTGTTGGACCGAGTTGGGCAAACGACAGATGTTAGGTCCTAAGATGATATCTAAAATAAAGGATAAGGTAAAAGTTATTCGAGCACGGTTGAAAGAAGCCTCGGATAGATAGAAGTCGATGCGCACTGCGTAAGGACGCCGAGTATTCTATAGGGATCAAGTTTTCTTGAAGGTCTCTCCTTGGAAAAAGATCTTCGTGTTTGGAAGGAAGGGCAAGCTAAGTCCTAGATACATTGGACCTTATCGTCTTCAAGCGTGTTGGTCCAAATGGCTTATCGATTGAGTTACCTCCTAATTGGATCAAATTCATAATGTTTTTCATGTTTCCATGTTGAGGCGTTATAGATCGGATCCTTCGCACATTATACCGATAGAAGAATTGGAGTGAATTGATTTGTCTTTTGAAGAAGAACCGGTGGAAATCTTAGACCGAGATGTCAAAGTGCTAAGAAAGAAAACCGTGCTGTTGGTCAAATTTCTATATGAACCACGGAGTGGAGGAAGCTACGTGGGAGCCTCGAGGATGCAATTCGCAACAATACCTCACCTCTTTCAACTGTGTAAATTTCGAGGACTAAATTTTCTTTAAGGAGGGTAGAGTTGTAACACCCTAAAAATTGAGTATTTATATATTGCATGATTTGGTGTTTAGATTTTAAAGGTAAATTTCTTACTTTTATTTTCGTGTTTATTGAAGTCCTAAAGAAGAGTATAGCATAATTTGGGTAAGGAATAAATTTAATATTTGAGAATTTATTGAAGAGAAGCAAGTGTCATTAATACTTAAGTTAAATTAAGTATTAATAAGTGACATAAAATCAGTATATGGCATGGTGGTGTTGGCGCATGAGTTGTAGCATGAGGGAGAGGTTGAATCCTTGTTTAGCATCTAGGTAAGTTTTATTTTTAATTTTTCGCACATGTATATCAAGTGTCGGCCAAGAGCATATATGGTAAGTGTTGACCATGTTATTTTTGGTTAGCATATCAAAGGATTAAGGAAATTGTTAACTTAAGGAAGGGAACCAAGAAATTAAGGAAGGATATGAAGATATGGGGCACATATCAAGGAAAAGTTATGGAAACAATATCATGGCCAATTGACCATGCATAGGGACGGCAATTTAGACTATAGGGGGAGCCAAATTTTTGGTGATAGTTTGGCTAAGAATTGAAGTTTCTCTTTGGTCATTCCTAGCAACTTGTGCAAAATTTTACATTCCTCTTCTCAACTTTTTCCTTTGGTTAAATTGAACCTTGGTAAAGCTCTAATCTTTTGACCATTTGGTCATTTTGCTTATTGCTTTAGCATTTGTTTTGTGCCTTTTCTTTGAGTGCCGAAATCAACTATACCAAAAGCCATTCTTTTCTTTTCTTTTACAATGGCCGAATGTACCTAGCTCCTAAAACCCATCTTTTTCTTCTCTTCTCTTTGAAATCAAACAACATCATCACCATCTCTTCTTTCATATTTTATTTCTTTTCACTCAAAGTTTCTCCATTAAACTCTCTCATGGCCGAATGCTAGAGTGCCCATAGCCGAACCTTTCTTTTTTTTTCCTTGATCATACATAGTCGAATCTTCATCAATCACAAACACCATTCTCAATCCTTTGTTTTCGACCGTGAAAATATAAGTAAGGGATTCTTTTTTTTTTTCGTTTTTTGATTAATTAATAGTGATATGGCCGAATATTGATGGTGTTATGAAGGACCATTTGGATCGAAATAAACGTTCATTCTATTAACGTTTTATTCGTTATTATATAGTGCAATAATGGAGGATCGGAACTCAAGTGTTCGAGAGAATCGTAGAAACGTTGGAATCGATTTATTATGGTAAGGAAATCACATCCTTTAAAACCTCTAGTATTATTTCGATATTATTTTAGATTGGATTAATGTTCTTTTGATCTTGAAGACTTTCAAAATATGGAAGAAAAGGGCGGTGTTTAGTCATATTAAGAGGGACGGATCCGTAAATCCCCCATTCAAACGAAGAGCGGTTTCGGCAGTCCGGGATTTTCCACTGGGTTGCGAACCATCTTCCGAAGGAAGTCAATTATTTGAAGTGGTACGAACTTCCGAGCCTTTGTACGTTAGTGGATTCTCGGCGACTAACGAACTGATAAACGAGGAGAAACCGAAAATCGAAGTGATTCAAAATCAAGAGGGTAAGATTTTGGATCTATTATCGATAAAGTATATTTATACAAAATAGTGTTCTAACGGATCGAAATATGTTTTAGGTGTCGAGGAGCGAGAAGGATTAGTACTCTCAGATCGAGGTGTGTAACTTCACACTATTTCTCGGGTTGGATGTCAATTTCGGTATTGAAGTAAAATCGTAAAACGACTAGATCGGTATAAACGTAATAACCGATATTTTGACGAAAATACACGAAACGACTAAAATCGTGAAAATTACTTAAAATGCCCTCGAGAAATTACTTGTTAATATGTAAATTGTATGTTTCGTGAAAATGGGCCGTAAAATATGCTAGATCGATAAATGGGCCTAAAAGCCTGCTAGATTGATAATTGGGCCGAAATCTCTGCTAGATCGATAATTGGGCCAAAAACTCTGCTAGATCGATAATTGGGCCGAAAACTCTGCTAGATCGATAATTGGGCGAAATCAGATAAATGTAAATTGGGCGAAATCTCGCTAGATTGATAAATGGGCCGTAAACTCTGTTAAATTGTTAAATGGGCTAAAATACTTGCTAGATCGTAAAATTGGGCCTAAGTTGATAAATAGTTAATTAGGCCAAAATGTTATTTATGGGCCTTAATAAAGATTTGGAAATATTAACTCTTGTTAATGGGCCTTTTAATAAAATTATTGTATGACCATAGTTTACTATTGCATACATATTGCATGGGTTGGGAAATGATGAAGAGAAGAAGGCCTGTTGCCAAAATCTAGTTCGGTGGCTCGCCACAAAATTATGGCTTTTGCCTCTAGTTCAAGTGGCTCGCCACAAAAGTTATGAATGGCTATTTGCATCTAGTTCGGTGGCTCTGCTACAAAATAATAATTGGCTCAATGCTCTAGTTCGGTGACTTTGTCACAATCTAGTTCGGTGGCTATGCCACAAAATATAAATTGGCTTAATGCCTATGATTGGTGTGATGGTGGGGTGGGTTGACTTGATCCCACAGTCCGATGGTTGGTACGGGTGTGTAGCGGATGGAATTAGGTTTGGGAGGAAAATTCATTTTACATGCATGTTATTAATTATGTATTCATTATGTTGTTATTAATTATGTGTTAATTTCGCTTTAGGGCTCAAGGCCCAAATCCATAATTTGAAAATCGCCCAATGAACAAAGTAAGTGAGTTATACATCGAGTTCTAAGTAACTCACCCCTTAAATTTTCCATCTCGGGTAATGGAAATTGATGTGGACTTGGGTAGGGATGACTTCGTGGAGGCCATCTTGCAAAACATGGGTTTATTAAACTCGAACTTTTAATAAGTATCTTACTATTTTGGGTTAATGTAATAAGGGCCTCTATAAATAATTTATGGATTTTTATGTGTGTTTGGTTTTAAACTATATTTTGGACTTTTAAATATGGGCTATGATTATATGATGTTTTTATTAAAATAAATTTGGGTTTTCAAATATATGAAATTCCTTTATAAATATTTTATTATTATTAACTCTTAAATAAATTACCTAAGGGTTTTTGATAATACAATGTTAATAATATTTTTCAACTAATGTTTTCTAATATTCATCCAATTAAAATACTCTTCCGATTTTATTAAATCCCATAAATAAAAAAATATTATTGTAGTTTTCAACTTATTGATGATTTTAAAATAGCTCGATTCATGTAACAAACCAAATCTAGTCTCAATGCACAGACCGGGTTTGGGGTGTTACAAAATGCTCTGATTATAATTGCACCTGATTGGAACTTACCCTTCGAATTAATGTGTGATGCAAGTGACTTTGCAGTAGGTGCAGTTTTGGGACAAAGAAGAGACAAGCATTTTCAGCCAATCTACTACACTAGCAGAACATTAACACCTGCGCAAGAAAATTACACCATGACTGAGAAAGAATTGCTAGCTGTAGTTTTTGCTTTTGACAAATTTAGACAATATCTAATATTATCTAAAGTTGTTGTTTACACTGATCATTCAGCTCTTCGTTATCTTTTAAACAAACCTGATGCAAAACCTAAACTAATACGATGGATTTTACTCTTACAGGAATTTGACTTGGAAATCCAGGATAAGAGGGGAGCTGAGAATCTCGCAGCAGATCATCTTTCAAGACTCAAAAATCCACACACCAAAGAGCTTGATGAACATGAAATAAATGATTCGTTTCTCAAAGAACAGCTCTTTTCTATAACACATTCTAAAGTACCCTGGTTTGCAAATATTGCAAACTATCTAGCAGCTAACATCCTACCAAGAAAATTGACATATCACCAAAAGAAGCGATTCTTTGCTGATGTGAAAAATTATTTTTGGGAGGATCCCTTTCTTTTCTGCATATGTGCAGATCAGGTAATTCGAAGATTCGTTACAAGGACAGAGGCAAGCAAAATCCTGGAACATTATCATTTAGGACCATCAGGAGGACTCTACAGTGGTATTAAGATAGCACACAAAATACTCGAATCAGGTTTTTACTGGCCCACTCTATTTAAAGATGCCAATAGGTATGTTACCTCGTGTGACAAATGCCAAACAAAAGGTAACATCTCTAAACGTGATGAAATGCCTCAAACATATATGCTATCATGTTATTTGACGTATGGGGTATTGATTTTATGGGACCATTCCCGAGTTCATTTGGAAATAAATACATCCTAGTAGTAGTTGATTACATGTCAAAATGGGTAGAAGCGGAAGCCTTACCTACCAATGATGCTAGGGTTGTAGTTAAATTTCTCAAGAGACTATTTTCCCGATTCGGTACACCTAGAACCATCATCAGTGATAGGGGTGCTCATTTCTATAATACACAATTTGAAAAAGTCTTAAAGAAATTTTGAGTATGCCACAGAATAGCCACCCCTTATCATCCCCAAACTAGTGGGCAGGTTGAGGTAGCAAACCGAGAGCTTAAGCGCATTCTAGAAAAAATAGTTGAATCAAACAGAAAAGATTGGGAAGTTAAAGTAGATGATGCTTTATGGGCTTATAGAACAGCATTCAAAACACCTCTAGGGACATCCCCATACAAGCTCGTATATGGGAAAAGTTGTCATCTACCATTCGAGTTAGAACACAAAGCTTTCTGGGCAATAAAATTTTTAAATACTGACCTTGACTTTGCAAGAAAGAGAAGAATGATGCAGATAAATGAGTTAGATGAATGGAGAACGGAAGCCTATGAGAACTCAAGGTTGTACAAAGAAGCAACAAAACGACGTCATGATGCCCGCCTCAAGCAATCAAGACATTTCGAAGTAGGAGACCTAGTACTATTATACAATTCAAGGATTAAATTATTCCCTGCGAAGTTAAAATCCAGATGGTCAGGCCCATTCATGATCAAAACAATATTTCCATATGGCACTATTGAGGTAACTCATCCCACTAAAGGTACATTCAAGGTAAATGGTCACCGACTTAAGATTTATAATGGTGCAGATCTTGGAGATACAAGAGAGGAGTTTATGCTCCATGAGCCTTCCTTTAGAACTAAAAACAGGGAGAGTCTAGCTTAAGACTATAAACGAGCGCTTCTTGGGAGGCAACCCGAGCACTAAACACATTAACTTTTTTTTGCAAAGTCTAACAAAAATGCAGGATCATTAACACGGCCTTGAACACAGGCGTGCCCATAACCGTGCATAAATAGGGAAAACCTCTCTTTTCCAACACGGGCTACGATAAAATCACACGGGTGTTCCTCATAACCGTGTGAGGCTACTAACATATCAAGCACAGCTGGAACACAAGCGTGCACCGTGACCGTGTGAACATACTGACTTATCAAGAACGGGCGTGAGAAATTATCACACGGGCGTGCTAAATACCCTAAATCACGCTTAATTCCAAGCAATCACGAAAAGCATGGGCAATTCAAATTTAACACGGCCATGTCGGTGGCCATGTTCCCCTCGTTATATAAGAAAATTAACCGAAAACCCTCCCCCATTTTAAACCCTAGACACAATTCTCAGCCTCCTTCCCCAAAATTTCCACCATACCCACACCCTCCACCACCCGAAACTACCTCTCCCTACCTTTTCCTCAGCATAACCAATCAAAAACAAGTCGCACACCCGCAACGCAACCGTGCTACCACACGTCACCGCCGTGCTTCACCCGTGTTCATCACATAAAACCATTCTTGGAATTACGTCGTCACCACGTCTTAAAAGGGTCATTCCAAGCAATAAAAGAAAAGCACCTGGACCATCTTCCGCTAGCGCCTCATCAGAAATTCAACACCGCTTCCTCCAATTTAATCAAAACACTCAGGAAGAATGATATAAGGCACTCTGGGAACGCCCTTTAGGCACCTGAAGATGTATGGAGCTGGAACGCAATAGAACAAATCAGACTGACAATCGATATCCGAGCCCACATAGCAACAGAGCCATGAGAGCGGTTCTTCTCTATAATCGAGCCTACTTACTTGGAACTCACACTCGAATTTTGTTCCACATTCACATTGTAAATAGTGATGGCTCAGTATGACGACCTCGGCACTATCCAATTTCATCTCGGGGGCACAATACGATGATTAAGCATACCATAATTTGGTACGGCCCTTGGTCTATACATTTCGAAATTTATTGAAGAAAATCCTCTGGACTATTTAAACCGTGACCTCCACATCACTCAAATCGCTTGTTGGCAAACCTTACACCCTACGACAAGAAACTATAATCCCAGTCTTTCAAAGGCGACCACCCTTTCCCCAACTCTCAGGTATATTCATGCTATCCTTGCTCATACAATTACATGTCGCAAAGAGAGCACATACGTCGTTAATAAACAAAACGTCTACTTCTTGTCATGCATGTTTGACAGACATGTTTTCGATGTGGCGTATTTTATCGCATGAGCAATGCAGCATCAGACAGAGGCACATAGAAAGGGCATCATTTCAATGGGGCCATACATATTGCGATTAGCTCGACATTTTAATCTCCTCGACACCGATCAGTAGAGGTCCTCACTCACACTGATCGGATACATGACACCTCAAGGGATACAAACAATGTTACATATGAATATGATCAAACGACGTCGTGGAACGAACCCTCCTCAATATAGACTAGCTACAGAAGAGGATGTGCCCGAGGACATTCCTGATGATGTGCCACCAGTCCCGAGCCAGCAGCCATCATGATCAGCAACTTTATTGGCAGATATCTTTGCACGCCTCACTCAGCTCGAACACTATTGTACCCAGCAGTTTACCGCCAATGCTCAACGTCTTGATGGGATCGAGGCCACCCTTCAGCAAATCTATCATCACTTTCATATATCGCCATCAGCACCACCTCAGGATCCGGCCAACGATGAGGACTTCTGAGTTCTCATAGATTATTTTTTGACATATATTTTCCCTATTTTAATTGTTTGATTAATGATGTTTCTATTTTTGAACTTTATTAGTATTTCATGTTTTTATTTTTATTTCTATTCTTATTTTTATACCATTGGCTATCTAACCTCATAAGCAATCCCTATTCAAAAAATTATTAACCAAGTGACTTTGCAGAATCAATTACACGCACAAACACATATTCACATAAAAGTCACCCGAGGAATGTATTTTGGACTCCATCCAAAAATTTTAGAAGCCCTTCTCTTTTGATTTATCCCATTACTGTCATTATTTATCTTTGTACATTGAGGACAATGTACATCTTAAGTGTGGGGAAGTAAAAGTGTCCAACTTTTTGTTTTATTCTCAAATCCTAAATTTAGTCTTGATCTTAAGTATTATTCTCATATTATTAATTAGGATGAAATTTCTAATGATTTATGATTTTTATTGTTATGTTTTAGAGTAAGTCATAGTTAATTGTGCATTGATGATTAAATTTGAAGAATACTAGAGAATCTAGCATGATAAGTCTATTTTTCAAAAAATAAAAATTGATAAGTTGTTGAACTGAATCTGAGTATTACTTTGAAATTTGAAATCTATAGGGATTGATGTCAAAACACCCATAATTTTTGTGAGATTTTGAGCCTTGTAGAGCATATATATTCTATTTTGTGCTTGCTTTATTAATTATAAGTGTGTCAACATTGAATTGTTATTCTAGAACTTGCCTCATTTATACATGTCGAGACCACAATAAGGATTTGATATACTGAGATGATAAAGGCACCTAGGTTTTAACCCATTCACTCCACTAAAAAGCCTACCTACATAAATAACTCCTAGTGAACCCCATTGAATCCTAACAACCTATTTATTGACTCACCCACTAATATTAACCCAAAATCCTTTGTATTTGTTATCAACATTCTTTTGACTACCCCTCTATCGAGAATTGACTTGATTAATTGCCAAATTAGGTTATTTCAATTATCAAAGTTCCTTCTATTAAGTTTTTCTTAGTTTGTTCTTAAAAAAAATCCAAGTTTATTCAATAAAAGAGCTTAGAGCAATTAAACTCCAATTGTTGAAGAAAAAGCTTATATTAAAGTATTATCAAATTTTAAAGTGAAGAAAATATCTTTATTATAGAGTAATTATCAATAGTGGTATTATTACTTTTTATTCAATGTAAATATTCATATTTAGTTCATTATTTTTAGATTTTTAGTCAATTCAATCTCGATCTTAACCCTCTGATTCAGCCTTTATCCACACCTTTTAACCCAAGCCCCATTACAACCCTAATAAAGACCTTTTGATCTGTTTATTATCTCATCTGCAGTGGTGGAGATTTGATTTTTAGGCAAGCCTATGGGATTAACTTTTTAGGTTCGACTTTTGAGCGCTTTTTCTTGATCCTTAAACACTTTGAGTGCTTTGAGTGAATCTTTAGTGAGGATGTCAATCCTTGTCGGTTTTGAATCAAAGGTAATTATTTAAATGAGGGGAGACACCTATGTTTTCATGCTTCATAATTATGACTTATCTCTTTTGAATCTTTAGGGCACTTTGAGCTAAATGATCCATGTATAAATTATCTATGAATTATGATTAGGCATTGTCAATGGGAATTATGAATTTTGGAAAGTTCGTTTTAATTGTAAGTTGAGAATTTTGCTTGAGGACAAGCAAAGGCTTAAGTGTGGGGGTATTTGATAAACTGTAAAAGTATCATATTTTAATCCCACATATAGTATGCTTTTGGATGAATTTATCCTTAATTTATGTAAAAAGGCGCTCTTAATCCTTTCTTTTCATGTCTTATACTCAGGAAAGCACCCAA
Organism: Gossypium rotundifolium; assembly: GCA_025506655.1. Taxonomy (NCBI): domain Eukaryota; kingdom Viridiplantae; phylum Streptophyta; class Magnoliopsida; order Malvales; family Malvaceae; genus Gossypium; species Gossypium rotundifolium. Next base: position 138,652,892 of record CP106722.1, read on the forward strand.
GGATAAAAAGGACGCAAAACGGGTTTAAAAACGGACCAAAGTGGGCCAACCCAAGAAGTCGGCACGGCCTGGACTTCATGCCACACGACCGTGCCCTAATATTTAGATTGCACATGGTCACACCCTGATTTACACGACCGTGCCTTGTCGATAAAAAGTGAACACGACACGGACCCCAATGTACACGCATCGCGCCCCAATTGGCGTAATTCAAGCATGACCTCTACCGGATATTGCATGGGTTTGTCAAAGCCGTGCCTAAATCAGCAGAATGGAGACACGGGCTGGACCATGATTTATACGGGTGTGTCAAGGCCGTGTCCCTGTCGCGGGAAAGAGTAATTTCACTCAGAATTGGATGCTTGGAGCCCAAGAAACGCAATCCTAAGTCCACTCAAACACTTAGGACAAACTTCACTTGAATTACGAGTACTTAGGGGCCAAATAAAGCATACCAAACGTCTACATAAACAATCCAAGGCAACAATTCAAAGACGTGAGGTTTTAGTAGAGTTTTATGACAGAGCTTTACCCGTTTAGGGAATTACTCAAAGATAGCCAGTTGATCCATCTCGAAGAGTCAAAATTCTACTCAAGACAGAGGATCTCTCCTACAATTCATTCAGGGGGTTTTAGGGATTTCTTATGTTTTATTTTATCTTTTCTCTTGAGATGTTTTCTTATTTTATTATGAACTAGATCCTTCAGATACATGAAGGGGATGAAACCTATGATGGATTTTGTTATTTGATCTATTGGTTTATATGATAAATACTTGGTTTGTTCTTAATTATGTTGCTCAATTTAATCTGATGTGCTTAGGTGGAGGAGGAATAGACCCTGCCTAAGAGTAGATCTAGCGTAATTAAGCGGAGTTGATCGGGCGCCTAGAGATAGGGTTACGAGATTTTGTCAGATTAGGGTGAAACCTAATATGGGAGTCCATTGATTGATTTACTGCTTCCTTAGGGGGTTATTATAAGAGAACGAGAGTTTCACTAATTAACCTAAGGTTAGACATTATTCACTTCGAGAGGAGGTTTAATATAGGTTAGGGAGTCTCACGGATCAAGTTAAGTAAAAGAAATCATATGAATTGAAAATTAGATAATAAGTGAAGTCATAAGTGGATTCTTCCCGAAGGTATCATCTTTATCAATTGAGTTTTCTTCAAAGTCTTTTCCCAAAGTTTTGTTCTTTTGTCTTTGCATTTAAGTTTAAGTATTTCATTTGATTTAGATTAATAAACCAATCACTCCATATTTTAGGCTAAATAATAGAAACAAAGTGAGTAGTAGTACTTTTAGGTTCCTTGGGTTTGATAAGATATTCATGCCTGAGCTATACTACTGTTCGATAGGTGCGCTTGCCTCTATCATTGTCACAGTCAGTCTACAGGTTCGATCACTCTTTTATAAACACTAAAACTAGACTGTTTTGTAGCGATCAATACCCCATATCGCTTTGCTAGTCTTGGTTTTCGGAGGTTGGTTGGTAAGTGGGGTAAGGCTGAATATGGGGGAGATGGGGTTTTAATGTTATGTTATTCGTTTTCAAGCTGAAAGGTTCTTATGATTATAAGATTGGATATGAGTTTAATGGCTAACACTGCTTCTCGGTTTCAATGTTACAAGGACTCGACGGGCTTAAATCAAGGAAACATTGGACAATCTCCCCTTGCAATGGAATTCTTGGATTGTTGGTGCCTCGGAGGGTATCGTATCACATATCTCAAAATAGGTGTGTAATCTCACACCCATTTCAATGGTTGCTTGTGATGTTCTATGAATCGGCCAAAGCTAAAAACCCGACAATTGTGACTACTCAAGCGTGCGAAAGCTCGTAGTGGTAAATTGAGATATGAATCATGACACTAAATCGTTGAGAGTGTCACGAACACTCTCGCGATGCCGAGTGTAACATACCGAATTAGGGCCTAGTCGAAACAGTGGTTTCGGGACCACAAATCTGACGTAAGAAAATTTATTTTTATTATATTTTTTTGGTCTACAATTTCACAGAATGATTTCGTGAAAATTTCGTTCGAAAATTTTAACGTTTGGCCACTCAATTTAGTCAAAAGGACTAAATTATAAACAGTGCAAAACTTGAGTTCTAGAAGTTAGATGTGTCGAATTGCTATGAAATTTTAAAGTAGAGGTTCTTAAATGGTAATTAGCCCATTGGTTAAATTGTTGGACAAAAATGGATATGGTATATGTTAGATAAGATATTTTTTTGTAAGGGCATTTTGGTCTTTTTGTAAATTATATGAATTAAAAACAAAATTAAAATGCCAATTTGTCCATCTTCTCCATATGGAAAAAATTTACCAAGAGAAGACATGGATAGGGTTTTCTCAACTTTCCAAGCTCATGGGAAGTCTGTTCTAGCCCTGTTTTTCAAGTTATTTACATTTTTGGAGTCCTGGCAGTTTGATTTAGCTTATGCTAACAATAATTCATGCTAAGGTTCATCTTTGGAAAGTTACCCATAGGTGAAAAGTTTTTATTTTGATGTTTTATGGTAGAATATGAAGCTTGAAATTATGTTAAACAATTTTTACTAAGCAATTTTAAGTGAAAACGAGTAAAACGACATAATCAGTAAAAATACCTAATGTTCAAAAGTGTATGTTAGAGTAAGAATTTGATGTTGCCATAGAAGGGAAAAAATATCAGTATGTTATAAAACATAAGAATAAGGGCTGAAGTTTAATTTTCAAGTATTGGGGCAAAAGTGTAAATATGTAAAAGTTTAGGGGCAAAATTGTAATTTTGCAAAAGTTGAGTTAAGGACTGTTTTGAATAGTAAATTAATTAAATAAGTGAAATATGTTGTTATAGATCAAGGAAAACGAGGTTTGGAACTAGAGCAAAAAATTGACGAATAAGTCATTTTCACCGATTTTGCTTTCGAGGTAAGTTTGTATATAAATAATACACTATTTTTATTTACGTTTTAATATTTTGGTTATATTATATGAGATATAGTTGAATATGGAGTAATTACTTGATGCAAATTATGAATTGTGATTGATTATTTTGGAAAAATGTTGAAAAGTGAGAATTCCCGGTTGAACCTTCGGAATATAAACGATACGAATGAGGTAGCTAGGTCACATGTGTGGTACTAAGTGTAGGCCGCTATGTGTACGAGAGAGCTACGATATGGTTTTAGGTCACGTGTGTAGTACTAAGTGCAGGCTACTACGTGTACCAGACGGATAGGTCGCATGTGTAGTACTAAGTGCAGACTACTATGCGTACCCGATAGTTTCGATCACATGTGTGGTACTAAGTGCAGGCCACTATGTGTAAGTGATGGTTTTGATCACATATGTAGTACTAAGTGCAGTTTACTATGTGTACCATATAGCTTTGGCTACAAGGGTGGCACTATATGCATGCCACCGTGTATCTGTTATTATTCCGATGAGTTCAATGGGAAATTGACCAAGTGAAAATACATGTGATCATGTAACGACTAAGTGTAATTGAATATGACTATGTAATGGATAAGTGCATGTATAAGTGTGAAAATTTATGAACAATGTGCTCGATATTTGAGCGAACTTTCGGTAAGATGAAATGGAGTAAGTGAAGTTATGAAAGAGTAAATTTAGAAATAAAATAGTTTTGGACAACAGCAGTAGAGTAATATTGAAAAATCACCAAAAATGGTAGACTAGTTCAGAGTCTATTTTGATATAAAAGAAACAAAGAAAGCAAATAAATTTTTTATTTTGAGATCTTTATATTTTTGTTAGACTAGTTCAGAGTGATTTTGAGATCACCTGTTCTGAATTGGAAAAATTATTAAAATTGTAAAAAAATAATTTTGGGACATAATTTATATGGTTAGATTCATTAATGAGTCAATGTTCATAAGGAACAAACTATAACATCATTTGAATTTTGTACAAACATAAAATTACATTTTAGCGAAGAATGGCTGGAACTGTCAGACAACAGAATAGGGGAGAATTTGAAGAATAAAATGTACTAATTGGCTGAACAAAAAATTCTGAAAATTTTATTGTAACAAGATACCTGAGTCTAGGTTCAGGTAAAATTTACAGATCTTAATTTGGAGTTTCGTAGCTCTAGATAAAATAATTTAGTGATTGTGACTCGAATAGACAGCTTGCTCCGAACTTGAATAAATAGTGAATTTGAATGTAGATATGATTGTGTTATTTTGTAAACATGTTAAATCCATTTCTTATTATTTACATACTTACTTGCTAAGCTTTGTAGCTTACTTCCCTTCGTTTCCCATATCTTATAGGGTTGTATGCTAACTCGAGTTGGAGATCATCGGAGATGTAATCACACTATCAAGCTATCATCGTAGGGTAAAAGTGAATACAAACCTCTTAAGTTTATGGCATGTATAGGGACTTAGTCATTTGTATATGTCATAATTGGTTTGGCCTAAAGTGTTGGCCTTTAATATTTAGCTGTTCATTTTGTATAATTTGGACAAAATTTTGTGACTCAGTTTAATACGTTTACAAGTGTAAGTGTTTTGGTAATGCCTCGTACCCTATTTCGGCGTTGAATACGGGTAAGGGGTGTTACACCGAGGCTGTAACGGGCTTAATCGGGCCGAATTAGGCTCAGTGGACCTAACAGGCTAACCGGACCATTTGGGCAAAACTGCTGAACTTGTAATAAATGATTGGACCGGATGTGAAATTTGCAAATCTGATTCCGACCATGCATTTTGGGCCACATGAGCGTGTGGGCCGGTTTGGGCCTAAAATGGGTTTTAGGCCCAATAGTTCCGTAAAGACCTAAAAAGGGTCCCGATTCACTCGAGACAATAGTAGGCCTTCATAAAGGCAATTATAGGGAAATTACTGAAATACCCTTGGAGGGAAATTATTGAAATACCCCTGGGTTGCAAAATTACCAAAATACCCTCGATGGGTTGATTGATCATTTTACCCTCAAAGTTGCCAAGAAACGTGTGTATATTTACATTACATTTTTATATGTTGATATGTATATTACATCTTATCATCTTGCATGGGGCGGGTTAATGATTGAAGAGCAGTGTAGCCCGATGGCATGGCCACAATATATATATACACACATAATAATAACCCTGGTGGCTCAGCCACAAATATTCTTTGATTAGCAGCTTGTTTGCAATGTATGTAAATGTTCAATTTAGTCCTCGACTTTGTTCTTGCCTCGGTTTCGATCTGAGCTTTGTTTTTCTTGATCTATAATCATAAATAGATCATTTAATACTCACATTGACTAAATTGACTCTTAACTCATACTTTGGTAAAATTACTATTTTGCCCCTATACTTTCTCATAATTACACTTTTGCCCCTAAGCTTGTAAAATGATTTTCATTCAAGTTTCTTAAACTTCATGCTTAGTTGATTCATTATCTCTACTATAACAATCATCAATACTCACTATTTCTAGTATGTATGACCAATTTTCATAACTATTACAAATTAGTCCATACTGTCATTTTTCATGAAATTTACAAAGCAAAAGATGTTTGTCTAACATCAAACTCTCATAAACTTCCATAAAATATCATTTAACAAGTATCTCGTTTATGGGTAGATTTTTGAACAAGCATCTTAGTTCATTTTATAGCTAGAAAATAGCTAATTCATAATATGAGAACTTCAAAAAATACGAAGAATATCAAAAACAGGGCTAAAATGAACTTACTAGCAAGCTTGAAAAATTGAAGAACCCTAGCTATGGAGTCTCCAAAATTTTTAGCACAAAAGGAAGAAGATGAGAATGATTTTTGTCATCATTTTACCTTATTAATCATTTATTAGACAAATAACCAAAATGCCCTTCTCTTAAAATTTTCTCAATTTATTAACTCATATCCATTTTTCTCCAAAAATTATAATTTGGGAAAATTGCTATTTAAGGACTTCTAATTAATATTCTAAAGCTATTTCATGCAAAAAGATTCTAGAAACTCATATTTTTCAACTTTTGCAATTTAGTCCTTTTGGACCCATCAACCTCAATTTAATAAAATTGCTTTGTGAAACTTTTACCCTAGCTTGCAAACATGGTATAAACCTTAAAAACTCATAAATTCACTTCAGATTCGTGGCCTCGCACCACTTCTAGAATACAACATCTAAGCATATCCTCGAGTACTTGAATCAACAACTCTAAGCATATCCTCGAGTACTTGAATCAAGTCGAGTTTGAGGATGAAAGGTCGTACTAAAGCTCAACTTTGTACCAAGAGCCTCTTGTAACTTCCTCAAAAATCTGGATGTAAATCTCGGATATCTGTCTGATATGATTGATAAGGAACTCGTAAAGCTTTACTATCTCTGAAACATACAACTTTGCCAACTTGTCTAGTGAGTAATCAATTCGTACAGGTAAGAAATAAGCTAACTTCGTGAGTCTATCAACTACAACCCATATAGCATCTTTCTTGCTCAGTGATAATGGTAGTCCCGTTACAAAATCCATAGTGATACGGTCCCATTTTCACTCGGGAACCAAGATGGGCTGAAGTAAACCCGAAGGTACTTCATGTTCAGCCTTTACTTGGTGACAAATCAAACATCTTGAAACGAACTCTGATATATCTTTCTTCATTGTCGGCCACCAATACAGTTGCTTCAAGTCATTATACATCTTGGTACTACCCGGATTGAAACACCCCAAACCCGGCCCACAAGCCCTGACCGGATCTGGCATGCTTCTAAGGAAAAACCTTTCGAATTCTATTTGGGCTTTGCCAAAAACTTGTGTGTTTTCAAAAAAAAAATAGTTGTTTTGGGTTGGGTTCGAAATTAATTTCGTATTGATTAGGCGTCAAAACACTTGATATTTATACTTATGAAAATTTGACTTTTAACTTTAATTCGATAATAGTCGTATCATACTAAGTAATTTGAAAGCATGCATAAACAATTCAATTCTTTGGCCTTATCACATCGAATATACACCCGAAGTAATTCTAAGCTTAAATAAAAATGAAAACAGTCTCTGAGCTTTGCATGGCCACCACTGAGCTCCTACCGACCCGGTCCATTACTGATCATCACCTAAAAAATATTCCCACAACGGGGTGAGTCAAATAGACTCAATGTGTACAATCAACACTAAGTCTCAATAGATATGGCATATCAAATCATACATATTCACATAGCATTTAAATAAAATGATGCAATCCCAAACCCAAACCTAAATAGCCATCCGCTACACATCACCCGTACCAACTTGCACACAGTGGGGAATACTAAGTCAACCCTCCATCCGCTACTCACCATCGAAGGCAGTCGCTGCAGTCGACGTGCTCATCACCCTTATAATTTTGTGGCATAGCCACCAGATATATATTCGTGACATAAGTCACCACATTCATATATTGTGACATAAGTCACCACATTCTTATATTGGGGTATAAAACCACCAATTCACTTCCCCTTTACATATCACCCATATGCCCCATGTCACACAAAACATGCAAATGTCATGTCTCATACTTTACTCACATTCTTATAGACTCACTTATGTGCCATAATAGATCGTATTATATTCCTAGTAGGAGTAGAAAAACGTACCTGAGTACTTTGTACCATCGCATGGTAACTTAGCCATATTTTTCACATTTTTCTTATCACATGCATTAAAGTAAAGCCATAATCTATTAAGGTTTAGCGTGGGGTACACACCTGATTTACTTAGCAAATTCACTCCAAATCCCGAAAATCCAATCTACTGCTTTAGATCTTTACTGCCTATATTCGCCCAACCCCAATTTTATTATTAAAAAGCCATTCGGCTATGAAACCAAATCCTAATAGGATTATTGTAATCAAATTCTTACCTTGGTACCGATTTCACTACTAATCAAATCCCGAAACATTGAAATCCTTCTACCTTGTATTCGGCTAACATTAGATCACTTAAAGGGTTAGTTTTCGGCTTTTGAATAATGATGAAATAGATCTAAATCATTGTTTATAGCCTTGGCTGAATGTACCTATGTGCTTACCTTGTGATTTGAAATCCCGAAAACTTGTCACTTGTCTTGAGGAGATGTCGAAATACCTATAAGTATTGGTTAGATTTAATTCTAACTTTAAGTCACATAAAAGTGGCCTATGGCCGAATACATGCCTTACCTTAAGTCTTAGAAATCCCGAAAACTTTGTTGTGTTTCTCTTTGTAGTCGACAACTACTAAATCCCGGAAGATCCTTCCAAATTTCAGCAAACAAAAATATTGATGGGATTAGTTCTAGATTTCGACAAGTCCTAAAAGAAAAGAATAGAAATAAAACTTGATCTCACCTCTACTGAAGAAATCGACAGCACCTATCTTTCTCACCACAAGGATATTCGGCTTTTGATGAACACTATAAGATTTCGGCTTTAACAAGGGAAAGCAAAGAGAGGGTATGGGCTTAGGAAGAATCGGCTATGGTGGGGTTTTGAGAGGAGGGTATTCGACTAGAATAGATAAAAGAAAAAGAAGACTTTGAGAGAGGTAGAGGGGAAATTCGGCTATGACTACTTGCATAGAGAAGAGTGCTAGAGAATTCAGCAGAGGCTTCAAAAGAGAAAAGAATAATGGCCTTACTTTTCCTCCTCTTGCCGAAATTATTAAGCCTAAAGAGTCCCTTGGCCGACCAACACTTATTTTCCTACCTTAACCGAAATTCCAAAAGAGTTTGACCTCATCTTAAACTCCTCCCATAGACTCCTTTTGTCGTCAACTACTACTCCTTGTTGCCAAAAATAAAAGCTTCCATTTAGCTTCCCATGCGACTCGAACCTTTGCCCATTTACCCTGCTGGCGGTGTCATTCCCAGATGCCTTAGGTGGCACCTCCAAGCCACTTTTTCAAGCCCAATTGTGTGTTATGTTTCCCATACAATTTCTCTTAAGGCCTACTCTGCCTAGCTTCCTCTTTTAAAATTGAATTCGAATAATTTCTAAGGCACTCTCCTATTTTCTAGAGTTCACAAATTTCATAATACACAATCACAACATACTCAAGCATGCTATTTCATCTAATTTAGCATTGATGCATAAGCCTTAATCCGGGATATTACACGGATGTATAGATAAACATCCATTATGTGCCTCGTGCAAAATTCTCTGAATAAGCTCCTCTTTTCTTGGTATACAAACTCTATCTCTAAACATAAAGTATCCATTAGAATTAATCCAAAAGTCGAATTTAACATCTGGCTCGCATTGAGCTCTCTTGACTTGCAATTCACTATCTTCTTTCTAAGCTTTCAGGATCTCATGAAAAGACATTAGTCTAGCTCTCAACTCAGCTATAATAGAACCATCGTCAGATAAAGATATCCTTGAATTCAATGCCCTTAATGCAAAAAGGGACTTCCTGCTCAAAGCATCGGCGACTACATTCTCCTTTCATGGGTGGTAGTGAATGACCAACTCATAGTCTTTTATCATCTCTAACCATCTCCGTTGCCTTAAGTATAACTCTTTCTGCATCATAAAGTACTTCATACTTTTATGATTAGTAAAAATTTGACATCTCTCACCATATAAATGGTGTCTCCAAATCTTCAAAGTGAAGACTATGGCAGCTAATTCTAAATCATGCGTCGGATAATTCTTCTCATGAGGTTTCAATTGTCTTGAGGCATAAGCAATCACCTTACCTTCTTGCATGAGTACATAGCGTAATCCGTTTAAGGATGCATCCTGTAAATCACAAATTTTTTCCCTGACTCGGGTTGGACTAAAACTGGAGCTTCTGTCAACATTGTTTTCAACTTTTCAAAACTTTGTTGGCATCATTCTGACCATTCAAACTTCACATTATTTTGTAACAATTTAGCCATTGGGGTTACAATCACGGAAAACCCCTTGACAAATCGTCTATAATAGCCAGCTAGGCTTAGAAAACTTCTAATCTCAGAGATGTTCTTAGATGGCATCCAATCCATTATGGTCGAGATCTTATTTGGATCTACTCGGACTCCATCTTTCGAGACAATATGTCCAAGAAACCCTACTTCCTTGAGCCAAAATTCGCTTTTACTGAATTTGGCATTCAACTGATTTTCTTGAAGAATCTGTAGAACTATCTGTAGGTGTTCAGCATGCTCATTCTCATCTCGGGAATAAATAGTATGTCGTCAATAAAAATGACTACAAACTTGTCGAGGTATGGTCTAAAGATGCGGTTCATTAAGTCCATGAATACCGCGGGAGCATTTATCAACCCAAAGGGCATGACTAAAATTCATAATGCCCATACCTCATTCGAAAAGCAGTCTTGGATACATCTAAATCCTTCATTCTAAGCTGGTAGTACCTTGATCTCAAGTCTATTTTGGAGAACACAGTGGCTCCTTTCAATTGATCGAACAAACCATCGATCCTAGGAAATGGGTACGTGTTGTTTACTGTCACTTTATTAAGTTGATGGTAATCTATACACAATCTCATGGTGCCATCTTTCTTTTTCACAAATAAAACCGAAGCACCCCATAGTGAACAACTTTATCCTGCAAAGCCTTTGTCTATTAACTCTTGCAACTGTGACTTTAGCTCTTTCAACTATGTTAGAGCCATTCTGTAAGGAGTAATAGATATCGGTACAGTACCAGGAGCTAGCTCAATATTGAACTCAACCTCTCTAACTGGTGGTAATCCTGGAAATTCCTCGGGAAAAACATCCACGTACTCACATACTATTGCTACTGACTCAATCTTGAATTCAATTTCTTTATCATTCATCACAAAGGCCAGATATGCTTCATACCCTTTTCTTATATATCTATGTGCCGTCATATGAGAAATCATTACCGGTGATCTACCTTGTTCATTGATTCTACATAAAGAGTATCCCCATCCTCACATTTCATTTTAATGTATTTCTTCCCACAATTAACTATTACATCATGGGTAGTCAACCAGTCCATGCCAAGAATGAGGTCGAACTCATCAAATGGTAGCAACATAAGATTTGCTTTAAAGCAATGACCTCTAATCATTAATGGACAATCTTTACAAACTTTATCAACTAACACACTCATGCCTAAAGGATTAGGCACTTTAATCATAAATTCTGTAGAATCTATAGGCATACTCAAATCGGATACTAATTTTATGTAAATGTAAGAGTGTGTGGATCTGGGTTCTATTAAAGCAATAACTTTAACATCATGAAGAGAAAAGGTACCCATAATAACATCATGGGAAGATGCTTCTTCGTGAGTACAAATGGCATAAGTCCTTACAGGCACTCTACCCTCAGATCTCGCATCCTGTTCTCTAGGGTTACCTCTTCTACTTGCCCCACTTCTGGGGTTCCTCTGCAGTCTGCCTCTAACCATACTCCCGAATCTCGGGTTCTAAGCTTTCTCTTCTTTCATCATCTCCGGAAAATCTTTAATATAGTGATCTTTAGAACCACATCTAAAGCATGTATTTTCATGTGCTCGGCATTCTCCAAGGTGACGTCTACCACACTATGGGCATTTAGGTCTGTCAGATCTAATATTCCCAACACTTGCAACTAAAGTAGTCTGTGCTTTATTCCCTGAATACTGTTTCCTCTTGTCTTTCTTTGAAAACCTAGTGGAAGTAGCCGATTGGGTAGGGAAATCTCTTGGCTTCTTGGAGGAAGATTGGAATGACTTATTCCACTATCTCTTTCTAGACTCACAAGACTCCATTTCATATTTCTTCTTCTCTTTTACTAATTCCTCAGCTTTACAAGCCCTTTCTACTAGCACAACAAATTCCTTTAGTTCGAGGACAACAACAAACAGTTTGATGTCCTCATTCAATCCATCTTCAAATCTTTTACTCATGATGGCCTCGTGGATACACATTCGCGAGCGTACTTACTGAGTTGTACAAACTCACGCTCATACTCAGACACTGACATCTTGCCTTGCTTCAGTTCTAAGAATTTTTTCCTTTTCTGGTCTAGAAACCTTTGGCTGATTTACTTTTTCTTGAACTCTTCTTGGAAAAATTCCCATGTAATTTTTTCCCTCGGTACTATCGACACAAGGGTGCTCCACCATTGGTAAGCAGAATCTCTTAAAAGAGAGACTACACACTTTATGCATTCTTCAAGTGTGCATGACAACTCGTTGAATACCCTGATGGTATTTTCTATCCAAAACTCAGCTTTTTCTGGATCATCATCTTTTCTAGCCTGGAATTCTTCTACTTCATGTTTACTGATCCTATCAATTAGAGGTTTATCTCCTCTTACCACCTCTACTACTTGAGGGGCTATTGGAGCAGGTTGTGGAATAGGCAGGGTGGAGGGTTTTGTGCATTTGGGTTCGCACGAATGAACTCTATATACCATGTATTCATCATATGGAGGAAAGCTTCTCTAGCCTCTTCTCTTCCTCCTTCACTCACCGTAGTGGGTCTATTCTCATTCTCATTAGGCACCGTCCCTTCAGTGGGTGCTGGCGCGTTACTTTCTGCGTCATCTGCCTTAGCTCTATCGGGATCCATTAACTATACGTATAAACATAATTTAAGTTGTCAGGAGCAGTCAACTATCATTAATAAAACATTCTTACATATGGCATGCATGGCTAGACTCGTGCTCATGCTACGTTAGTCTTAGAATCGACTAAATCGTATCTCTAATACCACTAAATGTAACAACCCATACCCGAGTCCGAAGCTAAGACTGGATACGAGGCATTATCGAGCTTGAAATCACTTAAACATACACTTACGGGCTGTAAAATTTCATTTCAACTTAAAAATTTATCTTTTTTAGTCTAATCATACATTTCATGGGCCTATGAGGCCTTAAGCACATATCTAAAAACTTTCGGAACTTAGTCAGAAACCTTTCTTTGAAGCAGGGGTCACACACCCATGTGGCTTGGGACACGCCCGTGTACCCTTGACATGCCCGTGTCTTCCACCTGTAGTCGACATTGACTAATTATAGACGGCCTTGACACACCCGTGGACATAAAACGTATGATAAACCTTGACATACTGACTTATTTCACACGGCTTGGGGCACACGGCTATGTTCTAATTGTGTATCACACATGACCTAAGCAAACGGCCATGGAACTTGTCCGTGACATATTTTGACTTAAAACAATAAGGTACAGGGTACGCACGGCCTAGACACACACCTATGTGTCTAACCGTGTGGGCACTTATAGGCTATTTACCAAGCCAATTGCCACCTAAAATCAAAACCAACTCAAGTTCAATTCAATACATTTCATAACCAATACTACATGCTTCATTGATCTCAATAAACATACATACTTAGTTATTTTTGGCCAATCATTTTTCCATATACAAAAGAATAATAAACTTGGTTGCCCATACAATGGCCCTTCTTAAAACATATTCTCAAAATGAATATTTCCTATACATGCCATACTTAACATAAACAACTTGGCTATACCAAAATAGAGATTGATAGTGTGCTCCAAGCTCCGACTCCAATAATCCACAAATTAGCTTGGCGGGACTACATAGAAAGAAAGAATTAAAAATGTAAGCATTTAGCTTAGTAAGTTTGCATGTAAAACACAGATTAATAAACTTGCTTAATATAAACCATTTGACATAATAATGGTATCATAATTTAGCTATAAAGCTTACTTACTTATACTGATTCTCACATGTCTCATGATACTTACTATCCTCATATTTGCAAGGTAAACATGGTGCCTGTATCACTTAATCATATGAATCAACATACTTTAATTTAATAATCATGATCTCTAATTCCTCATTCATAACATAAATAATACTCGATTTCAACTTGGTAATGGCTTCGCTTACTTAGCTTTCTTGTTATCTTATTTTAACTTTACTCATTTGCCCGATGAATTTCTGCGAATAACTGAAGATACTGAATGTCATCCCACATAACTTGATGTCAAAGCCGTATCCTAGATACGGTCTTACATAGAATAGCTCATCTTGATTTCAAGGTCATGTCTTGACATGGACTTATATGAAGTCTTTCTTGTTCTCACCAATGCCATGCCTTGGCTTGGACCTACATGGGATCTCTTTCTCTTGATAGCTTTTCAATGCCAAGCTTGCCTTGGACTTACATGATAATTGTTCAATGCCAAGATTGCCTTGGACTTACATGATAACTATTCAAGGCCAAGATTGTCTTGGACTTACATGATAACTGTTCAATGATTACCGATACCATGTCCCAAACACGGTCTTACACTGGCTCTCATTATCCTAGGGAATTCATCTTCAATCGAGACTTGCTCTTACTTAATCTCATTGATTTCTTCGTTTAACATAACATTAAACATTCCATGAAAAGAGTATACATTATACTAAGCAATTCAATGATAAAAAAAAATCATAAAGCTTAGAAATCATACAAACTTACCTCAATATACAAAATGTATGTAAATATGCAATTTAGTCCTCGACTTTGTTCTTGCCTCAGTTTCGATCCAGGCTTCATTTTTCTTGATCTATAATCATAAATAGATCATTTAATACTCACATTGACTAAATTGACTCTTAACTCATACTTTAGAAAAATTACTATTTTGCCCCTATATTTTCTCATATTTACAGTTTTTCCCTTAAGCTCGTAAAATGATTTTCATTCAACTTTCTTAAACTTCATGCTTAGATGATTCATTATCTCTACTATAACAATCATCAATTCTCACTATTTCTAGTATGTATGACCAATTTTCATAACTATTACAAATTAGTCCATACTATCATTTTTCATGAAATTCACAAAGGAAAAGATGTTTGTCTAACATCAAACTCTCATAAACTTCCATAAAACATCATTTAACAAGCATCTCATTGATGAGTAGATTTTTGAACATGCATCTTAGCTCATTTTATATCTAGAAATAGCTAATTCATAATACGAGAACTTCAAAAATACGAAGAATATCAAAAACAGGGCTAAAATGAACTTACTAGCAAGCTTGAAAAATTGAAGAACCCTAGCTATGGAGTCTCCCAAATTTTCAGTACAAGAGGAAGAAGATGAGAATGATTTTTGTCATCTTTTTCCCTTATTAATCATTTATTAGACAAATGACCAAAATGCCCTTCTCTTAAAATTTTCTCAATTTATTAACTCATATCCATTTTTGTCCAAAAATTATAATTTGGGAAAATTGCTATTTAAGGACTTCTAATTAATATTTTAAAGCTATTTCATGCAAAAAGATTCTATAAACTCATATTTTCAACTTTTGCAATTTAGTCCTTTTGGACCTATCAATGTCAATTTAATAAAATTGCTTTGTGAAACTTTTACACTAGCATGCAAACATGGTATAAACCTTAAAAACTCATAAATTCACTTCGAATTCGTGGCCTCGCACCACTATTCCAGCTAGGCCCTAAATCGGGCTGTTACAAAACCACACCAAATAGACAAATTCCATTGACATAGCATAGTCATCATATAGCAAAAACAACCACATTCGACATTTACATCTAACTAAATAAGTAACCAAATGACTATACCAATATTGTCGAATCACAAGATAGTTTATAAACATCATTTACATTTACACCATGAAACCTACTTCCATAATAAGCTTATGACATTACCGAATCACCCAAGCATTTACATCATGATCAAGCAATTTTGCATGGCTATAAGTACCCGACTTCAAAACCAATTAGATCAAAAATAGCCTATACATGCCACATAATCAAATCTCAAAGCTTTTATTTACCGAAACAATATTTGGATAGTGTGATAAGGCCTTCTGCGACTTCCAACCCGAGCAAATCTCCGAAAATCTATAAACATAGGAAAAACACAGAGTAAGCTTTGAAAGCTTAGTAAGCTCGTATCTTAATAAACTTAACATAATAAATAATTACATTACAATGCCATAAGCCTGATATGCTATCTCACACAACTTTTCTAAATTATATAACATGTTCTCATATCGAATTATCATCATTCAATATTATACTGGCTTACTTAACTAACTTTAGCTTTCACAAGCTTATTCAATTCAATTCTCATATATCATTCAATTCACACTTTCATATAGCCAAATAAGCACATTATGGAAAATAGCATATCTAATCATATATCTTTTTCATATGAATCTCATTTCATCATTTATACCCAAATTCACCTTTCATTCATATAGTATCTGACAATTTCACATATGCCACTTTATAAATCACATCTTATTCATTTGTTCATGTTTCATTTGCACATATTCACATTTCATTTGCATATACATCACATAACATTCTTTGCACATATATACTTACCTTTCATTATCAAATATTGTATACATTTCAACGTACCTGAATCGGAATGTCATTCACTTAATCACTTATTTCTTGGAACGCCCATTGAACCATTCGGAATCAATAAGGATACTTAGAAAGCTCGAAAAGCTCGTACAATGCCAATGTCCCAAACGTGGTCTTACATGATGCCACTGTCCCAAATAGGGTCTTACACAAAATCATACACGACGCCGATGTCCTAGACATGGTCTTACACGTAATCTCTAATCGGTGCCAGTGTCCTAGACACGGTCTTACATGATATCTCAAATTGTTGCCAATGTCCCAGATGTAGTCTTACATGAAATCATATCTCAGAATCCTATGTCATGACATATGTATCCTCTACTTTTCCTAGGGTTCATGCGGGGATTTTTGGACGTTGTCACATTATCGAAACTTTCTCGTATTCATATATTCTACTTCTTAAATAATTCAATATCATAATAACATATATATAACTTATTCAAAATACTTACATTTGCATTACCATTAGGTATTGAATTCAATCATAAAAATAATATGCATTTATAACATGATTTTGTAATGTCTATTAAAATACAAACTTACCTCGTTCCCAGTAATGACAAATTAAGTCGACTAATCTGATATTTTGACTTTCCCTCGATCTAGATCCGAATTCCTCTTTTGCCAATACAATTAATATCAAAATTAACTTACTTGTTCAACATTTCATTCAATTTTTATCCAAGAACATATAAATGGCAATTTCCATTTTAGCCCCTAACATTTCATATTTTTTCAATTTAGTCCCTAATTCAAAACAATACTAAATATTCAAAATTTCACTATGCTCATCTTAGGCCGAATGCTCCATAAATCCTTAATAGCCCATTTATTCAATTTATTTCAAATTTAAACCCCTAAACTTTTAAATTTCACAAATAAATCCCTAATTTGGATTTTTATCAAAATTCACTTAATTAAACATAAAAATCAAACATCAAACATTTATTTTTCATCATCAAACAACAAATTCATCACATTATCAATAATGGAAAATCTCAATTTCATCATCAATTCTGAAAATTAAAGCATGGATTTGCTAGCACTCGAACCAATGATCTCAAAAACGTAAAAATTATAAAAAACTGAACAAAATCCATACCTTAATTTAATCTCCAAGGTGTCGAACCTTAAATAAAAAAAAAACGGTTTCTTTTTCTTTCCTTACATTTGGCCAACAAAGAAGAATATAAGCATGTGATTTATTTTTTGTTTTAATTTATTACATATTAATATAACATTTACAAATTTTGTAACACCCAAACCCGGCCTAGACGTTATGGCCGTATCTGGCAATGTCACATGATAGTGTTTTTGAAACCTCGTTGTTACGATGAAAACATTCTATGCTATTATCTTTAGTAAACCTTTGTTAGAACTTAGGAAGTCGTCTTTATTCATTTAAAACATTTGTTTTGAAACATCCCTCGTTGCAAAAGCTTTAATAAAATAATCTAGGTGATCATGCATTTAGAAATTACTTTAACTTTTTGAAAACTGAATTTCCTACGACCAACAGGTATAAATCCATAAAGTAAAATAAATAAATAAACACCTAATTTAAAACCAAAGTCTCAGCGGGTCATTAAATTACAACCCAAATAATCAATAATAATCAAATCATAAATCGTAAATTGAAAACCATGAAGTCCAAAAATTACTGTGGTCACCGCTAAGTACTCCGTCGCACTGATCCATCTAAGTCTGGGGATTACCTGTGCATATTAAACAAAAAGGGTGAGTTTACATAAACTCAGTATGTAATCCCATAGAAACAAACAAACAATCAGTATTCACAGTGCATAGTTGAACAGTCTTGGGCCTAAGCCCTTTCCAGTATTAGTGACAGTTTGGGCCTTAGCCCATCTCAGTACAATGTCAAAATGCAGTAGGGCCTTAGCCCATCATAATATCAGTAGCAGTAACAGTTATGTAGTAGCAAAATCCTACCCAACCAGGCTCTACACACCATCTCCATCCAACCCTACACTCCATGTGGGGATATAATCAACCCATCCATCCCTACACTCTAAGTAGTACCGAATGCGGCACAATACAATAGTTTGTAGCTGAGCTGCCAGTAAATTAGGCTTAAAGCCTTTCAGTAAACTTCCTCCAAATAACAACCCCCAACTCAATGCAATGCAACATACTATGGATGACATGCTATTATGCAATTTAAGTACATATATTCAGTTCAGATATTAACATGCCCAGTATAGATATCATTCAGTCAATTTTACACATTTAGAGGTCTAAGTAGAGCTTACCGACCCTACAATAGGTTCACAGTCAACTTGGGTGACCCTTGCAACCTTAAAAACATATCGGTAAAAATGGGGCCACACGCCCGTGTGGCCTACTCGGCCCAAATTAGCCTTCGCCGTGTGATCCATTTTTAAAGTAACCCATGCTAGCTCAATACTCATATATGTTTTCACTATTTACTTATATGTTCATTCAAAGTTGTCTACTTGAGTCATTATCACTAAATTATTTATATCTTGAGCTATAGAATTCCAAATTAAGATCTGCTTGATGTTTCTAAAACTAGACTCAAATACCTTTCTACTATAAAATTTTTAAGATTTATAGTTTATCCAATAAGTACAGTAAAATCTTTAAAGTTATCCCTATTCTACTATTTGACAGCTTCATCCTTTCCTTACTAAAAATTAATTATCTCTTAGTACGGAATTTAGATGATGTTTCTGTTTGTTTCTCTTGAAAATAGACCCATTAAGGATTTAAAAATATAAATTTAAGCCCCTAATTATTTGTTTATAATTTTTGATGATTTTCCTAAGTTAGAATAGGGGAACCCGAAATCATTATGACCTTAACTCACAAAATTTATTATATCTCATGATTTAAAATTCCATTGCTTACACTGTTTCTTTTATGAAAAACTAGACTCAAAAAAATTTAATTTCATATTTTATTCAACCTCTAACTCAATTCCCACTATTGTTGATGATTTTTCGAAGTTAGGCTATTCTGCTGTCCAAAACTATTTTAGTGCACAATATTGATTTCCAAGTTTATTACACCCTTATTTCCTTTCTCTACAATTTTTCACATCATTTTCTCTTATTTCTCTTACTTCTTGACAGCAAGCAATTTTGGCTATTCATCGAATCCCATTTTCTGCATTTCGGGTACACACCTAGTATCTTTTCTAATGCATAAGCACTCCTAAGCCCCCAGAACCTAAAAATTGACCAACATATCTCCAAATTAATCACTTATTTCATTTTTAATCAACCAATTTTGGAAGGAACTCGACTAAAAACCTAACAAAACCCTTACCTTGCTTGAGTAACCATGACTTTGCACAATCATATCGTTGATTCAAAACCACCAGTCCCTTGATTAACTCCTAAACACCAAAAAGGAATCCCCCTTTTAGAGATTAACCAATAACGATTAACTATAGACAAAATCGTTACTTACCGAACAAGCGCAACCAATGATGAACAACCGAATCAATTGGAAAAAAGAAGAAGAAAGAAACGAAAGGGAAAAATAATGAAAATTTTAGCAGCAACTAGGGGAAAGAATTGACAGAGGAGAAAAAAAGAAGAAGAAAACGTCAGAAAAAGTTTGGGGAATTGGAGAGAAAACCAAAACTCTACTTTTTTTTTTCCAATGAAAGACAATTAGACTATTTTCTGATAACCTCTCCCCAATTCTCTTAAAATCACTCCCTATTAACCCACTAAAACACAACTACTCAAAATTTTGCCCCAACACAACTATTAGCCTGTAACACCCCAAACCCGACCCATGCGTTATGATCGGATTTGACATGTCACATGAGAAAAACATGTTAAATCCTTTTTATTCAGAATAAAATATGTATTATTACATTATAATCAAGAAAACAAGTTTGATTTGAAATATTTGATAAAATACTACTAACCTCGAAAGTTGATTGATAAATCGAAAATTTGAACTAATGATATTATAAAACCAATAACCTTTGAAAATATTGTTGATAATTTGAAAGAAAATTTTTGAGTTAAAATATTTATATAAGTTTGTTATGAAATTCATTTGTTAGTCTATTTTAGAAAACCTTTATCTTAGTTTTTAGAAAATTTCCCATTTAAAGCGATTTAAGCAAAATAATAAGTACGCCAAACATAAAGCAAAAGTAAAATATTCTAGAGGCCTTACTACAACATAAAAACCCAAAATAGTAAAGTAAACGAAAATAGAAATCTAAAGTTCAATGAAAACCATTTCTGAAGTATGGCCTCCACTGAGTCATCCATAGCCCAAGTCCACATTACTGAGCATTACCTAAAAGAATTAGGGAAAAGGAGTGAGTTACAAGAACTCAGTGTATAATCCCCCTACCGGTCATTAACTAGGCCAAAACCCATAAAGAAACAACTGGGCTGAAGCATATACATATAAACAAAATGGGCCTTAGCCCTATAAATAAACAAATTGGGCCTTAGCCATATAAACATGATAATGCAGATAATGTAATGCAACCCAACCCAATCCATCCAATCTCTCCACCCATACCAACCAATCTCTATTG
Organism: Gossypium rotundifolium; assembly: GCA_025506655.1. NCBI lineage: Eukaryota > Viridiplantae > Streptophyta > Magnoliopsida > Malvales > Malvaceae > Gossypium > Gossypium rotundifolium. Next base: position 138,673,761 of record CP106722.1, read on the forward strand.
TGGGGATCAAGTCAACCCACCCCGCCAGTCTCTCCAATTTGTACTCAAGCTGCCATTTATAATATTTGTGGTGAGCCACCAGAATCACATATGGTAATGTAATCGGATACATCCTTAATCACAATGGCACAAAGCCGTATTTAAATTGGCACATAGCCATTATTAGAATTTGTGGCAATGCCACCGGTCTACACTTCTCTTCATTTAATTTTCCCATTCCATGCAATATGTAGAGATGCAACATATATAATAACATAAAATATCCACATAAGCACATATATATGCATATGATTCAAACATACCAAATATACCAAAATTAAGCCATCACTCATGGATATATATACAAACCAAAATATATGCATTTACAAGCCAATTCATTAGGCCAAAGTCATTACCAAAATATAACTAGAATGACTCAAATACCTATACATGCCATATACTTAAAAATAGTTTCAAAAGTACCAAAGAGTTAGTGGATAGTATGGTGAAGTCTCCGACGATCCTCGAATCCAAGCTAGCTTTGAAATCACTATAAAACATGGAAAAGCAACAAAATAAGTTATATAGCTTAGTAAGCTCGTATGTTAACAATGAGCAACTAACATCATTCATTAGACATTCATATAATGGAAAACAATGATCAACAATTCTATTAAATTTCAAACTATCAAATGATCATTCTAAGAAACTCATCAATTTCATAGTTTTCACTATTAAATTCATTTACATATACCATCTCATACTAATCTCATATCCAATCATATCCTTCATTTACCCATTGAACCATTCGAAATAGAAGTCGGATACTCAAGGTCTCACTCGATAAGTATCTGTACCATGGCCCGTAGCCAAACCAAGGTAACTTATCAAAATTTTGATATCATGGCCCGGAGCCAAATCAGCCAATATGCATAGCCTGAAGCCAAATCGGTTTATCTCGCACACATAGTGCTAAATCATGGCCCGAAGCCAACTCAAGTATCCTACTGACATGTCACTAGCATCCTAAACTATTCCTAAGGTTCAACCGGGTTTCCAATTGTTGAATCTTCATCGAATCATTTTTGAACTTGTACGTGATCTCATAAACATAATTCATGCTATATCGAAGCATATAAAATACATTTGAAATGAATTTATAACATACAAACTTACCTAGGATGTTAAAACGGCGAATCGAATCGATTAGTCGATAACTTTATCTTTTCCCCGATCCAAGTTCGTATTTCACTTTTCTTGATCTAAATATATTAAAAATTAAGTTATTTAATCATATATTCATTCAATTTAGTCCAAAACACTCTTTAAGGAACATTTACACTTTTACCCCTAAACTTTCACATTTTTACAATTTAGTCCTTATTTCATAAAATCACAAATTCATGCAATTTAGTCACCACCCATGCTAGCCGAACTTCTCTAGTACTCATATTTGCCCATATTTCTCATTTATTTCACATTTTAACCACAACTTTACACATTTCTCAATTTATTCGCTTTTTGACATTTTTGTCAAAAATCACTTCACAAAAGTTATTAATCTAACATTAAACTTTCCAAATCTATCATAAATAATCAAAAAACTCAAGCATTCAACAATGGTGACATGATAAATCTTTAACATTTTCGAAATCTAATGTACGGGCTAGCTAGAATACGAAGCAACGATCTCAAAAACGTAAAAATCATTTAAAATCGAGCTAAAACCATACCTTAATCTAGCCTTCAAAGTAGCCGAATGTTCAAAATTGTTTAATAGCTTTCTCAAGCTTTAGATTTTGTGGAGAAGATGAGCATTTCCATGCATTTTCATGTTTTATTTGTTTAATATAACATTATTCATAAATTACTAAATTAACCTTAGTATTAAACCATTAAAACACCTTAATAATTTCCATATATGTCCACTCATGTGTCAAATGGTTCAATTACAACATAAGGACATCCATTTTAATGATCCATAGGTAATAGATACATTTAACTAATAGAACATGCATTTTACACTTTACGCGATTTAGTCGTTTTTCTCAAATTGACCAATTAAACAATAAAATTTCTTAACGAAATTTTCACACAATCATATATTCATACTATAAACATTAAAATAATAATAAAATAATTATCTTGACCTCGGATTCGTGGTTCTAAAACCACTGTTCCAATTTGACCAAAAATGGGCTGTTACACACACGGCCTAAGACACGGGCATGTGTCTCAGCCATGTGTGACACACGGTCATGCGACACGGCCGTGTGTCCCTTGTAGGTTTTAAAGGTTGCAAGTCAGGTAGTTACACGGCCTAGCACAGGGCCTAGAACATAGATGTGTGGCTTGGTTGTGTGACCCAACTCAAAGAGTAACATGGGCACAAACATGGGCAAGGACATGGCCGTGTGTCCCTAATTCGATTGTTACACGGCTTGAGAGATGGGCGTGTGTCTTAGCCGTATGAGTCACACGGCCATGTGACCCATGCAGTTCAATTTTTCTTAACTTTTCCTAAATATTCCAAATGTTTTTGATTTAGTCCTAATTGTTTCTAAAGTGTTTCTAAGGCCTCGAGGGCTCGATTAAAGGACGATATGCATGTTTATGTATGGATTATGATATGTTTATATTAAAGTTTGCAAATGTTTGTTTTAAAGTTACATTTTTATGGTAATACTTCATAACCCTATTCTGGCGACGGATACAGGTTAAAGGTGTTACAAAGTTGCTGGAGTACATGAAGTAGATGCTCTCACTTCACTCGCATCTTAGGTATCTTTGATATCCTCAATGCTGAAAAACTTTACTACTAATGGGTTTAATAATTTTACAACTCAACCACCGAATCAATTTGAGAATGTAGACTGTGTTTATTATGGGGAAGGGCATTTGTTCGAAGAATGCCCATCAAACCCAGTAATTTCTATTGGAGGAAGGCAAGGATTGCAATCTAATTTTTATAACCCATCTTGGCGAAACCACCCTAATTTCTCTTGGAGTAACCAAGGGGCTGGACCCAGTAACACTTATGCACAACCTAGACCGACCCAACCTGTAACACCCCTAGCCTGTATCTGTTGCCGAAATAGGGTTACGAAACATTAACATAAATATGAAACTTAAATCATTCATTTTCAAAATTAATAAGTCATATCATGGCTCGTTCAAACACGTGCATATCATCCATTATTTGAGACTAAATTGGGAACATTTGAAACAAAAAGGAAAAAAGTTATAAAATTTTATACTGGAGGGGTCACATGGCCGTGTGGCTAAGCCGTGTGGACATTCAAAGTAGGGACACACGCTGTGTCCTAGGCCGTGGCCGTGCCCGTGTAACTCTCTGACTTGGGCCACACGGCCAAGCCACACGCCCAGTCCTAGGTTGTATAACTTTCGAAATGGCATCACACGCCAGTCTGCTAGGTCGTGTAACTGCCTAACTTGCCACCCTTTGAAACCTACAGGGGACACGGCCATGTTACACAGCCGTGACATGGCCGTGTGTGACACACGGCTGAGACACATGCCAGTGTCCTGGTTGTATGGACAAGAAAATGGCTAAAATAAAGCCACTTCTTTCACCCTTCACATGCATAAATTTAGGCACTTTTGCACATGTACTCAAGACTCATAAACAAGCTCAAAACCTGCATAAAAAAATCCATACAATAGGCTAATAATCCATACAACCAATATGCCATATAGGCACCTCAAACACCTACATAAAACATACCTAAACATTTCATAATTAAACACAATTCAAACATACCAAATTGGTCATATCCATACCAATCCTTAAAACATCAAAGTGCCAAAAGCACACCAACCAATATACCATATTTATAAACCAAACATAACAACTAAATTCATCAACAAACCAAAACAATTTATGAGTGTTTACTTTCATAACATTCTATTATACCAAAAGATATCTATTCTCAAACTTAGAAAAGTACCTAAACACCTAGTTTAGTAATTCACCATGCTATATCGAAACAACATATATATATCCACATATACATGCCCCAACCCTAAAGAGTTCAAGAGCCACCAATAACGATGGAAAGTGTGAGTCGAAGATTCGATCCGTCCAAGGGTCAGCTATAATGATCTACAAAATGATACATAAAAACATATAAGCTTATAGAGCTTAGTAAGAACATAGCAAATATATTAACTTAACATCAATTGAATGCAACTCTTATTTTACTTGATTGAATTTACCGAAATGTAAATAGGGGCACGTAAGTGCAATCAGGGGTACCAAAGTACAAGCAGGGGCACTTAAGTGCAATCAGGTGTACCAAAGTACAAACAGGGGCACGTAAGTGCAATCAGGGGTATCGAAGTACAAACAGTGGCACGTAAGTGCAACCAAGGGTACTGAAGTACAAACAAGGTATAATTTACATAAACAGTTAATTACATTTTTATAAGCTAAAAATACATATAGAAATTCAATTATACGTTTAAATACTATCAACTTACTTTGACAACTAGTGCGTGGGAGTACGATCGAGCTAATCCATAACTTTTGCCTTTCCTCGATTTAAATCTGGTTGAGATTTATCTCGATCTAAATAAATGATGACATTCAATTAAGTGTTTCAATCAATCTCAATTATTCAATTCAATCCACAAACCACATTTATGCATACTTACAATTTTACCCCAAACATTTTAACTTTTTACAAATTAGTCATTAGACTCATAAATTGAAATTCATGCAATTCCATCCCTAACCCAAGCTAGCCAAATTCTTCATGAACACATACCAATTCATTCAAATAATAATTTCACCATTTCACCATGCATTTTTACTATTTTTACAACCAAGTCCCTAATTGACATTTTCAACAAAAATCACTTTACAAAAGTTGTTTATTTATCAAAAAAATTAATTTTCTTCCATTAAAATTCAAATATCGAGCTATGAAATTCATGGCAAAAACCCTAGACCTTTAACAATTTTGTAAATTAGTCCCTAGGCTAGCTAGATTAAGCTACAACAACTTGAAAAACATAGAAATCATTAAAAACAGGATGAAAAGTCACTCACATGCACAAGGAAGAGCGTGGACAAATCCCTAGCTTACTCTTCAATGGTGTTTTCGGTTGAGATTATGAAAAATGAAGAAGATGGACATATTTTCTTTTAGTTAATTTAACTTTAATTACCTATTTACCATTTTATCCTTTCATAACATTAATAATTTCAATAAAACCAATCCCATAAATGTCCACTATCACTTAAATGGTCTAATTACCATCTAAGTACCTTTACATTTAATTTTTACAACAATTTGATACCTTTATCTATTAGAACTCACCTTTTACAACTTTTACGATTTAGTCCTTTTACTAAATTAAAAATGCAAACATCAAAGTTTCTTAATGAAATTTTTATATGACACTACTATCATACCGTAAACATTAAAAATATTAAAATAAATATTTTCTCATCAAATTTGTGATCCCAAAACTACTGTTCTGATTTTACTGAAAACGAGCTGTTATAATTCTCCCTATAAGAATTTTCGTCCCCGAAAAATCTTACCAGAAAAAAGGTTTGGGTATTGCACTTTCATAGTTTTTTCTGGTTTCCAAGTGGCTTCTTCTAAACCGTGTCATTTCCAAAGGACTTTAACTAAAGCTATGCTTTTATTTCTCAATTTTTTAATCTTTCGAGCTAGAATTCTAATCGGTTCTTCGTTGTACGACATATTAGGTTGAATCTAGACATCAATGGGTGAGATAATATGTGAAGGATGATCAGTACCGTCGTAACGTAGATACGTGAAACAAATTATTGATCTTTTCTAACTCTGAGGGCAAAGCTAATCGATAAGCTACTGGTCCGATTCTTTCAGTGATCTCATACGGCCTAATAAAAACGCGGACTAAGCTTTCCTTTACGACCAAATTGTAAGCCTTTCTTTTAGGGCGAAACTTTCAAGAACACTTTATCTCCAAATTGAAATTCAATGTCTTTTCATTTCAAATCCGCTTAAGATTTCTATCGATCTGAAGCTGCTTTTAAACTTTCTTGAACCACATTAACCTTCTCTTTGGTTTCTCGTATCAAATCAACCCCGTGAAGCTTTTTCTCACTAAGTTTAGTCCAGTACAATTGTAACACCCCTCACCCGTATCCGTCGCAAAAATAGGGTTACGGAGCATTACCAAACTTATTACACAATCGAACATACATTTCTCATACAATTATCAAAATCAAATACAATTCATTCATAATCATTCATCAAGTCCCTAATATGAGCCTATGAGGCCCAAAACATGCTCTAGAAGTGGTTCGGGACTAAACTGATTTCTCAGGAAATTTTCAAAAAACTTAGAAAATTTTTCAATATACAGGGGACACACGCCCGTGTGGCCATGCCGTGTGTCTCACACAGCCAAAGACACACTCGTGTTACAAGCCATGTGGACATTCGAAATGGGATCACATGGTCGTGTTCCTGCCTATGTCCGACCCCGTATAACTCTCTAACTTGGGTCACACGGCCAACCACACACCCGTGTGACTAGCCTATGTGCCCTTAGAAATGGCCTTACACGCATGTGTACCAGGCCATATGCTAGGTCATGCCAAACCTGTAGGGTATATTGCCTTATGCCACACGGCCAAGTCACACGCCCCTATGTTGGGCCTTGTGGAGCATACTGACTTGATTTCTAATTAAACACCAGGGGACACATGACCGTGTCACCTGACCGTGTCTCACTGTAACACCCACAACCCGGCCTAGAAGGTTAAATCGAATCCCGGATGTCACATTGATCACCGAAGTGATCGTAGGTTAAATTTTTTACAAAGCAAGTTATCATGTCAAATTGAAACCCTTAACCATTTAAAACTCACATAAAAATTTCAGTTAAGTTTAATTATTTAACTGAAATAAAATCTCAAAAAAACTTAAAATAGAATTTTACCACAGTTTTTGTAAATCCTTACATTTCAAAACTGATTAACAAATTAGTAACTGAAAACCCAATCCGATAATTTATTTTCCACCAAGACTGTTCGAGACCTCCGCATACCGAGTCCAGCGTCAGAATTTAGAAAGGGTACCTAAAAAGAACACTAAGAGGGGGTGAGCTACTCGAGCTCAGTATGAGTCCAAAACAAGTCTAAAACAGAGATACAAAATTCAAAACAGTATCACAATAGATCCTCAGTTACTCACGGAGTCAGAACGCACACTTGGGACTAATGTCCCAACAGAACTTATCAACCAGAGCACATCAAATTCACTCCAATCCTCAGCTTAGATGCCGATCAAACAAACAGATTACATACAACTAGTCTTGCAGTCAGAATACACAGATAGATGCAGATGAAATGTAGTCAGATAATATAACCCACCCATCCATTCAACACACCTCTCCGTCCCTCGATCACACCTCATAAGAGCTGTTAAGGCTCATCCAACCAATCACACCAATTAGAACCTCAGAAGGCCCAGCCAACCCTACACACCAATAAAGTCATTTTGGGTTGCCCGGCAACAATGACCTGCCACCCCGGATTGCCTGGAAATGACGGCTCATCAATACGCAGTTTAACTGCCAAATTAATAAAGGTACGCAGCGAAGCTGACGTATGTACAGTACAGTGCAATGCTATAATCTGCTATACAGTCATGTTGTAGTTAAACTACCAGATTAGATAATAGTACGTGGCATAGCTAACGTACGTATAGTACAGTGCGATGCGGTAAACCGCTATACCAATTATATGCAGTTAAACTGTCAGTTCAGATAAAGGTACGCAGCAGAGCTGACGTATGTACAGTACAGTCTTCCTTCTCTTCACAACCCAACCCAAAACAATTTGTGCAAGTGCATGTATGCATCCAAGCTCACAGAACAGGGACAGTTACACAGTCAGTCAGACGAAATAGATAACAACACACTCCACAGACCAAATCCAAACTCACACATCACACGCAATCATCACAAATATCAAGTCATGTACACCCTCACTAAACTTGTCTAAGGTCGAAATAAACACAAATACATTTTCGGGTCAGAAATGCACTTGAGACCAATATAAGTGTCTTAAGACCACACGCTCGTGTGCTTTGGCCATGTGGTAATGCCTAAGCCGTGTGGGAGATCAAAAGCTCATGTGAGGAGGGGCATACAGCTGTGTGATAGAGGCACACGCCCATGTGGACCAAGGACATGGCCGTGGGGACAGGCCATGACTCTCTATCCATTTACACTAAGTTCGAGTATAGGGCTGACACAGCTGTGTGAGGGTTTCACACGCCTGTGTGCCCCAGTAGACACGGTCGTGTGTCCCAAAACACACGCCGTGTGGAAACCCTAAATTCTCAAATTAGACACACGACCGTGTGGCACTAAATCACTCAAACCCTAATCTATAATCTCACACGCCCATGTGCCCCGGGGACACGGCCGTGTGAGAAATAATAAAATCCCCAAGTCGGCCACACAACTGTATGGCACCCGATTCAGCCCAAAACCCTAATTCCAAAAAGCACATGGCCGTGTGAACTGTCACACGCCCTTTTGGAAACCCCAATGGCCACAAAATCATCCTAAATTAGCGCTAAAACGACCTTTTCCTCCCCTACACTCCCTAGCCTCCACTAAATCAGACACATACAATCGTAAACCAATTCAATGCATTCTAATATCAAAATAACGTTATGATTACACCATTATTGAAACCCTATACAAATTTTCCAATCCCACCATATTTAGACTACAAATTAAACAATTCACAACAAAGTTGAAGAGTTTCATTCCCACACCTATTTTGCAAATGGAGATGCCCCAAACTTCGAACTCAGCAACTAGGAAGTGAGGCTCTTCAGAGTTCTCCCCAAGTAACAACCATTCCAAAAGCAAAATAAAATAAAATAAAAACCAAAAGGAAAAAGAAGCCAAAAGAAAAAAAAGAAAAGAAAAATACGTCCCGAAAACAAATCTTCGTAAAATCAAAAGTAACTATTAAAAATAAAATAGAAATAACAAAACGAAATAAAACTAATTATTAACTTAGACAAAATTGATAAAATTTTTCTCCAAACGCCCACACAAAGGCTCGAACTCAGAACCTCAAGGTATTCTAACACTCACACAACCACTAGTCCAGCAGACCCATTCTGTCACTTAAACACGAGAATAAACACAAAAGCACACCCTCTCTGTGACCCTAACCACCAAACCTCAAAACTTCCAGGCCTAAAATTCAGGGCATTACAGTTACAAACGGCTGAGACACACGCCCCTGTCTCTGCCCGTATGGACAAAAATAGGCTATTTACCAAGCCATCTATCTCACCCAAAATGAAACCACATAAAAAACATCAATTGGCATATAACATAGCATCAATAGACATTCAAACCAATCTCAACCTAGCATAATTCATGCGATTTCAATACCATCAAATACAAGGCACAGAAATAGCACAATATGCTATTCAATTTCATATGAAATTCACATTCTCAATTCACTTAACTAGTTAACTTTATATATGCATTTTCTTAACTCTAATCACATGCATACCAAATCTTCAAATTTCAACCATATGGTACTCAAAAATACCAATTCACAACAAGCATATAAATGGAAATATTACACAACATAACAAAGGCTATTTGCACAAATATATACATCACCAAATATACCAAAATAAGCCAACTCTCATGGCTATACACAAAACCAAACACTTAACATTTACAAGCCAACTGAAATAGTTAAATTCATTACCAAACTATATACCAAAACGACCATAATTCTTATACATGCCATATAACCAAATACAAAAGTTTAAAAGTACCAAAGCAGAAGCTCGATAGTGTGATGCAATCTCTGACAGCTCCCAATCCGAGCTAGCTTCGATATTCACTATAAAACACAGAAACGTAAACAAAGTAAACTATAAAGCTTAGTAAGTTTGTATAGTAATAAACTATACTTGCCATAAATACACAATTCAAACAATTGAATATAACAATATACAACTCATATTAATCCACAAACCTAACACAAGATCATTTACAAGGTTAGATGCAAAATTCACAAATTTCATCGATTCAAAGCTTATATGGTTCATGTACATACCTGTACCATCTCGTACTATTCTCATACTCATCAATATCACTGACATACCCATTGAACCATTTGGAATACTATCGGATACTCAGTAATCTCGCACCCTAAGTGCCAATACATAGTCGAAGTTATCTCAATCTCATATCACATATAATGCTCACTCTCGAGCTATCAACGGGTCTACTCACACAAGCTAACGGTTAGGACATAGCTACACGATGCTGCTCACTCAATTTGGAAGTAATCCGCAACACATGTCGGATAACTTAGCCACTGGTAGGACGTACGGACCATCACCCAAATCACATAACCCCTAATGACATGTCATTGGTATCCTAATCTATTCCTAAGGTTCAAACTAGATTTCTCATTTGTTGAATCATCGTCGAACACATCTGCAAGGTCGTATTCACAAATAATTCAATAATAAAGCATTTAAAAGACAATTATATTAATGCTTATTAACATACGAACTTACCTCGAATGCAAAAACGATGAAATGAGTTGATTAGTCCAACACTTTATTTTTCCCCTGATCTAAATCCGAGCTTCACTTTTCTTGATCTATAAGTAATCAAATTTATCTTATTTAATTATCATTTTATTCAATGTAGCCCAAATTGCATATTATGGCAACTTTACACTTTTGCCTCTAATATTTCAACATTTTTACAATTTAGTCCTTAGCTCATAAAAATACAAATTTATGCAATTAAGCCCTACCCATGCTAGCAGAATTTCATATAGACCCATAGTAGCCCATTTTTTTATTTATTTCATAAATTAACCACAAAATTTCCACATTTCTCAATTTAATCCCTAATTGACAATTTTACTAAAAATCACTTTACAAATGTTGTTTATCTAACAACAAACATACATTTTCTATCATCAAACATCAATATATTTTACACCTATATTAATCAATGGAAAAAACCTAAACCTATAACTATAACAACCCGATTTAGACCTTAGTTGAAATAGTGGTTTTGGGACCACAAATCTGAGTCAGAAAAATATTTTAATATTATTTTCCAAGCTTAAAGTATGTGAATTGATATGTGTGAAATTTTCGCATGAAAATTTCATTGTTTGAGTGTCGATTTGTGAAAAATGACTTAATCACTTAAATTGTAAAAGTAGCATGCTATATGTTAAAGTGCCTATTTGCTTTGATTAATTAATTATGAAGTCCTTAAAATGAAATTTGGCCATTGGATAATGGGATGGATGGTAATAGACAACCATTATATGGTTTTTACGGATGTATGACACAAATCTGTATATGCTTCAAATGGTTAAGTGTTCTAGGTGTGTGAGAGGTCCCAATTTCAAACAATGACTTGGGAAAATTTTGGTATTTTTTATAAATAAAGCATTAACCTTGTGCAAAGGGCTTAAGTTTAATTGTTATTAAGTTTATATCAGAATGGGCCTGTTGGTCTGGTGGTTAAGTGGAGTGTTAGAGTGTTGGAGGTCCTATGTTCAATTCTCTGTGAAGGCATGGAGACAGTATTTTTGCACCAATTTCGGCTATGTAACACCCCAAACCGCCCATGCGTTATGATCGAATCTGACATGTCACATGAGAAAAACATGTTAAATCCTTTTTATTCAAAATAAAATATGTATTATTACATTATAATCAAGAAAAAAAGTTTGATTTGAAATATTTGATAAAATACTACTAACCTCTAAAGTTGATTGATAAATCGAAAATTTGAACTAATGATATTATAAAACCAATAACCTTTGAAATTATTGTTGATAATTTGAGATAAAATTTCGAGTTAAAATATTTACATAAGTTTGTTATGAAATTCATTTGTTAGTCTATTTTAGAAAACCTTTATCTTAGTTTTTAGAAAATTTCCCATTTAAAGCGATTTAAGCAAAATAATAAGTACGTCAAACATAAAGCAAAAGTAAAATATTCCAGAGGCCTTATTACAACATAAAAACCCATAATAGTAAAGTAAACGGAAATAGAAATCTAAAGTTCAATGAAAACCATTTCTGAAGTATGGCCTCCACCGAGTCATCCATAGGCCAAGTCCACATTACTGAGCATTACCTGAAATAATTAGGGAAAAGGAGTGAGTTACAAGAACTCAATGTATAATCCCCCTACCGGTCATTAACTGGGCCAAAACCCATACAAAAATAATTGGGCCGAAACCCATATATATAAACAAAATGGGCCTTAGCCCTATAAATAAACAAACTAGGCCTTAGCCCTATAAACATTATAATGCAGATAATGTAATGCAACCCAACCCAATCCAACCAATCTCTCCACCAGTACCAACCAATCTCTCTTATGGGGATCAAGTCAACCCACCCCGCCAGTCTCTCCAATTTGCAGTCAAGCTGCCATTTATAATATTTGTCGCTGAGCCACCAAAATCATATACAGTAATGTAATCAGCATACAACCTTAATCACGATGGCACAAAGCCATATTTAAATTGGCACATAGCCGTTATCAGAATTTGTGGCAATGCCACCGGTCTACACTTCTCTTCATTTAATTTTCCCATACCATGCAATATGTAGAGATGCAACATATATAATAACATAAAATATGCACATATAAATAACAACCATTAATCTATTGAATACTTTTAATGAATCGGCCCACAAAGGCATTTCGGTAAATCGGCCCATAGGGGCATTTCGATAAATCAGCCCATAAGGGGATTTCAGTAAATCGGTAATTCAGTAATTTTACCCACTAAGGGTAGTTCGGTAATCTCGTAACCTAGGGCTATTTTAGTGATTTACCCTTCTAGGTTATTTTGGTAATTTCGCAACCCCGGACTTAACTACTAATTTTGGGGCACAAAAATTGAAACTATCCATCCGTGTCATATTGACTAAATTGACTATAACTCGAGTTAGGAAACTCAAAATTTAGATCCGTAAATTTTCCTAGAAACTAGACTCATATATCTTCTTACTACAATTTTTCTAGAATTTTTGGCATAGCCATTTTGTACAATTTATTCCTTAAATTTCTCCTGTTTCACTAACCAACGGTCCTGGCCTCTCTTACCCTAAATTCAAATATCTCCTTTTACAATTTTCATATGTTGCTCCCACTTGTTTCTATTGAAAATAGACTCACTAAGTAATCTATACATAGAAATTATAACTCATAATTCAATTTGTAAAATTTTGAATGAGTTTTCCAAGACAGAATAGAGAACCATGAAGTCATTCAGAACCAGTAAGCTTTAATTCTATACCTTATTCACCTTCTAATTCCCTTTCTCCTATTTTTCAGGATTTTTTTCAAAATCACATCACTGTTGCTAACCAAAAACTATTTCATTGCAAAATACGGTTACCACTACGAACATACACACGCCCGTGTGGTCACAGATGTCGGTTTCTAATTTTTTGATCTTTCCACCGAATCACAAAACATTTCATGCAAATATTCAGAGAGGTGTGAGATTACACACCTGATTTGGATTTTGATAAACTCTAAAAGTAAAATATTTTAACCCCATATTTAGTATGCTTTTGGATGATTTATCCCTGATTTATGTAAAAAGGTGCTCTTAATCCTTTCTTTTCATGTCTTATACTCAGGAAAGCACCTAAGGATAAAAAGAACGTAAAACAGGCTTAAACTAGACCAAATTAGGCCAACCCAAGAAATCGACACGGCCTGGACTTCGAGCCACACGGCCGTGCCTTGTCAAATTACTTCACACGGCCATGCCACGATTCACACGGCCATGCCACGATTCACACAGTCATGCCCTAATCGATAGAATCGAGACATGGCTTGAAGACGATTTACACGGGCGTGTGCCATAGCCGTGCCCCTGCCTGCATATTTGGATGCTTGGAGGCAAAGAAACACATTCCTAACTCTACTTAAACATCCTAGGAGGAATTCTAGTTGAATTAGGATACTTAGGAGCCAAGTAAAGCATCTCAAAGCCTATATAAACACCCAAGGTAGCAACTAAAAAGGGGAGTTCGGTAGAAGCCGAAATGGATGCTTTTTGGCAGAGGCTTTTGCCGAAGCTTTCATCTTTTAGGGAATCACTTAAAGATAGCCAGTTGATCCATATCAAGAAGCCGGAGCTCCATTCAAGACGGAGGATCTCTCCTTCAATTCCTTCAGGGAGTTTTAAGGATTTCTTATGTTTTGTTTTATCTTTTCTCTTGAGATGTTTTCTTATTTAGTTATGAACTAAACCCCTCAGATACCTAAAGTGGATGAAACCTATGATGGATTTTGTTATTTGATTTCTAAATTATATGATAAGTACTTAGTTTGTTCTTAATTATGTTGCTTAATTTAATCTGATGTGCTCAGGTGGAGGAGGAATAAACCCTGCCTAAAAGTAGATCTAGCATAATTGAGCGTAGTTGATTGGGCGCCTAAAGATAGGGTTACGAGATTTTACCGGATTAGGGTGAAACCTAATATGGGAATCCATTGATCGATTTACTGCTTCCTTAGGGGGTTATTATAAGAGAACGAGAGTTCCACTAATTAACCTAAGGTTAGACATTATTCGCCTTGAGAGAGGGTTTAATATAGGTTAGGGAGTCTTACGGATCAAGCTAAGTAAAGAAATCATATGGTTTGGGGAATAAATAATAACTGAAGTCATAGGTGGAATCTTCCTGAGGGTATCGTCTTCATCAACTGAGTTTTTCTAAAGTCTTTCTCCAATTCATTCTTTTGTCTTTGCATCTAGTTTAGTTTTTCATTAGTTTCGTAAACCAATCACTCAATATTTCAGGCTAAATAATAGAAAGAAAGTGAGTAGTAGTACTTTTAGGTTCCTTTGGGTTCGATAAGATATTCTTACATAAACTATACTATTGTTCGATAGGTGCACTTGCCTCTATCGTTGTCATAGTTAGTCTATAGGTTCGATCATTCTTTTATAAATATTAAAACTCGACTGTTTGACACGATCAAGTTTTTGGCACCATTGCCGGGAACACTAAAATATTAAGAAAACTCTATTTCTATTACTTTAGCCAAAAAATTTTTATTTGCAATTTATTATTATATTATTCTTTATTATTATTTCTTTTTACTTTGCTAATTTTTTCCTCTATTTTACTTTTGGCAGAAAATTTTAGTCTATAGAAAAGATGGCATTGAATAATTATCAGTGGCAAGGCATGGGGACAATTCCTACTAAAGCAACCAGTGTTTTCAACCTCGACGTGGTCACCAAGTTATCTAATCAGTTAGAGATGATGAATAAAAAGATGGATGGTTTGAATAGTCTCTCGCAGGTACATCCAGAAATACAATATGATTTGAATCTAGGAGGCGTGGTGAATCCTGAGTACCCACCCTACGGATATGGCATGGAAAACGAGCAAGCTCACTATACAGGTAACTATTCTAGATATCAAAATAATTTTTATAGTGACACTTATAATGCAGGTTGGAAGTACCATCCCAATTTCTCATGGGATGATCAAAAGAGCCAAAGATCGGAATTTCCCCTAGATTTTCAACAACCACCACACCAACAAGAGGAGGAACCGAATCTTGAAGAGATGCTGATGAAATTCATGGCAGCCATAGATTCTCGTTTCCAAAAGACTGAAGCAGCACTTGATGAACAACAAAAATTGATCAAAGGGATCGAGAATCAAGTTGGAGAACTTACTAGGTCAGTGGGACATCTCGCAAAGCTAATGTCGAACGACCGCTAGGATGTCTACCAAGTAACACCGAGGTTAACCCAAGTGAGCAAATTCAAGCCATCTCAGCTCAAGATAGTAAGGGGTTAGATGAACCAAAGTCAATACAAGAAAACAGGGTAGACGAGGTAAGATAGAGGTAACACAAGAAAAACCAAAATCGGTAATCAAGGAGTACCAACCTCGCATACCTTATCCCGAAGCAATGAAAAGAGATGATTCAGAGGAATAGTTTGGTAAGTTTCTTAAACTCTTAAAGAAAGTACATATTAACTTTCCTCTCCTTAAATCTCTTTTTCAGATACCAGACTCGAGGAAATTTTTAAGACAGCTCTTGACCAACAAACGCAAATTAGACGAAGAGCACCACGTGGAACTAAACGCAATGTGCACAGCAATTCTACAAAACAAACTGCCAAGGAAATTAAAAGATCCAGGGAGTTTTACAATTCCATGTTTAATTGGTAGTTTATCTATTGATAATGCGTTAGCAGATTTAGGGGCAAGCATCAATGTTATGCCTTACAAAATGTTTAAACAACTAGGTCTAGGGAAACCCAGCCAAACTAGGATAGCATTTAATTAACTGATAAAACTATAAGAATTCTTAGGGGTATAATAGAAAATGTTCTAATCAAAATTGATAAATTCGTATTCCCTGTAGACTTTGTCGTTTTAGACATGGATGAGGACAACACGATCCCCTTAATTTTAGGAAGACCGTTTTTAGCAACTGCCAGAGCTAAAATTGATATCTATCAGGAGAACTCATACTTCGTGTGTAGGCGATTTAGATAGTCACTCTTCAAGCTCTTGACTCGGCCAGAACATCAAGTGATAAAGGTGAGAAAGTAAATTCAGTTGATAACCAACTTGTTCAACCTTCATTGTAGGAAACACCACAAAGCTACAAACCTGAGCCAGATCATAGACCTCGTGCTAATAAAGAAGAATTACATGAGGAACTAGAACCACACGAAGTGAAACCAAAGGAAACCCAGACGAGCTGATAGGAACAACAAATCACATCAAAATAGAGGATCAGGTATTGTTGAATAAGGAAGACCCTCGAATCACCAATTCAGACCTCAAGACAAACGAAGAAATCACTTTTGAGGTACTAAATGTCTTCCTATACGGCACAGTTGAGGTCAACAATCCTAAATTTGACACTTTTGAGGTAAACATTACTCAACTTAAACTATATATCCATAATTGAAGTGATCGCATGAGAAAGGATTTTCACCTCCTCAAACAACCATGACCATACAAATGAGAGGTAAACTCTAGCTAAGACTATAAACGAGCGCTTCTCAGGAGGCAACCCGAGCACTAACCCCATTTTTACATTTTTTTTATTTTTTCTTTTCTTTTTCTTTTTAGCACCTAACCATAAACTAACCAAAGAGCAGATTTCTAGGCCACACGACCCTACACACGGGTGTGCCCGTGGCCATGTGGAAGCCAGGGGATGAACCATGGGCGTGCCAGTAGCCGTGCATGACATAGAAAAAAATTTTCCCAACACGGGTGGCGATAATAGTCCACGCCCGTGCCAACGCCCGTGAGAGGTTACTGACTTGTCAAGCACGGGCTAAAACCGGCCGTGCCTCTCAACCGTGCCAACATTCTGATTTATCGAACACAGGAGGAGCACGCCCATATTAAATGACCGTGTGAAGAAATACACGGGCATGCCACGACACCCATGGCCATGCCCGAACACCCTGAATGCGTTCAAAATTCAATATCCCAAAACACGGGCTACATCTCTATTTAAACCTCATTCCCTATTTTTATAGTTGTCTTTCATTTTCCATTATTTATTTTTGTTTTTACTTTATTTCATCATTATTTTTTTTACTTTATTTTATTTTATTTTATTCTTCTTATTCTTTATGATATTTAGATTTAGCTTAGGATACAATAAAACCAAGCTGGCTACTTCGAGGATTCGATTTCAAATGGTTCGAGACGCTTCCCCACGTTCAACTCCAATCTTATCCGATTTCTTTTCATAGACTTCATCCAAAAATTCAGGAAGTGTTACTTCTCCCCTTCTCTTTTGATTTTATTATTACATAATTGTTTATCTATCTTTGTACATTGAGGGCAATGTACATCTTAAGTGTGGGGGTAAAAGTACGACTTTTGCATTATTCTCAAAACTCCTGAATTTAGTCTTGATTCGAAAGTATTTTTCTCATATTACTAATTAGAATGAAATTTCTAATGATTTATGATTTTTATTGATATGTTTTAGATTAAGTCATAGTTAATTGTGCATTGATGATTAAATTTGAAGAATAGAAATCAGGCATGGTAAGTCTACATTCTAAAAATTAAAATTGATGGGTCGTTGAACTGAATTTGAGTATTACCTTGAAATTTGGAATTTATAAGGATTAATGTCAAAAACACCTATAATTTTTGTGAGATTTTGAGCCTTATAGAGCATATATTCCTTTTCATGCTCACTTTATTGATTATGAGTGTGTCAGCTTTGAACTGTTATTCTAGAACTTGCCTCATTTATACATGTCGAGACCACACTTTTGATTTGATATAAAGAGATGATAAAGGCACCTAGGATTTAACCCACTTACTCCATAAAAAGCCTACCTTCACAAATTAACCCCTAGTGAACCCCGTTGAATCCTAACAACCTTTTTATTGACTCGCCCACTAATATTAAACCAAAACCCCTTTGTATTTGTTATCACCCATTCTTTTGACTACCCTTTAATCGAGGTTTGATTTGATTAAGTTACTGAAGTATATTAGTTCATTAGCTACATTTATCATTTATGATGTAATATTTTAGTTTGTTCTTAAAAAAAATCCAAGTATATTCAATATTAGTAGTATATAAAAGAGCTTAGAGCATTTAAACTCCAATTGTTGAAGAAAAGCTCAGTATTAAAGTATATCAAATTTTAAGTGATGAAAATACTCTTTATTATAAAGTAATTATCAATAGTAGGTATTATCGATGTAAATATTCATATTTAGTTCATTGTTTCTAGTTAGGTAATTTGTCAAGTCACCTCGATTCTAACCTTCTAATTCACTTTTATCCACACCTTTTAACCCAAGCCCCGTTACAACCACGATTAAAGACCTTTTGATTTGTGTATCATCTCATATCGATGGTGGAGATTTGATTTTCGAGCAAGCCTATGGGATTAACTTTTGAGTGCGACTTAGAGTGCTTATTCTTAAACCTTAAACACTTGAGTGATTTGAGTGAATCTTTTGTGAGGATGTCAACCCTTGTCGATTTTGAATTAAAGGTAATTACTTAGATAAGGGGAGACACCTATGTTTTCATACTACAAAGGTATGACTTATCATGATTGAATCTTTAGGGTTCTTTGAGTTAAATTATCCATGTATAAATTATCTATGAATTATGATGAGACATTTTCAATAGGAATTATGAATTATGGAAAGTTCGTTTTAATTGTAAGTTGATAATTTTGCTTGAGGACAAGCAAAAGCTTAAGTGTGGGGGTATTTGATAAACTGTAAAAGTAACATATTTTAACCCTATATTTAGTATGCTTTTGGATGATTTATCCCTGATTTATGTAAAAAGATGCTCTTAATCCTTTCTTTTCATGTCTTATACTCAAGAAAGCACCTAAGGATAAAAAGAACATAAAATGGGCTTAAAACGGACCAAATTGGGCCAACCCAAGAAATCGACACAGCCTGGACTTCAAGCCACACGGTCGTGCCTTGTCAAATTACTTTACACGGCCATGCCACGATTCACAAAGCCGTGCCCCAATCGACAGAATCGAGACACGGCCTGAAGACGATTTACACGGGCGTGTGCCATGGCCGTGCCCCTACCAGGAAAGAGCAATTTCACTCGGATTTGGATGCTTGGAGGTAAAGAAACACTTTCCTAAGTCTACTTAAACATCCTAGGTGGAATTTTACTTGAATTAGGATACTTAGGAGCCAAGTAAAGCATCTCAAAGCCTATATAAACACCCAAGGTAGCAACTAAAAGGGGGAGTTTGGCAGAAGCCGAAACAGACGCTTTTTTGCAGAGGCTTTTACCGAAGCTTTCATCTTTTAGGGAATCACTTGAAGATAGCCAGTTGATCCATCTCAAGAAGCTGGAGCTCCATTCAAGATGGAGGATCTCTCCTTCAATTCCTTCAGGGAGTTTTAGGGATTTCTTATGTTTTGTTTTATCTTTTCTCTTGAGATGTCTTCTTATTTAGTTATGAACTAAACCCCTCAGATACCTGAAGGGGATGAAAACTATGATGGATTTTGTTATTTAATTTCTAAATTATATGATAAGTACTTAGCTTATTCTTAATTATGTTGCTTAATTTAATCTGATGTGCTTAGGTGGAGGAGAAATAGACCCTGCCTAAGAGTAGATCTAGCATAATTGAGCAGAGTTAATCGGGCGCTTTGAGATAGGGTTACGAGATTTTGCCAGATTAGGGTGAAACCTAATATGGGAATCCATTGATCGATTTAGTGCTTCCTTAGGGGGTTATTATAAGAGAATGAGAGTTCTACTAATTAACCTAAGGTTAGACGTTATTCACCTTGAGAGAGGGTTTAATATAGGTTAGGGAGTCTCACGGATCAATCTAAGTAAAGAAATCATATGGTTTGGGGAATAAATAATAAGTGAAGTCATAGGTGGAATCTTCCTGAGGGTATCGTCTTCATCAACTGAGTTTTTCTAAAGTCTTTCTCCAATTCATTCTTTTGTCTTTGCATCTAGTTTAGTTTTTTCATTAGTTTCATAAACCAATCACTCCATATTTCAGGCTAAAAAATAGAAAGAAAGTGAGTAGTAGTACTTTTAGGTTCCCTTAAATTCTATAAGATATTCTTGCCTAAACTATACTATTGTTCGATAGGTGCACTTGCCTCTATCATTGTCATAGTTAGCTACAGGTTGGATCATTCTTTTATAAATATTAAAACTCGACTGTTTGACACGATCAGATTTCCTAAAGAACCACTCTTCGTTGCCCCCATAATCGTGATCCTTCCCTACTAGGTTCTAAAATCCAGCCTTGCACTTGGGCTATTGCAACGAGTTCCTAAAAATAAATAAGTGATATACCAAATGGGTTAGCCTTCATCCAATATTCACCCCTTTCACAAGAGCAAGAAGTTCATATCATCACCACAAAATAGAATCGCATGAGCGACGCAAAACATCGAAATAAAGAGTAACATCTTACCACCAATATTCGGCCTAATCACCCATTTACCAATCAACTTCCACAACCCAGGCTAGGAGAATGATAAGTAGCAACAAAGGATGGCTTGATAGTTTTGGCAAAACAAAGGAGAAGATGCACAATTTTGGCTTTAGAGTTTCGGCAAGTGAGGGAAGAAATTGGGAAAAAGAAAACTCAAAATGCTCCAAAGAAGAAAACTTTACATGTCCTAAAACTTACAAAACTCAATTGGCTCCTTTTTGGCTTTAGAGTTACGGCTAAGAGGAAAAATTTGGAGAAAGAAAATGACACCAAAAATCTAAGGAGAAAACAACCTCTCAAGCACCAAAAATTGCCAATTGCCTAAAGAAATGTATTGCCCTTTTTCCTAAAGGAAAAATGTTGACCAAAATCCTTTCCAAAACATCTTCCTCACTTTGTCCAACATGTTCCCTACTCTTTCCTTTTCTTTTTTCTTCTTTCCTTCCACTCATCCTTACCTTATTTCCTTAGCCACCTTTCCAAAATTAAAAAGTCTTCCTTACCTAAATTACCACCATGGCCGACACTATGGATGAATAACACAAAAAAAAAAAAAATCAAAATTTTCACCAAGTGGGATTCGAACCTCTTCCCCTAGAGCCCTTAATGTGACACCACATCCTCTTTACCATATGCTCATTTATGCTAGCAATTTACTCACTAATTTCCATAAGCATTGATACCACTTACCTTCTCCCCCATAAGGGCTTAAACACAAAAATTTTCCTAAAGCCTAACTCAAATCGGGAACTTCTTAGAAACCCCTTAACTTTCCAAAATCACCTTCCTAATAAGTCCAACTTGAAATAAAGTCATTCGTTTGTTCTCCAAAAATTTTAAATGCTTCCGTGCTCAATGCCCAATGGGCCCAATCCTACTAGGCCCAATTTCGAGATGTTACAATTCTACCCCCTTAAAGAAATTTCGTCCTTGAAATTTCCAACCTACTACTAAACGCATCCTCAAGTCACACCACTATGCTTTCGCTGCGCACTCTGATCTTAATAACACTAATGTACTTTTATCTTAATCTTGAATCCTCTTACACACAACCAAACATCTAACAATAGAAGCAAGTAGTTATCTACCACTTATACCTAAATTTTCTACATTCAAACATCACGTCCAACCAAAACATACCTGACTTGATGGTGATGAAACAATCTCGAGCCTTATGCTCCTTAGACCTGCATCTCAAGCATGCTCCAGACCTCCTCCAGTATTCTCCCAGATGACGCCTTCTGCAATAATCACAAGTCGAAAAGTTTGGACGTGCCTTGACATGCTTCACAGAATGAGATTGCGACCCTAAAGAACCGCAATCCCTTTTCTTCTTATAGTCCACGCACCTAACCCGAAGTACCTCACCGATTCCTTTAATCTCCTTTAAAACCTCCCTAACTAGTTGAGGCAACTCATCTACTCCGGCTCCATCATGAGACCCTGTCTCAGCACTGGCGATGCCGATGCCTCTTTTTCGGGCACATGCCTCGGTGCTGAAGATGCAGCTCTAGCACCTCGGCCTCTACCATAGCTACGTCCACCGCGTCCATGTCCTCTAGTGCTCATGTTCACTAAATCGACTTAATCTTATTAATAGTCTTATGGATCAGTATACTATTCAATATTTAATAAATAATGTTTTATGGAGTATAGGAAGTAAGGTCATTTCACAAAACGCATCCTAAAGTCTCAATCTTTATAGTTTCATCTCCTAAAGCTAAAAGTTCTAGAGTGTTTCTACAGTCATACCAAAATAATCATAAAATGAAAACATAAACTTACTTGACTTGGTGCCGAATACTTGTGGTGCCATACTTTCTTTAGAACATATATGTATAAATTTAAAATTTTAAATGGCTTTGAAAATTTTTTAAACCCAAACCACAGTCGAGTTTTGAAACTGGCTTTGATACCATAAAATGTAACACCCCAAATCCAACCAAGCATTATGACCGGATCTGACATGTCACATGAGAAAAACATGTTAAATCCTTTTTATTCAGAATAAAATATGTATTATTACATTATAATCAAGAAAACAAGTTTGATTTGAAATATTTGATAAAATACTACTAACCTCGGAAGTTGATTGATAAATCAAAAATTTGAACTAATGATCTTATAAAACAAATAACCTTTGAAAATATTGTTGATAATTTGAGAGAAAATTTCCGAGTTAAAATATTTATATAAGTTTGTTATGAAATTCATTTATTAGTCCATTTTAGAAAACATTTATCTTAGTTTTTAGAAAATTTCCCATTTAAAGCGACTTAAGCAAAATAATAAGTACGTCAAACATAAAGCAAAAGTAAAATATTCCAGAGGCCTTATTACAACATAAAAACCCAAAATAGTAAAGTAAACGGAAATAGAAATCTAAAGTTCAATGAAAACCATTTCTGAAGTATGACCTTCACGGAGTCATCCATAGCCCAAGTCCACATTACTGAGCATTACCTGAAAGAATTAGGAAAAGGGAGTGAGTTACAAGAACTCAGTGTATAATCCCTCTACCGGTCATTAACTGGGCCAAAACCCATGTAGAAACAATTGGGCCGAAGCCCATATATATAAACAAAATGGGCCTTAGCCCTATAAATAAACAAACTGGGCCTTAGCCCTTTAAACATGATAATGCAGATAATGTAATGCAACCCAACCCAATCCAACCAATCTCTCCACCCGTACCAACCAATCTCTCCTGTGGGGATCAAGTCAACCCACCCCGTCAATCTCTCTAATTTGCAGTCAAGCTGCCATTTATAATATTTGTGGCTGAGCCACCAGAATCATATACGGTAATGTAATCGGCATACAACCTTAATCACGACGGCACAAAGCCATATTTAAATTGGCACATAACCATTATCAGAATTTGTGGCAATGCCACCGGTCTACACTTCTCTTCATTTAATTTTCCCATCCCATGCAATATGTAGAGATGCAACATATATAATAACATAAAATATCCACATATAAATAACAACCATTAATCTATTGAATACTTTTAATGAATCGGCCCATAGAGGTATTTCGGTAAATCGTCCCATAGGGGCATTTTGGTAAATCAGCCCATAAGGGCATTTCGATAAATCAGTAATTCAATAATTTTACCCATTAAGGGTAATTCCGGTAATCTCGTAACCCAGGTGTGTGTGTAACACCCATCACCCATATTTTGCTATAACTAAATTTAGATTGAAACTGTCCATCCGCATTATATAAACTAATATTCGGTAATTCGATAATTCAGTAATTTACTGGATCTAAATTTTGAGTTTCCTAACTCGAGTTATAGTCAATTTAGTCAATATGATGTGGATGGATAGTTTCAATTTTTATACCCCAAATTAGTAGTTAAGTCCGGGGTTGCAAAACTACCAAAATAACCTTGGAAGGTAAATTACTGAAATACCCCTGGGTTACGAGATTACCAAATTACCCTTAGTGGGTAAAATTACCGAATTATCGATTTATCGAAATGCCCCTACGGGTCAATTTACCGAAATGCCCCTATGGGTCGATTTACTGAAATGCCTTTATGGGCCAATTCATTAAAAGTATTCAATAGATTAATGGTTGTTATTTATATGTGGATATTTTATGTTATTATATATGTTGCATCTTTACATATTGCATGGAATGGGAAAATTAAATGAAGAGAAGTGTAGACCGGTGGCATTGCCACAAATTCTAATAATGGCTATGTGCCAATTTAAATACGGCTTTGTGCCATTGTGATTAAGGATGTATGCCGATTACATTACCATATGTGATTCTGGTGGCTCAGCCACAAATATTATAAATGGCAGCTTGACTGCAAATTAGAGAGATTGACGGGGTGGGTTGACTTGATCCCCACAGAAGAGATTGGTTAGTACGGGTGGAGAGATTGGTTGGATTGGGTTGGGTTGCATTACATTATCTGCATTATCATGTTTAAAGGGCTAAGGCCCAATTTGTTTATTATAGGGCTAAGGCCCATTTTGTTTATATATATGGGCTTCGGCCCAATTGTTTCTACATGGGTTTTGGCCCAGTTAATGACCGGTAGAGGGATTATACAATGAGTTCTTGTAACTCACTCCCTTTTCCTAATTCTTTCAGGTAATGCTCAGTAATGTGGACTTGGGCTATGGATGACTCCATGAAGGTCATACTTCATAAATGGTTTTCATTGAACTTTAGATTTCTATTTCCGTTTACTTTACTATTTTGGGTTTTTATGTTGTAATAAGGCCTCTCGAATATTTTACTTTTGCTTTATGTTTGACGATTTATTATTTTGCTTAAGTCGCTTTAAATGGGAAATTTTCTAAAACTAAGATAAATGTTTTCTAAAATGGACTAATAAATGAATTTCATAACAAACTTATATAAATATTTTAACTCGTAAATTTTCTCTCAAATTATCAACAATATTTTCAAAGGTTATTTGCTTTATAAGATCATTAGTTCAAATTTTTGATTTATCAATCAACTTCCGAGGTTAGTAGTATTTTATCAAATATTTCAAATCAAACTTGTTTTCTTGATTATAATGTAATAATACATATTTTATTCTGAATAAAAAGGATTTAACATGTTTCTCTCATGTGACATGTCAGATCCGGTCATAATGCTTGGTCAGATATGGGGTGTTACATTTTATGGTATCAGAGCCAGTTTCAAGACTCGACTGTGGTTTGGGTTTAAAAAATTTTTCAAAGCCATTTAAAATTTTAAATTTATACATATATATTCTAAAGAAAGTATGGCACCACAAGTATTTGGCACCAAGTCAAGTAAGTTTATGTTTTCATTTTATGATTATTGTGGTATGACTGTAGAAACACTCTAGAACTTTTAGCTTTAGGAGATGAAACTATAAAGATTGAGACTTTAGGATGTGTTTTGTGAAAATGACCTTACTTCCTATACTCCATAAAACATTATTTATTAAATATTAAATAGTATACTGATCCATAAGACTATTAATAAGATTAAGTCGATTTAGTGAACATGAGCACTAGAGGACATGGACGCAGTGGACATAGCTGTGGTAGAGGCCGAGGTGCTAGAGCTACATCTTCAGCACCGAGGCATGTGCCCGAAAAAGAGGCATCGGCATCGCCAGTGCTAAGACGGGGTCTCATGATGGAGCCAGAGTAGATGAGTTGCCTCAGCTAGTTAGGGAGGTTTTAAAGGAGATTAAAGGAATCGTGAGGTACTTCGGTTAGGTGCGTGGACTATAAGAAGAAAAGGGATTACGGCTCTTTAGGGTCGCAATCTCATTCTGTGAAGCATGTCAAGGCACGCCCAAACTTTTTGGCTTGTGATTATTGCGTATATGCCATCCGGGAGAATACCGGAGGAGGTCCGAGCATGCTTGAGATGCAGTCTAAGGAGCATAAGGCTCAAGATTGTTTCATCACCATCAAGTCGTATGTTTTGCTGGACGTGATGTTTGAATGTAGAAAATTTAGGTATAAGTGGTAGATAACTACTTGCTTCGTTGTTAGATGTTTGGTTGTGTGTAAGAGGATTCAAGATTAAGATAAAAGTACATTAGTGTTATTAAGATCTGAAAGCAATAAAGCATAGTGGTGTGACTTGAGGATGCGTTTAGTAGTAGGTTGGAAATTTCGAGGACGAAATTTCTTTAAGGGGGTAGAATTATAACATCTCGAAATTGGGCCTAGTAGGATTGGGCCCATTGGGCATTGAGCACGGAAGCATTTAAAATTTTTGGAGAACAAACGAATGACTTTATTTTAAGTTGGACTTATTAGGAAGGTGATTTTGGAAAGTTAAGGGGTTTCTAAGAAGTTTCCGGTTTGAGTTAGGCTTTAGGAAAATTTTTGTGTTTAAGCCCTTATGGGGGAGAAGGTAAGTGGTATCAATGCTTATGGAAATTAGTGAGTAAATTGCTAGCATAAATGAGCATATGGTAAAGAGGATGTGCTGTCACATTAAGGGCTCTAGGGGAAGAGGTTCGAATCCCACTTGGTGAAAATTTTGATTTTTTTTTGTGCTATTCATCCATAGTGTCGGCCATGGTGGTAATTTAGGTAAGGAAGACTTTTTAATTTTGGAAAGGTGGCTAAGGAAATAAGGTAAGGATGAGTGGAAGGAAAGAAGAAAAAAGAAAAGGAACGAGTAGGGAACATGTTGGCCAAAGCGATGAAGATGTTTGGGAAAGGATTTTGGTCAACATTTTTCCTTTAGGAAAAAGGGCAATACATTTCTTTAGGCAATTGGCAATTTTTGGTGCTTGAGAGGTTGTTTTCTCCTTAGATTTTTGGTGTCATTTTCTTTCTCCAAATTTTTCCTCTTAGCCGTAACTCTAAAGCCAAAAAGGAGCCAATTGAGTTTTGTAAGTTTTAGGACATGTAAAGTTTTCTTCTTTAGAGCATTTTGAGTTTTCTTTTTCCCAATTTCTTCCCTCACTTGCCGAAACTCTAAAGCCAAAATTGTGCATCTTCTCCTTTATTTTGCCAAAACTATCAAGCCATCCTTTGTTGCTACTTATCATTCTCCTAGCCTGGGTTGTGGAAGTTGATTGGTCAATGGGTGATTAGCCGAATATTGGTGGTAAGATGTTACCTTTATTTCGATGTTTTATGTCGCTCATGCGATTCTATTTTGTGGTGATGGTATGAACTTTTGCTCTTGTGAAAGGGTGAATATTGGATGAAGGCTAACCCTTTGGTATATCACTTATTTATTTTAGGAACTTGTTGTAATAGCCCAAGTGCAAGGCTGGATTTTAGAACCTAGTAGGGAAGGATCACGATTATGGGGGCAACGAAGAGTGGTTCTTTAGGAAATCTGATCGTGTCAAACAGTCGAGTTTTAATATTTATAAAAGAATGATCCAACCTATAGACTAACTATGACAACGATAGAGGCAAGTGCACCTATCGAACAATAGTATAGTTTGGGCAAGAATATCTTATAGAATTTAAGGAAACCTAAAAGTACTACTACTCACTTTCTTTCTATTTTTTAGCCTGAAATATGGAGTGATTGGTTTATGAAACTAATGAAAAAACTAAACTAGATGCAAAGACAAAAGAATGAATTGGAGAAAGACTTTAGAAAAACTCGCTTGATGAAGACGATACCTCGTGAAGATTCCACATATGACTTCACTTATTATTTATTCCCCAAACCATATGATTTCTTTACTTAGATTGATCCGTGAGACTCCCTAACCTATATTAAACCCTCTCTCGAGGTGAATAACGTCTAACCTTAGGTTAATTAGTAGAACTCTCATTCTCTTATAATAACCCCTAAGGAAGCACTAAATCGATCAATGGATTCCCATATTAGGTTTCACCCTAACTGCAAAATCTCGTGAACCCTATCTCAAAGCACTCGATTAACTCGCCGATTATGCTAGATCTACTCTTAGCGTAGTCTATTTCTCCTCCGCCTAAGCACATCAGATTAAATTAAGCAACATAATTAAGAATAAGCTAAGTGCTTATTATATAATTTAGAAATTAAATAACAAAATCCATCATAGTTTTCATCCCCTTCAGGTATTTGAAGGGTTTAGTTTATAACTAAATAAGAAGACATCTCAAGAGAAAAGATAAAACAAAACATAAGAAATCCCTAAAACTCCCTGAAGGAATTGAACGAGATATCCTCCGCTTGAGTGGAGCTTCAACTTTGAGATGTATCAACCTGCTATCTTCAAGTGATTCTCAAAAGATGAAAGCTTGGTAAAGCTCGCAAAGCATCCGCTTTTCGCTGCGAACTCCCCTTTAGTTGCTACCTTGGGTGTTTATATAGGCTTTGAGATGCTTTACTTGGCTCCTAAGTATCCTAATTCAAGTAAAATTCCACCCAGGATGTTTAAGTAGACTTAGGAAAGTGTTTTTACCTCCAAGCATCCAAACCGAGTGAAATTGCTCTTTCGTGGTAGGGCACTGCCATGGCACACGCCTGTAAATCGCCTTCGTGCCGTGTCTCGATTCTCATCGATTGGGGCACAATGTGAATCGTGGCATGGCCGTAAAGTAATTTGACAAGGCACGACCAGTGGCTTGAAGTCTAGGCTATGTCGATTTCTTGGTTGGCCTAATTTGGTTCGCTTTTAAGCCCGCTTTACGCTCTTTTTATGCTTAGGTGCTTTCTTGAGTATAAGACATGAAAAGAAAGGATTAAGAGCATCTTTTACATAAATCGTGATAAATCATCCAAAAGCATACTAAATATAGGTTAAAATATGTTACTTTTACGCTTTATCAAATAATTTCACACTTAAGCTTTTGCTTGTCCTCAAGCAAAATTATCAACTTACAATTAAAACGAACTTTCCATAATTCATAATTCCTATTGAAAATGTCTCATCATAATTCATAGATAATTTATACATGGATATTTTAACTCAAAGAACCCTAAAGATTCAATCATGATAAGTCATACCTTTGTAGTACGAAAACATAGGTGTCTCCCCTTATCTAAGTAATTACCTTTAATTCAAAACTGACAAGGGTTGACATCCTCACAAAAGATTCACTCAAATCACTCGAAGTGTTTAAGGTTTAAGAATAAGCACTCTAAGTCGTACCTAAAAAGTTAATCCCATAGGCTTGCTCGAAAATCAAATCCCCACCATCAGATATGAGATGATACACAAATCAAAAGGTCTTTAATCGTGGTTGTAACGGGCTTGGGTTAAAAGGTGGATAAAAGTTGAATTAGAAGGTTAGAATCGAGGTCGACTTGACAAATTACCTAACTAGAAATAATGAACTAAATATGAATATTTACATCGATAATACCTACTATTGATAATTACTTTATAATAAAGAGTATTTTCATCACTTAAAATTTGATATACTTTAATACGAGCTTTTTCTTCAACAATTGAGTTTAAATGCTCTAGAAAGGGAATTAGAAGGTGAATAAGGTATAGAATTAAAGCTTACTGGTTCTGAATGACTTCATGGTTCTCTATTCTGTCTTGGAAAACTCATTCAAAATTTTACAAACTGAATTATGAGTTATAATTTCTATGTATAGATTACTTAGTGAGTCTATTTTCAATAGAAACAAGTGGGAGCAACATATGAAAATTGTAAAGGGAGATATTTGAATTTAGGGTATGAGAGGCCAGGACCATTGGTTAGTGAAACAGGAGAAATTTAAGGAATAAACTGTACAAAATGGCTTTGCCCAAAATTCTGGAAAAATTGTAGTAATAAGATATATGAGTCTAGTTTCTAGGAAAATTTACGGATCTAAATTTTGAGTTTCCTAACTCGAGTTATAGTCAATTTAGTCAATCTGACACGGATGGACAGTTTCAATTTTTGTGCCCCAAAATTAGTAGTTAAGTCCGGGGTTGCGAAATTACCAAAATAACCTAGAAGGGTAAATCACTGAAATAGCCCTAGGTTACGAGATTACCGAACTACCCTTAGTGGGTAAAATTACTAAATTATCGATTTACTGAAATCCCCTTATGGGCTGATTTATCGAAATGCCCCTATGGGTCGATTTATCGAAATGCCTTTGTGGGCTGATTCATTAAAAGTATTCAATAGATTAATGGTTGTTATTTATATGTGCATATTTTATGTTATTACATATGTTGCATCTCTACATATTGCATGGTATGGGAAAATTAAATGAAGAGAAGTGTAGACCGGTGGCATTGCCACAAATTCTGATAACGACTATGTGCCAATTTAAATATGGCTTTGTGCCATCGTGATTAAGGTTGTATGCTGATTACATTATCAGATATGATTTTGGTGGCTCAAATGACAAATATTATAAATGGCGCTTGACTGCAAATTGGAGAGATCAAGGGTGGGTTGACTTGATCCCCATAAGAGAGAATGGTTGGTACCGTGGAGAGATTG
The DNA here is from genome assembly GCA_025506655.1 of Gossypium rotundifolium. Classification (NCBI taxonomy): domain Eukaryota; kingdom Viridiplantae; phylum Streptophyta; class Magnoliopsida; order Malvales; family Malvaceae; genus Gossypium; species Gossypium rotundifolium. The sequence continues at coordinate 138,704,675 of CP106722.1, forward strand.
GTTGATTGGGTTGGGTTGCATTACATTATCTCGATTATAATGTTTATAGGCTAAGGCCCGCTTTGTTTATTTATAGGGCTAAGGCCCATTTTGTTTATATATATGGGTTTCGGCCCAATTATTTTTGTATGGGTTTTGGCCCAGTTAATGACCGGTAGGGGGATTATACATTGAGTTCTTGTAACTCACTCCTTTTCCCTAATTATTTCATGTAATGCTCAGTAATGTGGACTTGGCCTATGGATGACTCGGTGGAGGCCATACTTTAAATGGTATTCATTGAACTTTAGATTTCTATTTCGCTTATTTTACTATTATGGGTTTTATGTTGTAATAAGGCCTCCGAATATTTTACTTTTGCTTTATGTTTGACGATTTATTATTTTGCTTAAATCGCTTTAAATGGGAAATTTTCTAAAACTAAGATAAAGGTTTTCTAAAATAGACTAGCAAATGAATTTCATAACAAACTTATGTAAATATTTTAGCTCGAAATTTTATCTCAAATTATCAACAATAATTTCAAAGGTTATTGGTTTTATAATATCATTAATTCAAATTTTCGATTTATCAATCAACTTTCGAGGTTAGTAGTATTTTATCAAATATTTCAAATCAAACTTTTTTCTTGATTATAATGTAATAATACATATTTTATTTTGAATAAAAGGATTTAACATGTTTTTCTCATGTGACATGTCAGATCCGATCATAACGCATGGGCCGGTTTGGGGTGTTACATAGCCGAAATTGGTGCAAAAATACTGTCTCCATGCCTTCACAGAGAATTGAACATAGGACCTCCAACACTCTAACACTCCACTTAACCACCAGACCAACAGGCCCATTCTGATATAAACTTAATAACAATTAAACTTAAGCCCTTTGCACAAGGTTAAGGCTTTATTTATAAAAAATACCAAAATTTTCCCAAGTCATTGTTTGAAATTGGGACCTCTCACACACTCCTAGAACACTTAACCACTGAAGCATATACAGATTTGTGTCATACATCCGTAAAAACCATATAATGGTTGTCTATTACCATCCATCCCATTATCCAATGGCCAAATTTCATTTTAAGGACTTCATAATTAATTAATCAAAGCAAATAGGCACTTTAACATATAGCATGCTACTTTTACAATTTAACTCGATTAAGTCATTTTTCACAAATCTAAGATTCAAACAATGAAATTTTCATGTAAAATTTCACACATATCAATTCACATACTTTAAGCTTGGAAAATAATATTAAAATATTTTTCCGACTCGATTTGTTGTCCCAAAACCAATTGCTTTCGACTAAGGTCTAAATCGGGTTGTTATAGTTATAGGTTTAGGTTTTTTCCATTGATTAGTATAGGTGTAAAATATATTGATGTTTGATGATAGAAAATGTATGTTTGTTGTTAGATAAACAACATTTGTAAAGTGATTTTTAGTAAAATTGTCAATTAGGGATTAAATTGAGAAATGTAGAAATTTTGTGGTTAATTTATGAAATAAATAAAAAAATGGGCTACTATGGGTCTATATGAAATTTTGCTAGCATGGGTAGGGCTTAATTGCATAAATTTGTATTTTTATGAGCTAAGGACTAAATTGTAAAAATGTTGAAATATTAGAGGCAAAAGTGTAAAGTTGCCATAATATGCAATTTGGGCTACATTGAATAAAATGATAATTAAATAAGATAAATTTGATTACTTATAGATCAAGAAAAGTGAAGCTCTGATTTAGATCGGGGAAAAATAAAGTGTTGGACTAATCAACTCATTTCATCGCTTTTGTATTCGCAGAAGTTCGTATGTTAATAAGCATTAATATAATTGTCTTTTAAATGCTTTATTATTGAATTATTTGTGAATACAACCTTGCAGATGTGTTCGATGACGATTCAACAAATGAGAAATCTAGTTTGAACCTTAGGAATAGATTAGGATACGAATGACATGTCATTAGGGGTTATGTGATTTGGGTGATGGTCCGTACGTCCTACCAATGGCTAAGTTATCCGACATGTGTTGCGAATTACTTCCAAATTGAGTGAGCAGCATCGTGTAGCTATGTCCTAACCGTTAGCTTGTGTGAGTAGACCCGCTGATAGCTCGAGAGTGAGCATTATATGTGATATGAGATTGAGATAACTTCGACTATGTATTGGCACTTAGGTGCGTAGATTACTGAGTATCCGATAGTATTCCAAATGGTTCAATGGGTATGTCGTTGATATTGATGAGTATGAGAATAGTACGAGATGGTATGTATGTACATGAACCATATAAGCTTTGAATCGATGAAATTTGTGAATTTTGAATCTAACCTTGTAAATGATCTTGTGTTAGGTTTGTGGATTAATATGAGTTGTATATTGTTATATTCAATTGTTTGAATTGTGTATTTATGGCAAGTATAGTTTATTACTATACAAACTTACTAAGCTTTATAGTTTACTCGCTTACGCTTCGTGTTTTATAGTGAATATCAAGCTAGCTCTGATTGGGAGTCACGAGATTGCATCACACTATCGAGCTTCTCGCTGGTACTTTTAAACTTTTGTATTTGGTTATATGGCATGTATAAGAATTAGGGTCGTTTTGGTATATAGTTTGGTAATGAATTTAACTATTTAATGTTGGCTTGTAAATGTTAAGTGTTTGGTTTTGTGTATAGCCATGAGAGTTGGCTTATTTTGGTATATTTGGTGATGTATATATTTGTGCAAATAGCCTTTGTTATGTTGTGTAATATTTCCATTTATATGCTTGTTGTGAATTGGTACTTTTGAGTACCATATGGTTGAAATTTGAAGATTTGGTATGCGTGTGATTAGAGTTAAGAAAATGCATATATGAAGTTAACTAGTTAAGTGAATTGAGAATGTGAATTTCATATGAAATTGAATAGCATATTGTGCTATTTCTGTGCCTTGTATTTGATGGTATTGAAATCGCATGAATTATGCTAGGTTGAGATTGGTTTGAATGTCTATTGATGCTATGTTATATGCCAATTGATGTTTTTTATGTGGTTTCATTTTGGGTGAGATAGATGGCTTGGTAAATAGCCTATTTTTGTCCATACTAAGAGAGTGGGGCGTGTGTCTCAAACCATTTGTAAATCAGAACGCTCAATTTTAGGCCCGGAAGTTTTGAGGTTTGGTGGTTAGGGTCACAGAGAGGGTGTGCTTTTGTGTTTATTCTCGTGTTTAAGTGACAGAATGAGTCTGCTGGACTAGTGGTTGTATGAGTGTTAGAATACCTTGAGGTTCGAAGTTCGAGCCTTTGTGTAGGCGCTTGGAGAAAAATTTTATCAATTTTGTCTAAGTTAATAATTAGTTTTATTTCGCTTTTGTTATTTCTATTTTATTTTTAATAGTTACTTTTGATTTTACGTAAGATTTGTTTCCGGACGATTTTTCTTTTCTTTTTTTTCTTTTCGGCTTTTTTCCTTTTGGTTTTATTTTATTTTATTTTGCTTTTGGAATGGTTGTTACTTAGGAGAACTCTGAAGAGCCTCACTTCCTAGTTGCTGAGTTCGAAGTTTGGGGCATCTCCATTTGCAAAACAGTGTGGGAATGAAACTCTTCAACTTTGTTGTGAATTGTTTAATTTGCAATCTAAATATGGTGGGATTGGAAAATTTGTATAGGGTTTCAATAATGGTGTAATCATAACGTCATTTTGATATTAGAATGCATTGAATTGATTTATTTATTGTATGTGTCTGGTTTAGTGGAGGCTAGGGAGTGTAGGGAGGAAAAGGTCGTTTTAATACCGATTTAGGATGATTTTGCACACTGGGGTTTCCAAAAGGGCATGTGATACCACATGGCCATGTGCTTTTGGAATTAGGGTTTTGGTCGACCGGTGCCACACGGTTGTGTGGCCGACTTGGGATTTTATTGTTTTCACACTACCGTGTCCCCTGGGCACATGGGCGTGTGAGATTACGATTAGGGTTTGAGTGATTTAGTGCCACACACTGTGTGTCTAATTTGAGAATTTAGGGTTTCCACACAAGGCAGTGTTTTGGGACACACGACCTGTCTAATGGGCACCCAGCGCAGAAACCTCACACACCGTGTCACTCTATACTCAAACTTAGTGTAAATGGACAGAGAGTCACGACCTGTCCCCACGGCCATATCCTTGGTCCACATGGGCGTGTGCCTCTATCACACAGCCATATGCCCCTCCTCATACGAGCTTTTGATCTCCCACACGGCTTAGGCATTACCACATGGCCAAAGCACACGAGCGTGTGGTCTTAAGACACTTATATTGGTCTCAAGTGCATTTCTGACCCGAAAATGTATTTGTGTTTATTTCGACTTTAGACAAGTTTAGTGAGGGTGTACATGACTTGATATTTGTGATGATTATGTGATGTGAGTTTGATTTGGTCCGTGGAGTGTGTTGTTATCTATTCCATTCTGACCGATCCGTAATCGCCCCTCGCTCGTGAGCTTGGATGCATACATGCACTTGCACAAATTGTTTTGGGTTAGGTTGTGAAGAGAAGGAAGATCAGATCGCACGCACGACGCCTCCGCCAGCATTTTATCTCGAATCGACAGCTTAATAAAGATATAATTGGTATAGCGGTTTATCGATCGCGATCAGACTATACGACGTTAGCTATGCCACGATTATTATCTAATCCGTAGTTTAACTACAACATGATCAGATAATGATTATAGCATTGCATCAGATCGACATACGCTGCCTTCGCCAATGCACCTTTATTAATTTGGCGCTTAAATTGCGTATTGATGAGTTGTCATTTCCAGCAATCCGGTGGCGTGTCATTGTTGCCGGGCAACCCAAAATGACTTTATGGTGTGTAGGTTGGCTGGGCCTTCCGAGGTTCTAATTGGTGTGATTGGTTGGATGAGCCTTAACGGCTTTTATGAGGTGTGATCGAGGGACGAGAGGTGTAGACCGGATGGGTGGGTTATATTATCTCGACTACATTTCATCTCAGATCCGTCTGTATTCTCGATCGCAAGACTAGTTGTATGTAATTTGTTTGTTTGATCGGCATCTAAGCTGAAGATTAGAGTGAATTTGATGTGCTCTGGTTGATAAGTTCTGTTGGGACATTAGTCCCAAGTGTGCGTTATGACTCCGTGAGTAACTGAGGATCTATTGTGATACTATTTTGAATTTTGTATCTCTGTTTTAGACTTGTTTTGGACTCACACCGAGCTCGAGTAGCTCAACCCCTCTTAGTGTTCTTTTGAGGTACCCTTTCTAAATTCTGATGCTGCACTCGGTATGCGGAGGTCCCAATACCTTGGTGGAAAATAAATTATCTGATTGGGTTTTGATTTATTAATTTGTTAATCGCTTTGAAATGTAAGGATTTACAAAAGCGTGGTAAAATTCTATTTTAAGTTTTTGAGATTTTATTTCGCTTAAATAATTAAACTTAATCGAAATTTTATGTGAGTTTTAAATGGTTAAGGGTTTCAATTTGACATGATAACTTGCTTTGTAAAAATTTAACCTCACGATCACTTCGGTGATCAATGTGACATCCCGGATTGGCCTAACCTTCTAGGTCGGGTTGTGGGTGTTACAGTGAGATACCTGGTCAGTGACACGTAATGTGTCCCCTGGTGTTTAATTAGAAATCAAGTCAGTATGCTCCACAAGGCCCAACACAGGGCCGTGTGACTTGGCCGTGTGGCATAAGGCAATATACCCTATAGGTTTGGCATGACCTAGCATATGGCCTGGTACACGTGCGTGCAAGGCCATTTCTAAGGGCACACAGGCTAGTCATACGGGTGTGTGGTTGGCCGTGTGACCCAAGTTAGAGAGTTATACGGGGTCAGACACAGGCAGGAACACGACCATGTGATCCCATTACGAATGTCCATACGGCCTGTAACACGAGTGTGTCTTTGGCTGCGTGAGACACATGGCATGGCCACACGGGCGTGTGTCCCCTGTATATTGAAAAAATTTCTAAGTTTTTTGAAAATTTCCTGAGAAATCAGTTTAGTCCCGAACCACTTCTAGAGCATGTTTTGGGCCTCATAGGCTCATATTAGGGACTTGATGAATGATTATGAATGAATTGTATTTGATTTTGATAATTGTATGAGAAATGTATGTTCGATTGTGTAATAAGTTTGGTAATGCTCCATAACCCTATTTTTGCGACGGACACGGTGAGGGTGTTACAATTGTACTGAACTAAACTTAGTGAGAAAAAGCTTCACGGGGTTGATTTGATACGAGAAACCAAAGAGAAGGTTAATGTGGTTCAAGAAAGTTTAAAAGCAACTTCAGATCGACAGAAATCTTAAGCGGATTTGAAATGAAAAGACATTGAATTTCAATTTGGAGATAAAGTGTTCTTGAAAGTTTCGCCCTAAAAGAAAGGATTACAATTTGGTCGTAAAGGAAAGCTTAGTCCGTGTTTTTATTGGGCCGCATGAGATCACTAAAAGAATCGGGCCAGTAGCTTATCGATTAGCTTTGCCCTCAGAGTTAGAAAAGATCAATAATTTGTTTCACGATCTCACGCTATTTAGTCTGCATCGATCATCCTTCACATATTATCTCACCCATTGATGTCTAGATTCAACCTAATATGTCGATACAACGAAGAACCGATTAGAATTCTAGCTCAAAGATTAAAAATTGAGAAATAAAAGCATAGCTTTAGTTAAAGTCCTTTGAAATGACACGGCTTAGAAGAAGCCACTTAGGAACCGTAAAAACTATGAAAGTGCAATACCAACCTTTTTTCTCGTAAGATTTTCGGGAAGAAAATTTTATAGGGAGAATTATAACAAATGCTTTCAAGAAAATCGTAATAAAGAGTTTTGGGATCACAAATTTGATGAGAAAATATTTATTTTAATATTTTAATGTTTACTAGATGATAGTAGTGTCATATAAAAATTTCATTAAGAAACTTTGATGCTTGCATTTTTAATTTAGTAAAGGACTAAATCGTAAAAGTTGTAAAAGGTGAGTTCTAATAGATAAAGGTATCAAATTGTTGTAAAATTAAATGTAAAGGTACTTAGATGGTAATTAGACCATTTAAGTGATAGTGGACATTTATGGGATTGGTTTTATTGAAATTATTAATGTTATGAAAGGATAAAATGGTAAATAGGTAATTAAAGTTAAATTAACTAAAAGAAAATATGTCCATCTTCTTCATTTTTCATAATCTCAACCGAAAACACCATTGAAGAGTAAGATAGGATTTGTCCACGCCTTCCTTGTGCATGTGAGTGACTTTTCATCCCTGCTTTTTAATGATTTCTATGTTTTTCAAGTTGTCAGTAGCTTAATCTAGCTAGCCTAGGGACTAATTTGCAAAATTGTTAAAGGTCTAGGGTTTTTGCCATGAATTTCATAGCTCAATATTTGAATTTTAATGGAAGAAAATTAATTTTTTGATAAATAAACAACTTTTGTAAAGTGATTTTGTTGAAAATGTCAATTAGGGACTTGGTTGTAAAAATAGTAAAAATGCATGGTGAAATGGTGAAATTATTATTTGAATGAATTGGTATGTGTTCATGAAGAATTTGGCTAGCTTGGGTTAGGGATGGAATTATTGGAACGCCGGCACCCCCAAGGCGCAATAAATAAAATTAATCCCGTGATCCAAACCATGAATCCATGTGAGGAGCTAATCGTGGTGAAATAAAGGTTTCAAATTACCAAAGTTTCAATCGAGAGATAGCGATGCCTCACGACAAGATATCCGATCTACTATCGAACCAAGCCACAACCTTTACGATGTCTGCCTCTACGTAATCCAACCGGCTTGACTATGAACGCGTAAATCTCCAAAAACTATTTTTTAGAGAGGTGTTTTGCTTGACTACCGCTAGACCTTTTTAAGCAAAATTTTAGGGTTTTTCTTCACTTATTACCCTTTTATAATCAAGATTTCATTTATGAATAATAAAATTAAATAAATATAATAATGTTTTAACCTAAAATTATAATTACATTATTTATACTCCAAAAGTTATAATTACATTAATTATAACATGGATTTCTAGAACTATATTTATTTAAATTTATATACTAACCAAATTCATATATTAATTCTCATTATGTGTACAACATCCTTGTACATATAATATATTCAATATTTGATTGCCGAATTAAATTAATTCTTTAATTAATTTAATTCATGTAACAATCAAACACAATACCAACTATGTTTCATTCCGCTCATTTCAACCATAGGTGTGACCGTAGGTTCTTGTAACGTTAGTAGTAATACTAGAACGATTCTAATGCCACAAACAATGAGTGGCATCTAGCAATGCATCATTGCTACCTAAGATACAAGAAGTCATGATTCGACATAACTTTTGTGATTAACTATTCATGCATTAATCCTTAAGTCCTTTATCTCCGAATAGATACAAGTCATGGAATAGTCACACTTGTATAGTCCATCCCATGTTTCATGATATCTTGAGTAGATTATGATATACAAATTAGTATGACATCTCATGTCAACTTATTTGAGCATGGCCATGCATTTCTAGTCTCACTCAATCAAGTGGCCTAAGATATTACTCCCATTATGTGGAGGGACTTATCCTATATTGATCAACAATATCCCTCTACATTGATTGTGATATGTCCAACATCGCCTTTATAGAACAACCAATTACGTGTACGCTTGATCGTGATCAAAATATATGACTCACGATGTTGGGATAATGATTATCTCAAGTCTAAGGATCATATACATATTAATCACTATGAGTAATGTTGTGACAATTACATAATAATCCAAGAAACATACTCATAGCGGGTCACCCAATATGTTGTTCTCTAACACACATATTCATGCATTGATTTTGACACTCCATATCAATGATAACTCTTTATCATCAATCAACTACATGTTAGTCTTAATGCATTATTGTTGTCCTAGTCAACAATAATTGTAATATCCCGGGTTAAGGGCTATTTTATTTTTGGTATTGTTTGCATGTCTATGGTGTGCTATGTTGTGGTTTGTGTAGTTTTGAGGCTTAGTTGTAGGCTAGAAGTGTGCCTGAGCAGGTGGTGAAATTTTAGTTTTTGGGCTTTAGGGGATAGGAGCTGAAGGAGCTGGGGTTTATAATTAATTTAAGTGAATTTTTAACACAAATGAAGAGCTAGCAAAGTGGCAAGCAAGGCGCCACTAGGAGCATGTGGTTGGCGTCAAAGGCAAGGGGGGAGAGGTCTTGTGTTCGAGTTGCATAATGCCCCATTTTGGCTCCCATTTTGACGGCATGAAGGGAAGAGTTGTAGGAAGTTTGAACTCTGCCTTGGACTTGGTCAACACATTCAAACGGTGGGTGGAGAGCAAATGTAGGAGGGAGACTTGGTCAAGGGGATTCGAATTTGTGGTTTGAGAGTGATTGGGGGGAGGTTGGCCGATTGTTAGGAGAGTTTTGGGGGGAGTTGGCCGGTTGGTAAGCTTGGGGAGGAAGTGCCGAAATCCACTTGTTTCTTTTGTGTGCAATTTCGGTCACCAAGTTCTTTTGGTAAGCTATTGTTTTTTTTGGTTAGTAAAAAGCTTGCAAAGAAAGCTCTTCACTTGTTAGTAGCCTAAGCCGAACCTTTTTGTTTTTCTTTTCATTTTGGAAACCGAACCCAAGTGCTCCCATCTTTGCCGAATTTGCTTGCTGTTCAATCATTTTTGTTAGTAGTAGCCAAATGTCCTCTTGAATTCTTAAGCATTATTTGTCTTTCTTTTGTTGTTTTGCTTCTTTCTCCTTGTTTAAGCCGAACCTAGCAGCCCATTACCATTGTTTTTCTCTCTTTTGGAAACCTTGGTAGCCGAAAGTTCTCTCCTCTCCTACTTCCCTTTTCTTTTGTTCATTTTGTGTGTCAAACTCCACTCCCCAAACCCTTTTCTTTATTTCTTTCATTCAAAACCGAAAGCATCCATCATTCTATTTTCTTCTTTTCCAAAACCATTTTAGCCGAAACCTTGGTGTGAAGCCAAAGCTTTTTCTTCATTTCTTTCCTCTCGTAATCGAAAGTATTTCTCCTGCTCATCTTGATTAAGGGTGCTAGCCAAAACTCACTTCCCAAACACCTTTCTATTTCTTTTTCATTCAAAACCGAGAGCACCTACCTCTTGTTATTCTTTCTCTTTCTCCAAACATTGGTCAATCCTTCTCCTCTTAGTAGTTGGTAGGCCGATTATTGGTTGTTGTTGGGGTACTTGTTCAATCGGTCTTGTAAAGGGTAAGTGCTAGTCGAATGGCCATTTCCTTTTCTCCGGTATTTTACCAATTTTGGTATGTTAAGGGTCGATTTCAGATTTGCTAAAAAGGTGTTAACTTCTTGTTGGTAATCATTTTTCGATAGGGTCCCTTGGGTTCAAAATCAAGCAAAGAGGCTTTTACTCATTAAGCAACTGTAAGTGATGGTGAGATGATTGCTCGTGGTTGATGTGTTTAGGTTTCGATTAAGTATATGGTTCCAAAGAATTAACCACTTTCTTTCTAGGGTGAAGCCGATCAAGGAACCATTGTTGGGTTGGATTTGGTAGGAAACCAAATCGAGTCTAAGGTAAGGCTAACGCAACCCTTGGGTTACCTATTTTAATGTAATGGTATAGTGACTAATCCATTGCTACGATTGTAGGATCGGGTTGTCGAGACGATCAAGGGCTTAGATCGGTTCTTAGGAGTTAATCTTCGCTATTTCGTGTGTAAACCAACACACTATCTTAACTAAATAATGTGATAACCGGTTTGTGTAAATGAAACAAAGGTGATTGATTATTTCGATACCCATTGAGGTATGGATACGCATTCTGTAAGTCCGTTTCATTATGAGTTATGTGATGATGATGATATCATGATTTTTGATACTTTGAGATGCCATATTAAGTATGTGAGCATGATAGCATGATTGCAACGATTTTGCATCTAGTATGATATGTGATTGGGTGATATGAGAGGAGGGGAGTATGATATCCGTGTCTTTGGGACACTTTGTGTCTTTGGGACACCGTGAGGTTTGGCACCTCCAAGTGGTTTGGTACCACGATTTTGTGACTTTGGGTCACCGTGAGGTTTGGCACCTCGCGCCTCGTCCCAGTGGTTTAGTACCACGATGGGTTGGCCCCACGATTGATTATACGGATTGACGCCATTGATTTGGTATCACACGATGGGTTGGCCCCATCATCGGATTTGTGACTACTTGGCCACCAAAGGATTTGGTATCACATTGTGTCTTTGGGACACCGTGAGGTTTGGCACCTCATTGCGACTCGTCCTCGTGGTTGACACCACCCGGGTTGGCTCCACTTATGAGATATGGGATCGTCGCTAGTGATTTGGTATCACACGATGGGTTGGCCCCATCATTGGATTATTCGTGACTTGGTCACTAGTGGTTTGGTACCACAAAGATGGATATCGTGACTTTGGGTCACTGTGGTTTGGCACCACAAAGGGTTTGGTACCACACGGGTAGAAAAGGTGATATGGTTGGTTAGGATCGTGCATTACTTGCATTATTCTGTTATGATATGTGTGTTGGCATGTTATACCGGAGAGGGAATTATACGAAGTCTTGTGACTCACTCTCCTTTGACTATTTCAGTGACACATAGACGCGACATGGAGCCGGATGGACTCGAGGTGCTCATGCCATGCTAATAAAGGGTTGTTTCGTGACTTTATAAAGTTTTGGTACATTAGTTATTTATTTCTGTGGTTTTATTTTGGGGTTGTAAAGGCCTTTTAAATATTATGGTTTGCTTGTTTATACTTAAAGTAAATGTTTAATATGCCTTAACAAATTAATTGTTAAAATGTGCTAAAATTTGAAAGATAACGATTTCAAAAAGTACAAAAGTGACATTTTAAACTATACCATCTGTATCACACTAAGATTTGGAATAGAGAAGAACTCAAATGTTTTCTAACTTAAACACAATTTTCCACTAGATGTAATGTTTTTGTAACAATGAGCAAGAACTCAAACTTCTTAACTAAATAAACCTGCTTTTGTCTACCCATCAAGTAAGTTTTAAAATTTCCGGTTTTCAAATACATCATCAAACTTCAAACAAACCTACTCAAGTTTTCTTCAGATGCACAACCTAGCTAAGTGTTTTTCTCCAACTTTTAAACTCAAACCTAAACCTCTCAAAACCTTTTTCCCCTGAATATACCGATTCTATTCGTGGTGTATTGACCGGTTTGGGGTGTTACATTTAGGTATCGAGCCAAGTTCAAAGCTTTTACTGTGGGCCCGAGGCCCAAAATGTTTTCAAAAGTCTGTTTTAAGTGTTTTAAAAATATGGCTTGAAAGGCATGGCACCGAGTCTCCAGACTAATCGCCTGTAAGTACCTGCATTATTGCTTGTGATTTGTTGAATATAATGTGATGGAATGGCTAGTAATAGTAAGACTACCGTAGAGGCTCAAGTCGATAGGACTCGTGGACTCGCGAAAACAAAACTTCTTTAATAAGTAATATTCATAAGACTTTGCTTTTAAACAGTGGAATAATGACTGATACATAAAATTCTTTAATCAGACGAGATTTAGTCATGAGTACCGAGGTGGACGTGGTCGTGGACGAGGTCGCAGAGGATGACAGCTTCGAGCCCGTAGGTTCGGGTCGTGGTTCGTAGAATGAGGTACTTGCCCGCCACCAATGGAGGTGGTGAGTTTCAACACAGACCGGGCGATGACGCGTTGTCACAAAGCGGCTTTGTCGAGGTTTTAGAACGGGTAGCCGGAGTAGGTGGAGGTGTAGGAGCTAGGAAATCGTGCTCGAGCGATTTCGCAAATGGGGTCAATTTTTTCGGTGTCTCTCGTGTTGCTCCCAACACCGCCGAGTATTGGCCGGAAGCGACGTAACGGATCATAAACGATCCGACCTAATCTCAAGAGAAATTAAAAGGATCGATTACCTCCGAGATGAGTCATACCAGGTGGCTCACTGTCGGGATAAATACGCAAATTAAGATCCGACTTGGGACTATTTCGGGCCGCTATCGTAAAAAGTACGTGGGGGCTAATTACATTAATGAGCAGGAAAAGCATTTCTAAGGTTAGTTCGTGGGAGCAACTGCGGTTTGAGTACGAGGCGTGGTTTCTCAGTCGTAGTCCAGATGCTGTGGGTATGGTGGCTACCGAACATGAGAGGTGCGTTCGCTTTGAGGATGGCTCGCGAGACTAATTAAGGTTGATAATTGCACCCCAGCAGAGCGTGAATTTGCGCTCGTTGAAAAGGAGAAGGTAGCCGAGGGCATTAAGGAATCGTGAGGTGGTATGGATAGGAACCACACAAGAGGAGTTTTGGGTCTTCGGTCATCGGCAATCGCCAAAAGGGCTAAACCGGTTGAATCGGCCGTAGGTTTGTTGTCGCTAGGCGTGGACCGCCAGTTGAGGTAACCGCTAGGGAAGGCTCATTGGGAGGATATTGACCGATGGTAGAGGTCGCTTGAGTGTGGCTCACGGACCACCGTGTGAGGGACTATTCGTGCAAGTTAGCTAGGATTCACCAGAGAATCGGTACGTAATCAAGATGTAAATAATGCATCACCACCGCAGAGGGGCGATGTAATGACAGAGGAGGTAATAGTTCGGTCGGGGCCGTGGAGCACCCAAGTAGGTGCATGTAGTTTCGAGGCCGACAATCGAGGTTAGTATATGTCGCGAGGCGCCGAGAGGAGGGCGACGACCGGACGTCATTACGCAGACGTTTTTAATCTTTGGTTCTCCATTTACCGCTTTGATTGATGTGGGTTCAACACATTCATATGTTGCAAGTAGCATAGTGAAGACCATGGATCTAGACTCGAAATATCTTCTAGGCGTATGACCGTAATAAGCCCTCTAGGTCACTCAGAGTGGTAGATAAACAGATAGAGACGCACTCTAGAACTCCAAGGGTATCTTTCGAGGTCGATCCGATGGAACCGCCGCTTGGGGAGTTCGATCCGATTTCGGGATGGATTGGCGGTTAAGTACCGTGCAAAGTTGATCGCGCATGCTAAGCGCATGGTTCGAAAGTACAACCGAGGTGATGAGGTAGTTCGACGCAGAATAGGAGGAATTATCTGTCTAATGTGGTATCTCGCCCAAAGCCGAGAAGATGGTCGAAAGTACGTGAAGCATATGTGGTTCATGTGTACGCCTTTGAAGGCTAAGGAGTCTGTGGAGATTGGTTCAGCAGCTAGGAATTTGGGGATGTGTTTCAGAGAGCTTCGGGTTTGCCACCAGACGGAGGTAGAGTTCGTATTAGATCATATCTTAATCGCTACCGATCTATTGTCCGCATGTGATGGCACCTAAAGAGCTAGTGGAGCTTAAGGCTCGATCCAGAGTTATTGGACCGAGGCTTTATCGTGCCAAGTATTTCACCATGGGGAGCGCTTTACTTTTGTAAAGAAGAAAGAGCGGTATTACGCGGATGTGTATAGACTACCGCTAACCGAATAAGTCGACGATCAAAAACAAGTATCCACCGCCTCGGATAGATGACTTGTTTGATCAAATTGAAAGGGCGCTCGGTTTTCAAGATCGACTTAAGGTCTGGGTATCACCAGCTAAGGGTGAAGCAAAGTGATATCCGTAAGACGGCATTTGCATTACTCGGGATGGGCACTTTGAGTTCTTGGTTATGCTGCTCGTTGACTAACGACCGGCAGTTTTCATGGATCCGATAAATAGGGTGTTCCAACAAAGATTCAGATCACCATAGTGGTTTTATCGATTTACATCTTGGTATACTCAAGGACCGAGGAGGAACATGATGCGAATTATGTGGTATTGCAGATTCTAGGGAGAAAAAAATTTCATGCTAAGTTCAAGAATGCGAAGTTTTGGCTTAGGGAGGTGACGCTTCGGGTCATGTAGTATCTCACGAGGGATTAGAGTGGACCCGAAGATAGAGGCCATTTTGGATTGAAGCCGCCTAAGTCAAGAGCTAAAATTCGAGTTTTCGGCTTGGCGAGTGATACTACCAAGATTTGTAGAGGTTTCTCATTGATCGCACTCTGGCGACTAAATTATTGAGAAGGGGTTCCGCTTATTTGGACTAAGAAAGCAGGAGAGCTTCGATAAGTTGAAGAAGATTTTAATTGAAGCTCCTGGCTCGATTCAACCCGAGGCGGTAAGGAATTCACAGCAGTATCGCTGGCGCGCCTCATACGGATTGGGTTGTGTGCTAATGCAGAAGGGAAGGTTGTGGCTTACGATCTCTGGCAGCTTGAGGCCACATGAGGTAAATTATCCAACGACGATCCGAAATTAGAATTGGTTTCGCCAAGATGGGTTATAAAATTAGATTGCAATCCTTGCCTTCCTCAATAGAAATTCTTTGGGTTTGATGGGCATTCTTCGAACAAATGCCCTTCCCCATAATAAACACAGTCTACATTCTCAAATTGATTCGGTGGTTGAGTTGTAAAATTATTAAACCCATTAGTAGTAAAGTTTTTGAGCATTGAGGATATCAAAGATACCTAAGATGCGAGTGAAGTGAGAGCATCTACTTCATGTACTCCGACAACTTTGTAACACCCTTAACTTTTGTATCCGTCATGAATAGGGTTATGAAGTATTACCATAAAAATGTAACTTTAAAACAAACATTTGCAAACTTTAATATAAACATATCATAATCCATACATAAACATGCATATCGTCCTTTAATCGAGCCCTCGAGGCCTTAGAAACACTTTAGAAACAATTAGGACTAAATCAAAAACATTTAGAATATTTAGGAAAAGTTAAGAAAAATTGGCTGTAGGGGTCACATGGTAGTGTGACTCATCTGGCTAAGACACACGCCCATCTCTCAAGCCGTGTAACAATCGAATTAGGGACACGGCCATGTCCTTGCCTATGTTTGTGCCCATGTTACTCTTTGAGTTGGGTCACACAACCAAGCCACACATCTATGTTCCAGGCCCTGTGCTAGGCCGTGTAACTACCTGACTTGCAACCTTTAAAACCTACAAGGGACACACGGCCGTGTCGCATGACCGTGTGTCACACATGGCTGAGACACATGCCCGTGTCTTAGGCCGTGTGTGTAACAGCCCATTTTTGGTCAAATTGGAACAGTGGTTTTAGAACCACGACTCCGAGGTCAAGATAAATGTAACACCCCAAACCCGGTCAATACACCACGACCGAATCTGGTATGTTACAGGGGAAAAGGTTTTTGAGAGGTTTAGGTTTGAGTTTAAAAGTTGGAGAAAAACACTTCGCTAGGTTGTGCATTTGAAGAAAGACTTGAGTAGGTTTGATTGAAATTTGATGATGTACTTGCAAACCCGAAAATTTTAAAAACTTACTTCGATGGGTAGACCAAAACAGGTTTATCTCGTTAAGAAGTTTGAGTTGTTTCTCATTGTTACAAAAACATTACATCTTAGTGGAAAATCGTGTTTAAGTTAGAAAACATTTGAGTTCTTCTTTATTCCAAATCTTAGTGTGATGCAGATGGTATAGTTTAAAATGTCGCTTTTGTAGTTTTGAAATCGTTATCTTTCCAAATTTTAGCACATTATAACCCAATTAATTTGTTAAGGCATATTAAACATTTACTTTAAGCATAAACAAGCAAACCATAATCTTTAAAAGGCCTTTTACAACCCAAAATAAAACCACATAGAAATAAAAAAAACTAATGTACCAAATTTTATAAAGTCTGAGCAAATCCTTTATTAGCATGGCATGAGCACCTCGAGTCCATCCCGGCTCCATGTCCGTCTAAGTGTCACTGAAAAAGTCAAAGGAGAGAGTGAGTGCAAGACTCGGTGTATAATTCCTCTCCCGGTATAACATGCCAACACATATCATAATGAGAATAATGCAAGTAATGCACCCGATCCTAACCAACCATATCACCTTTTCTACCCGTGTGGTACCAAACCATTGGTGGTGCCAAACCACTTGGTGACCCAAAGTCACGATATCCATCTTGTGGTACCAAACCACTTTGGTGACCGAAGTCACAAATAATCCAATGATGGGGCCAACCCATCGTGTGATACCAAATCACTAGCGACGATCCCATATCTCATAAGTGGGGCCAACCCACGGTGGTGCCAAACCACAGGGACGAGTCGCAATGAGGTGCCAAACCTCTGGTGTCCCAAAGACACAATGTGATACCAAATCACTTTGGAGACATGATCACAAATCCGGTGATGGGGCCAACCCATCGTGTGATACCAAATCACTAGCGTCAATCCGTATAATCAAGCGTGGGGCCAACCCTTTGTGGTACTAAGCCACTGGGACGAGGCGAGGTGCCAAACCTCACAGTGACCCAAAGTCACAAAATATCATTGTGGTACCAAACCACCTGGAGGTGCCAAACCTCTGGTGTCCCAAAGACACAGTGTCCCAAAGACACGGATATCATACTCCCCCTCCTCTCATATCACCCAATCACATATCATACTAGATGCAAAATCGTGCAATCATGCTATCATGCTCACATGCTCAATATGGCATCTCAATGAATATACACCCATAATCATGATATCGTAGATCATCACATATTCCATAATGAAACGGACTTACCCGAATCCGCATCCATACCTCAATGGGTATTGAAATAATCAATCACACTGTTTCATTTACACAAACAGGTTATCACATTATTAAGTTAAGATAGTGTGTTGGTTTACACACCTGAAATAGCGAAGATTAACTCCTAAGAACCGATCTAAGCCCCTTGATCGCCTCGACAACCCCGATCCTACAATCGGCCAACAGTGGATTAGTCACTATACCATTCGGCCAAAAATAGGTAACCCAAGGGGTTGCGTTAGCCTTACCTTAGCCTTGATTTGGTTTCCTACCAAATCCGAACCCAACAATGGTTCTTTTAGAAATCGACTTCACCCTAGAAAGAAAGTGGTTAATTCTTTGAAACCATATACTTAATCGAAAACTAAACAAATCAACCACGAGCAATCATCTCACCATCACTTACCGATTGCTTACAGAGTAAAGAAGGCTCCTCCCACTTTTTCCCAAATCCGAATGTCCTATAAAGAGATTGGTCTACACATTAGATCAATATCCTTCAACCAATAACAAACCGGCCTTCATTTAAACCACAAAATATAAGAACACAAAAAGAAAAAATGGCCATTCGGCCAAGCTCTTACCACTACCAACCGATTGGAAACCAGCACCTACCAACACCCAATTATTCGGCCACCAAACACCACTAGAAGAGAAGAAAGATTCGGCTAACCGGTTTTGGAACAAAAAGAAAATAAAGAAAGATGAATGGAGGGGGGTTACTTTCGGTTTTGTGTGAAAGAAGAGAGAAAGTGCTTGGAGAGTGAAGTTTCAGCTTACACAAAATAAACAAAAGAAAGGGAAGTGGGAGAAAAAAGAACTTTCGGCTACTAATGACCAAAATCGGCAAGGGTATGATTGTGGTAGCTTTCGGTTTAGATGAAGAAGAAGATGAAGGATGTAGGTTTTTGGTGAAGTGTGTTACGGTCGAAGGGAGAAGAAGGCTAGTTTGGTTTACAAGCAAAAGAGGAAGAAAGGGAGAGGGATGCACATTCGGCTACCAAGGCTTTTCAAAGGAGAAAAGATGAAAGCAAAAATGGAGAAGAGAGTGTTGTGATTTGGCAAGTGTAGGTGCTTTGAGGTTTGGTTTACACAAATGACAAAGAAGAAAAATGCAAAAGAACACTCGGCTTCACCAAGATGTAGAAAGAGTGCAACGCGTTGGCAAATAAGGTTGCTTTGTGTTTTGGTTTCAAGGAGCAAAATGGAAGGTTCTTTTTGACATGCTATTTGCAAATGAAGAAATCTTTACTAGCTTTTGACTAAACAAAATTAGCTTACCAAAAGAACTTGGTGACCAAAATGCACACAAAATAACCCAAGCGGATTCGGCACTTCCCCTCCCTCACAACACCTACCAACCGGCCAACCTCCCCCAAACTCTCCTCAAAATCGGCCAACCTCCCCCCAAACACTCCCAAGCCACTCATTCAAATTACCTTGACCAAGTCTCCCTCCTACATTTGCTCTCCACCCACCGTTTGAAAGAGTTGACAAGGTCCATGCTAGAGTTCAAACTTCCTACAACTCTTCCCTTCCTGCCGTCAAAATGGATGCAAAAGGTGGGATTTTCGCAGCTTGAACTCAGGACCTCTTCCTCCTGCAGTTGACGCCAACCACACTCTCCATGTGGCACATGCCTTGCCACTCCACCAACTCCTTTGTTATGCCACAATTCAACAAATAAAATATATAACCCCCACCTCCCTCAGCTCCTATCATCTCAAGCCCAAAAACTAAAATTTTACCACCTACTCAGGCTCACTCCTAGCCTACAACTAAGCCCCGAAACCACACAAACAACAACATAGCAAGCCATTAACATGCAACAATGCCAAAAATAAAATAGCCCTTAACCCGGGATATTACAGTTCTACCCCCTTAAAATAATTTTGACCTCGAAATTACCTGGTCAGAAGAGTTGCGGGTACTGCTGTCTCATCGTATCCTCGGGTTCCCACGTCGCTTCTTCCACACCATGATTCCGCCATAGTACCTTAACCAAAGGCACAGACTTCCTGCGCAGAACCTTCACATCCCGATCTAAAATCTGTACAGGCTCTTCCTCCATGGTCATATCTGGGTTTACCTCAATCTCTCCCACTGTCACCACGTGCGATGGATCTGAACGATATCGTCGAAGCATCGAAACGTGGAACACATCGTGAATTTGACTTAGTTCTGCGGCAACTCGGTGATATGCAAGCGGTCCTACTCGTCTCAGTACCTTATACGGCCCAATAAACCTCGGACTTAGCTTGCCTTTCCTCCCGAACCTTAATACTTTCTTCCACGGTGAGACCTTCAGGAAAACCCGATCTCCCACAGCAAATTCAATATCTTTCCGCTTAAGATCGGTATAGGACTTACACTGCCTGTTCGAAGCTTCCTTCAATCGAGCCTGAATCAGTTTAACCTTGTCTTCGGTCTCAGCAACCAACTCTGGTCCCAACAATCGGCGTTCACTTAACTCTGTCCAACAAGTAGGTGGCGACACTTTCTCCGTCTAGCGCCTCATAAGGTGCCATCTTGATGCTCGCTTGGTAGCTTGTTGTTATGGCGAACTTCAGCTAACGGTAGATACTCCTCCCAACTACCCTGAAGTCAATACACAACCTCGTAACATGTCCTCCAAGATCAGTATAACCCTTTCCATTGCCCGTCGATCTGCGGATGAAATCCGTCTTTGAAATCTAGCAAGTGTACCCAGAGCACGATGCAACACCTTCCAAAACCTTGGCGTGAATCTGGATCCCTATCGAGATGATCGACATCTTGCACCGGTGTAGTCTCACTATCTCGACACATACTGACTTCGCCAACCTCTGAAGTGAGTAGTCCACCCTCCGGAATAAAGTGGTGATTTGGTCGGTAGATCCATAATTACCCAAGCGAATCCTTCTTGCTCGGTGTAGCGGTAATCCTTGCGAAATCCATAGTTATCCTTTCCCACTTCCTTTGAGGATCTTTCTTTGGTGAAGCAACCAGAATGATGGCGATGCTCGACCTTAACTCTTGACATGTCGGACACTTCCCCACAAACTTCGGTTACTTCCTTTTTGGACGGCCACGTAAGCGTTCTCTCGAGATCTCTATACATTTTGCTACCTCCGGGATGCATAGCGTAGAGGCTGCTATGTGCATCTGAAGAATCTTTTGCCTTAATTAGAATCTCTCGGCATACAAGCCTTCCCACGAAAACACGACTCCATCACCGACAAGCTATAACCCTTCAAACCATCATTACGCACTTGTGTCCTCTGCGCTTTCGAACCTCATCCAACAAGCTGTTTTTCTCGATCCGCTCAACCCAAGTAGGCTTAACTGCAGCTCTGCGAATACTCCGTCGTCATACAAACTCAAGTGGGCAAACAACGCTCTTAGATCAAAACAACCTTACGGATCAGCGCGTCTGCCACAACGTTAGCCTTGCTCGGATGATACTCAATTGAGCAATCGTAGTCTTTTGACTCAATCCATCGGTATTGTCTCGATTCAAGTCTTTACGAGTCGGAAGGTACTTGAGACTCTTATGGTCCGTGTAAACTATCGATCTTTCTCCGTACAAGTAATGCCTCCATATCTTTAAGGCAAATACTACGACCGCTAACTCCGGATCGTGCGTTGGATAATTTACCTCATGTGGCCTCAAGCTGCCGAGATCGTAAGCCACAACCTTCCTTCTTGCATTAGCACACAACCCAATCCCATATGTGATGCATCGCGATACTGTGTAATTCCTTCAGGCCTCAAAGTTGAATCGAGCAGGAGCTTGGTCAAAATCTTCTTCAACTTATCGAAGCTCTTCTTGCGCTTCTCGGTCCAAATAAGCGGAACCCTTTTCTCAATAATTTAGTCATCGGTGCTACAATCAATGAGAAACCCTCTACAAATCTTGGTAGTATCACGCCAAGCCCGAAAACTCGAATCTGCTCTCGACCTTGGCGACTTCCAATCAAGATCGCCTCAATCTTACGAGGTCCACTCTAATCCCTCACCGATACTACATGACCCAAGAACGTCACCTCTACGAGCGAACTCGCATTCTTGAATTTCACATAGATTTGTTTCTCCTTAGAATCGCAATACCACCGTAAATGAGCATCATGTTCCTCCTCGGTCCTTGAGTATACCAAGATGTCGTCGATAAAACCACTATGGTGATCTAAATCATGTTGGAACACCTATTCATCAGATCCATGAAAGCTGCCGTGCGTTAGTCAACCCGACGGCATAACCAAGAACTCAAAGTGCCCATACCGAAGTGCGAAATGCCGTCTTACGAGATATCGCCTCCTTCACCCTTAGCTGGTGATACCGGACCTTAAGTCGATCTTGAGAAAATCGGCGCCCTTGTTGATCAAATAAGTCATCAACTGAGGTAGTGGATACTTGTTTTTGACCGTCGACTTATTCAGGCGATAGTCTATACACATCCGCATAGTACCATCTTTCTTCTTTACAAAAGTACCTAAGCACTCCCCATGGTGAAATACTTGGCTTCGATAAAACCTCGGTCCAATAACTCACGGATTTGGGCCTTAAGCTCCACTAGCTCTTTAGGTGCCATCTCATGCGGAGCAATGGATACGAGGTAGCGATTTGGGTAATAGATCTATCCCGAACTCTACCTCTCGATCTGGTGGCAAACCCTAAGCTCCTCGGAAAACACATCAACAAATTCCCTAATCGTCCAACCGTCTCCACGAGACTCCTTAGCCTCCAAGGCATACATGCACCACATATGCTTCACACCCTTTCGACCATCTTCTCGGCTTTGAGTAGATACCACATTGACGGATAATTCCTCCTATTACCGATCGAACTACCTTATCACCCTTAGGCGTGCTCAGAACCACGCGCTTAGCAGCGATCTAACTTTGCACAGTACTCAACCCAGTCCATCCCAGAATCGATCGAACTCCTCAAGCGGCGGTTCCATCAGATCGAGCCTCAAATACTACCCTTGGAGTTCTAGAAGTGCGTCTCTATCGGTTTATCTACCACTCTGAGTGACCTGAGGGCTTATTACGGTCATCGCCTGAAGATAATTGAATCTAGATCCATGGTCTTCTCTGCTACTACTTGCAACATATAAATGTGTTGAACCGCATCAATCAAAGCGATAAATGGAGAACCAAAGATTAAAAACGTCACCGATAATGGCGTCCGGTCGTCGCCCTCCTCTCGGCGCCTCGTAACATACACTAGCCGGTATCGGCCTCGAACTACCTATACCTACTTGGGTGCTCCACGTACCGACCGAACTATTACCTCCTCTGCCATTACCTCGGCCCCTCTGCGGTGGTGGTCCGTTATTTCTGTACTGAGTACGGTACGATTCTCTGGTGAATCCTAGCTAACTTGCAGACGAGTCCCTCACACAGTGGTCCAGTGAGCCACACTCAAAAGCAAACCTCTACCATCGGTCCAACATCCTCCCAATGAGCCTTCCCTAGCGGTTTACACTGCGGTGGTCCCCGCCTTCATGACAACAAACCTACCGGTGATTTGCCCACTCGGTCTAGCCCTTTTCTGCTGATTTCCTGATGACCCAGAAGATCCAAAACTTCTCTTGTGTCGGTTCCTATCCATACCCTGCCTCACAGATTCCTTAATGCCCTCGGCTACCTTCGCCTTTTCAACTAGGACAGCAAATTCACGCTCTGTTTGGCGCAATTATCAACCTTAATTAGTTCATGAGCCATCCTTGAAACGAACACACCTCTCATGTTCAGTAGCCACCATGCCCCTAGCATACCGACTCAGCCTCAAAAACTCTGCCTCGTATTCTGACACAGATTTGCTCCCCTGAACTAACCTCAAAAATGCTTTCCGCTGCTCATTAATGTAATTAGCCCCGTACTTTTTACGATAAGCGGCAGAAAATAATCCCAAGTCGGATCTTCATTCTGTAGCTATCTCAAGCAGTGAGCCACCACGGTATGACTCATCTCGGAGAAGTAATCGATCCTTTAATTTCTCTTCAGCAGATTAGGTCGGATCGTCCATGATCCGTTCTGTCGCTTCCACCAATACTCGGCGATCTTTGGAGCAACACCGAGACACCGAAGAATTCACCCGTTTGCGAAGTCGCTCGAGCACGATTTTCTAGCTCTCGCCTTCACCTACTCCACTACCCGTTCTAAAACACTGCAGCATCGCTTTGTGACCTTTGTGTCATCGCGGTGCGCTCTTGGAACTCACCACCTCCGGTGGTGGCGGGCAGTATCTCATTCTCGAACCACGACGAACCTACGGACTCAAAGCGTCATCCTACCGCGACCACGTCCACGACCACGTCCACCTCGGGTACTCATGACTAAATCTCGTCTGATTAAAGAATTTTATGTATCAGTCATTATTCCATTGTTTAAAAGCAAAGTCTTATGAATATTGCTTATTAAAGAAGTTTTGTTTTCGCGAGTCCACAGAGTCCTATCAGTTTCAGTCTCTAAGGTAGTCTTACTAGCCATCCAATCATATCAATTAATATCACAACCAATAGAACGGGGTACTTACCTAGGCGGATTGGTGCCGGTGACTCGGTGCCATGCCTTTCAAACCATACTTTTAAAACAAAACTTTTAATCGGACTCTTGAAAACATTTTAGGCCTCGGGCCCACAGTGAAACCTTTGAACTTGGCTCGATACCACAAATGTAACACCCAAACCCGGTCAATACACCACGAACCGAATCGGTATGTTCTGAGGGAAAAGGTTTTGAGAGGTTTAGGTTTGAGTTTAAAAGTTGGAGAAAAACACTTCGCTAGGTTGTGCATTTGAAGAAAGACTTGAGTAGGTTTGCTTGAAATTTGATGATGTACTTGCAAACCCGAAAATTTTAAAACTTACTTGATGGGTAGACCAAAAACAGGTTTATCTCGTTAAGAAGTTTGAGTTGTTTCTCATTGTTACAAAAACATTACATCTTAGTGGAAAATCGTGTTTAAGTTAGAAAACATTTGAGTTCTTCTTTAATCCAAATCTTAGTGTGATACAGATGGTATAGTTTAAAATGTCGCTTTTGTAGTTTTGAAATCGTTATCTTTCCAAATTTTAGCACATTATAACCCAATTAATTTGTTAAGGCATATTAAACATTTACTTTAAGCATAAACAAGCAAACCATAATCTTTAAAAGGCCTTTTACAACCCAAAATAAAACCACATAGAAATAAAAAAAACTAATGTACCAAATTTTATAAAGTCTGAGCAAATCCTTTATTAGCATGGCATGAGCACCTCGAGTCCATCCCGGCTCCATGTCCGCGTCTAAGTGTCACCTAAAAAAGTCAAAGGAGAGAGTGAGTCACAAGACTCAGTGTATAATTCCCTCTCCGGTATAACATGCCAACACACATATCATAACGAGAATAATGCAAGTAATGCACCGATCCTAACCAACCATATCACCTTTTCTACCTCGTGTGGTACCAAACCCTTTGGTGGTGCCAAACCACCAGTGACCCAAAGTCACGATATCCATCTTGTGGTACCAAACCCTTTGGTGACCAAGTCACAAATAATCCAATGATGGGGCCAACCCATCGTGTGATACCAAATCACTAGCGACGATCCCATATCTCATAAGTGGGGCCAACCCACGGTGGTGCCAAACCACGGGACGAGTCGCAATGAGGTGCCAAACCTCGGTGTCCCAAAGACACAATGTGATACCAAATCACTTTGGTAACATGATCCAAATCGTTGATGGGGCCAACCCATCGTGTGATACCAAATCACTAGCGTCAATCCCGTATAATCAAGCGTGGGGCCAACCTTTGTGGTACTAAGCCCTTTGGGACGAGGCATTGAGGTGCCAAACCTCGGTGACCCAAAGTCACAAAATATCATTGTGGTACCAAACCCTTTGGAGGTGCCAAACCTCTGGTGTCCCAAAGACACGGTGTCCCAAAGACACGGATATCATACTCCCCTCCTCTCATATTACCCAATCACATATCATACTAGATGCAAAATCGTGCAATCATGCTATCATGCTCACATACTCAATATGGCATCTCAATGAATATACACCTATAATCATGATATCGTAGATCATCACATATTCCATAATGAAACGGACTTACCCGAATCCGCATCCATACCTCAATGGGTATTGAAATAATCAATCACACTATTTCATTTACATAAACAGGTTATCACATTATTAAGTTAAGATAGTGTGTTGGTTTACACACCTGAAATAGCGAAGATTAACTCCTAAGAACCGATCTAAGCCCCTTGATCGCCTCGACAACCCCGATCCTACAATCGGCCAATAGTGGATTAGTCACTATACCATTCGGCCAAAAATAGGTAACCCAAGGGGTTGCGTTAGCCTTACCTTAGCCTTGATTTGGTTTCCTACCAAATCCGAACCCAACAATGGTTCTTTCAGAAATCGACTTCACCCTAGAAAGAAAGTGGTTAATTCTTTGAAACCATATACTTAATCGAAAACTAAACAAATCAACCACGAGCAATCATCTCACCATCACTTACCGATTGCTTACAGAGTAAGAAGGCTCCTCCCACTTGTTCCCAAAATCCGAATGTCCTATAAAGAGATTGGTCTACACATTAGATCAATATCCTTCAACCAATAACAAACCGGCCTTCATTTAAACCACAAAATATAAGAACACAAAAAGAAAAAATGGCCATTCGGCCAAGCTCTTACCACTACCAACCGATTGGAAACTAGCACCTACCAACACCCAATTATTCGGTCACCAAACACCACTAGAAGAGAAGAAAGATTCGGCTAACAGGTTTTGGAACAAAAAGAAAATAAAGAAAGATGAATGGAGGGGGTTACTTTGGTTTTGTGTGAAAGAAGAGAAAGTGCTTGGAGAGTGAAGTTTGACACACAAAATAAACAAAAGAAAGGGAAGTGGGAGAAAAAGAACTTTCGGCTACTAATGACCAAAATCGGTAAGGGTATGATTGTGGTAGCTTTGGTTTAGATGAAGAAGAAGATGGAGGATGTAGGTTTTTGGTGAAGTGTGTTACGGTCAAGAAGGGAGAGAAGAAGGCTAGTTTAGTTTACAAGCAAAAAGAGGAAGAAAGGAGAGGATGCACATTTGGCTACCAAGGCTTTTCAAAGGAGAAAAGATGAAAGAAAAATGGAGAAGAGAGTGTTGTGATTTGACAAGTGTAGGTGCTTTGAGGTTTGGTTTACACAAATGACAAAGAAGAAAATGCAAAAGAACACTCGGCTTCACCAAGATGTAGAAAGAGTGCAACGTTGGCAAATAAGGTTGCTTTGTGTTTCGGTTTCAAGGAGCAAAAATGGAAGGTTCTTTTTTGGCTTAGGCTATTTGCAAATGAAGAAATCTTTACTAGCTTTTGACTAAACAAAAATTAGCTTACCAAAAGAACTTGGTGACCGAAAATGCACACAAAAGAACCCAAGTGGATTTCGACACTTCCCCACTCCCTCACAACACCTACCAACCGGCCAACCTCCCCCAAAATCTCCTCAAAATCGGCCAACCTCCCCCCAAACACTCCCAAGCCACTCATTCAAATTACCTTGACCAAGTCTCCCTCCTACATTTGCTCTCCACCCACCGTTTGAAAGAGTTGACAAGGTCCATGCTAGAGTTCAAACTTCCTACAACTCTTCCCTTCCTGCCGTCAAAATGGATGCAAAAGGTGGGATTTTCGCAGCTTGAACTCAGGACCTCTTCCTCCTGCAGTTGACGCCAACCACACTCTCCATGTGGCGCATGCCTTGCCACTCCACCAACTCCTTTGTTATGCCACAATTCAACAAATAAAATATATAACCCCCAACTCCCTCAGCTCCTATCATCTCAAGCCCAAAAACTAAAATTTTACCACCTACTCAGGCTCACTCCTAGCCTACAACTAAGCCCCGAAACCACACAAACAACAACATAGCAAGCCATTAACATGCAACAATGCCAAAAATAAAATAGCCCTTAACTCGGGATATTACAATAATTATTTTAATATTATTTTAATGTTTACAGTATGAATATATGATTGTGTGAAAATTTCGTTAAGAAATTTTATTGTTTAATTGGTCAATTTGAGAAAAACGACTAAATCGCGTAAAGTGTAAAATGCATGTTCTATTAGTTAAATGTATCTATTAGCTATGGATCATTAAAATGGAGGTCCTTATGTTGTAATTGAACCATTTGACACATGAGTGGACATATATGGAAATTATTAAGGTGTTTTAATGGTTTAATACTAAGGTTAATTTAGTAATTTATGAATAATGTTATATTAAACAAATAAAACATGAAAATGCATGGAAATGCTCATCTTCTCCACAAAATCTAAAGCTTGAGAAAGCTATTAAACAAGTTTGAACATTCGGCTACTTTGAAGGCTAGATTAAGGTATGGTTTTAGCTTGATTTTAAATGATTTCTACGCTTTTGAGATCGTTGCTTCGTATTCTAGCTAGCCTGTACATTAGATTTCGAAAATGTTAAAGATTTATCATGCCACCATTGTTGAATGCTTGAGTAGTTTGATTATTTATGATAGATTTGGAAAGTTTAATGTTAGATTAATAACTTTTGTGAAGTGATTTTTGACAAAAATGTCAAAAAGGGATTAAATTGAGAAATGTGTAAAGTTGTAGTTAAAATGTGAAATAAATGAGAAATATGGGCTAATATGAGTACTAGAGAAGTTCGGCTAGCATGGGTGGTGACTAAATTGCATGAATTTGTGATTTTATGAAATAAGGACTAAATTGTAAAAATGTGAAAGTTTAGGTGTAAAAGTGTAAATGTTCCTTAAAGAGTGTTTTGGACTAAATTGAATGAATATATGATTAAATAAGTTAATTTTTAATATATTTAGATCAAGAAAAGTGAAATACGGACTTGGATCGGGGAAAAGATAAAGTTATCGACTAATCGATTTGATTCGCCGTTTTAACATCCTAGGTAAGTTTGTATGTTATAAATTCATTTCAAATGTATTTTATATGCTTCGATATAGCATGAATTATGTTTATGAGATCACGTACAAGTTCAAAAATGATTCAATGAAGATTCAACAATTGGAAACCCGATTGAACCTTAGGAATAGTTTAGGATACTAGTGACATGTCAGTAGGTATACTTGAGTTGGCTTCGGGCCATGATTTAGCACTATGTGTGCGAGATAAACCGATTTGGATTCAGGCTATGCATATTGGCTGATTTGGCTCCGGGCCATGATATCAAAATTTCTGATAAGTTACCTTGGTTTGGCTATGGGCCATGGTACAGATACTTATCGAGTGAGACCTTGAGTATCCGACTTCTATTCCGAATGGTTCAACGGGTAAATGAAGGATATGATTGGATATGAGATTAGTATGAGATGGTACAAGTACGTATGGAAATGAGTTTAATAGTGAAAACTATGAAATTGATGAGTTTCTTGGTAAGTATATGAATGATCATTTGATAGTTTGAAATTTAATAGAATTGTTGATCATTGTTTTCCATTATATGAATGTCTAATGAATGATGTTAGTTGCTCATTGTTAACATACGAGCTTACTAAGCTATATAACTTATTTTGTTGCTTTTCCATGTTTTATAGTGATTTCAAAGCTAGCTTGGATTCGAGGATCGTCGGAGACTTCACCATACTATCCACTAACTCTTTGGTACATTTGAAACTATTTTTATGTATATGGCATGTATAGGTATTTGAGTCATTCTAGTTATATTTTGGTAATGACTTTGGCCTAATGAATTGGCTTGTAAATGCATATATTTTGGTTTGTATATATATCCATGAGTGATGGCTTAATTTTGGTATATTTGGTATGTTTGAATCATATGCATATATATGTGCTTATGTCTTGTGCTTATTGAGTTTGTTGTGATGATTGGTGATAATAGGTTCTATGGATGGTAAATTGATGTATAGTGGAAATACGTATGCTTTAACAATTTGGCCTAATAATGCAACTTTGATAATGGTCATTTTGATGATTGAGTAGACAAGGATGGGTATGAGTTTAGGTAGTATATTGTGGTACTTATGTGCCTTGAATTGGTTAGTATTGAAACGGTAAGATTTAGGCTTGATTTGGTTATTTTGGATTGTATATTATGCTATGGTTTGGTATCAATTGTGTAGGTCAAAATATGTACCAAATGGGGTGGCAAAATGGCTTGGTAAATAGCCTATTTTTGTCCACACGAGCAGAGACACGGCTGTGTGTCTCAGCCCTGTGTGACACACGGTCATGATACACGGCCGTGTGTCCCTTAGTGTTGATATTAGAACCAAGTCAGTGTGCTCCACACGGTCTCACACACGGGCGTGTGATCAGCCGTGTGGCACAAGTTAGTATACCCCTTAAATGGCACATGGCCTAGCACACGGGTGTGTGACTTGGCCGTGTTGCATAAGTTAGTATACCCTACAAATTTGACATGGCCTAGCACACGGCCTGGCTCACGGGTGTGTGTACCCAACACGAGCTAGACACACGGGCATATGATTGGCCGTGTGACCCAATTCATTATGTACCCCCTATTTTCACATGGCCTGTGAAACAGGTGTCTAGTAGCCATGTGACACACGGCCTGGTCAGACGGGCGTGTGTCCTCTGTTTGAAACAAAATTTGCTAAGAGTAGAAAAGTTTGTAGAGTTTCTGGTCTAGTCCCGAACCACTTCCAAATCATGTTTAAGGCCTCGTAGACTCTTAAGAGGGACAAATTGATTTAGATGAATGATGATTGACTAAATTGAATAATTGTATGTTAAATAGTTGTTTAATTGTTTCGTAAGTCTAGTAATGCTCTGTAACCTTATTCCGACATTAAACACAAGTGAGAGGTGTTACAGTGTGGACAAGAAATTGGCCAAAATCAAGCCATTTCCTTCACCCATTTCAAGCATGTACCTACAAGCCATTTGCACGCTTGTCCAAGGCATCAAAACATACAAAGCATGCACAAAATGACGAACTCAAATGACAAAATTCCATTCAACCAATATTTCATATAGGCACCTCAATCCAAACTAACATACCTAAACTTATGCATATTTGAACACATTGCTACCATTTTAAAACATACCATACTTGGCCTATACCATGTCAATATAATCTTACCATTTGGACCATTACTCACATGCATCAAAATCACCCAAGTGACACCAAACCAATTATTTCCAAATGGTACCAAACAATCAACATATATATACATACCAAAATCAACATTTAGCATTCAACTCAAACTTTAAACATAAGTCCATCTATACATGCCATTATACCCTTGATCAAAACTTCAAAAAATATCGATATATTTGCTGGATAGTGTGATAGATCTCCGACGAGCTTCCAAACTGATCGAGCTTCCGATAAACTACATAAAACATAGGAAAGAAAACTACATAAGCATATAATGCTTAGTAACTTCGTAAGTTATGAACATAACTTATGATTTCAATGCATAATCTTATAATATAAACATGATTCAATCCAACATAAGCTTGGCACAAGCCTAAGAATCATCAACAACACATGTTAGCATATTCAAACATAATCCACATGAATTTAACATAAGTAAGCCATTACACATGAACATAATTCATTTGAATTAATCATTTTCCTTAACATATCATAGTTTCAATGAAACTTATGAATTCAACCCTTTTCATAAATACATGACATAGTTCCTTTTTAAAACTTAGCATTTCTTTTCTTTTCATGCCCGTTGAACCGTTTAGAATATCATTGGATACGCGGGATAGCTCACACGAAGTGTGCTAAACATATAATCGGAACCTTTCATTTCCTTTACATCATTGCTCACATGAGCTATGAAATTAGCCTGCCCACACGAGATGTGGGTCAAAATGTAAGCTACACGATACTGCTCACACGAGCTGTGGAGTATCTGCAACAAATGCAGGACCTCAGCCATCGGTAGGACATTCAAGACCAGCACCCGAAACATGAAAAACCTAATGACATGTCATTTGTATCCTATGAATTCCTAAGGTTTGAACGGGGCTCGATAATCATCGTGACATTGTTGGATTTACATCATTCAATTACATAGCAATCAACATATTAACATATAGATCAATAAATAGCATTAAAACAATATATAATCATACAAACTTACCTCGATAACAAAGACATAAAAATGAGATCAACAATCCGAGGCTTTCGCTTTTCCCCTATCTAACTCCATACGAGGTCTATCTTGTTCTAAATATACAAATTCAATCCATTTAATAATTCTATTATTAAATTCAGTCCAAAATTCAAACTTTTGCAAAATTATATTTTGCCCCTAATATTTTAACTTCTTTACAATTTAGTTCTTAAGCTCGTAAATTGAAATTTATGCAATTTCATCAAAAATTCATGCTAACAAATTGCCTAGGGACTTATATCAACCCATAAAAATCCTCATTTCACAAATTTACCATGATATTTTACTACTTTAACAAATAAGTCCCTAAATGATAATTTCATAAAAAAATCACTTTAAAAAACTTGTTTATTTAATAATAATAACTCATAATCATTCATTAAAGTTTAAGAATCAAGCAAACATGCTCATGGAAAAACCCTAAACCTTTAACATTTTTCCAAATTAGTCCCTGGGCTAGTTAAATTAAGCTACAATTATCTCAAAAAACATAAAAAATCATTAAAAACAGGACAAAATATCACTTACATACAAGAGATGTATCTAGCCGAACCTGGCAAGCTTCCATAAAGTTTCTTTCTTTTATTTTTCGGTGGAAAAAGATGAAACTGAAGATGATATGTAACATCCTAAAATCTAGGGGTCTATATAATTTATGCAATTGCATGTTATGCTGGTTCTTTGTGTTGTTTAAGGGTGTTTAGGGGCTCTAGGGAGGCCTGGGGTCGAGTTTAAGCGCTGGTAAAATTTTGCATTTTGGGCACTTAAAGGGGGAGAGCTAGTGGAAGTATGATTTAAGAGTAATTGTTGGTATTGTGTTAACAAAAAGAGAAACGTTGTAACACCCCAAACCCAGCCCATTCACTACGACTGAATTTGAAATGCCACTGTGGAAAACGTTTGAAACAAATTTGAACTTAAGGATAAAACACAAAAATTTTGTTAAGTTTAGAAAATAGTGTTCATTAAAATTCTTAAGTAAGGTGTGGTGTTTATAAAAATATCCAGATTAAAACTTTACTATATATAGATTTAAATAAAAATCATTTGCAAATAATTCCTCAATTGTCAATCCATAATAAAACACAATAATAAACTTAATGAGAAACACTTAAAGACTTTAAATACTTTTAGGGCCTTATTACAATAATTGAATAATCAAAGTCTTGGAGATATAAATGCTTAATTAATTAAAAATATCATTACGCATGAAAATATGCTTCTGCATGGCCACCTTTGTATCCACTCCAACCCGATCCAAGCTTTACGCATCACCTGAAAGGTTTAAAATATTGGGTGAGTCAAACCAACTCAGTGCTTAGTCATTTCACATATCTCCACATATGGGCTTGGCCCATATCCACACAGTCCATACACATAAATATGCAATTATGAAGCCCATCCCAACCTAGGGTCCATCCATTACACCTACCTTGGCAGACCCCCTACTCAAGGCCGTGGCTAATCCACCACCGATCACATAATGATCCACATATCTTACCTTGGCAGACTTGCTGCTCAAGGCCGTGGCTGAGCCACCGATCCCATAGGGATCCCACATATCAATCAGTCCACGGTGATGCACACAGCTATCAACCGCCGAGATGGGCACTTAGCCAACACCTCCCTTGATGAAGCACATAGCTAACATCAAGCGCTAATGTAGCACGGGGCTAGCATTAGACCACGTACATAGTGTACACCCTTTCCTCCAATAGTCACATCCCAAGTCCCATGCATATATATGTGTACCATGGCAACATATTACTTGAAACAAATATACATCACATGCCATCACATTTTTATACATTCATCAATAATCATTTATTATAAGTAAATCAACGATTGATTATTCAATCACCCACCACAGTATTCACAATCTTAGCCCTTATTTTGGCTATCATTCACTTTATACACATACATGAAATAACACATATAACACATATAAACATTCAAGAGACAGTGCGATAACTACGCACCTAATTAGCACAATTGACTAAATCCTGAAACCCACGTCTAATGATTTGCACCTTTGCAATTGTAGAACTCCTTCCTACACCACCTAAGTTAGAATCGGCTAACATTATATACCAAAATGGCCTATGGTTGAAAATCACTACTGCCTTACCTTACGGATCTAAATCCCAAAATTTATCAAATAACTAGGGAACACGCGGCCTATGGTGTACCTTCGAGAAAAGAACTTCTCCTTCCATGATTCGGCCAAGATTAATAATCGAAATTAGTCCCTAAATTTTGATAAGTCTAAAATATAAAAGAATGGAAACTAAACTTGGATCTTACCCTTATTTGAAGGAATCGATTGCACCTTTACTTTAACCTTCGAGATTGGCTATGGCTAAATGATGCTCTCACAACTTTTGGCTTTTGGAGGATTAGAAAGAAAAGAGAAGGAAGAATAAAACTCAGAGGAATTTTAAGAGAGAAGGAGAATCGCTTAAGAAATTTGGCAAAGGAAGAGTGAATGAATGAATGAATGGCCTTCTTTCCCTTTTATAGCCGAAATTACTAGGCTAGAGTCCCCTACTTGGCCACCACTCTTCCTATGTGATAATTATCACTTTATCAAAAGAATTAATCCAACAATTATCTCTTAATTAGCCGAAATTCTAAAGGAAATAAAACTCATCTTTTAAGAGCCCACATGCCATCCACATCTCTTCTCTTTGTAGCAAAATAAAACTTCTTTTATTTACTTCCTAAGTGACTCGATCCACGGCCCAAATACACTTGCATGTGGCGCCATTTCAGAGGCCCTAAGTGGCATCTCAAGCCACTTTTCCAAGCCCAATTGTGTGTCAAATTTCACATACTTTTTCTCTTAAGGCCACCTTGCCTTAATTTCCTCTTTTAAACTTTAAAACTCGACATTTCTAAGTCATTTCTAAGTTTCCAAAAATTTTGTTTGGCTTTTTAAACTTGACATTTCCTTACATTTCTAGTTTCGTAAATGTTCACTTTCCTCTTTTGAATCATTTCTAAATCATTTTGCTAGTTTCCATAAATGTTCACTTTCCTCTTTTGAATCATTTCTAAATCATTTTTCTAGTTTCCATAAATGTTCACTTTCCTCTTTTTAACATAGCATTTCCATACATTTCCTTACATTTCCATACATTTCCTTACATTTTCATATATTTCCATACATTTCCATATATTTCCATATACATACATTTCTTACATTTCCAAGGTTCTAAAATGCACACCACATATCACAATAAACATGCTATTTTATAAAATTAAGCAAAGATGCACACAATGGGATTCAACCTCTTCCTCAAAGTACTTCACTTGATGCCATAACCCTTGCACCTTAGGTGGCGTCCCTTGCCACTTTTCCACATCACTTCTTGTTTTAACTTAAAACCAATAATTGTCCAAAGCTTTCTCTTCCATCCTAGGATTTTAAAAACCCTTAATTCACTTCCAAACACTGCCAAAACCTACTACTCATGAATTGTGCACAAACGCATAACCCCTAATCTATGATGTTACAAACGTGGCCTAGTGGAGTTGCTGAAGAAGTGAAATGTTCTGAGATGAAAAACTAAGATAAGGATAGGGGAAAGAATAACTGAGGTTTTGGGATGTGAGGTTCTTCTAGGGGTTTCCAAAAGAGGCCTAGGTTAGATGGGCCAGCTCGAGCTAGGATGCCAGTTGCTGTGGGTTAGTGGTGACCGTGTATGCAGTATGGGAAAACACATCCAGGGAATGTTGGAGAAGATCTGGTGGGTGTTTCAAATGGGGGTCTAGGATCATCTGATTAAGGACTGTCCACGGGAGTTGTTAGGGTACAGACAGTAGGTCAAGGATTTATGCTACAAAGGAGAGGTGGTCAATAGTCATCGAGAGGTCGTGGTCTAACCAAAGGGGGAAATAGGTTTGGACAAGGTCGTGGAGCACCGGGTAAAGGTGCTGGAAATACATATGCAAGGTAGTCGGGGTTGGTTTATATGGCTAGACATCGAGAGGATGGCGACGCACCAGATGTCATAATCGATACTTTTCTTATATTTGATGTGCCATTTACTGCTTTAATTGATATCGGGTCTACCCATTCATATGTTGTCTATAATGTATCTGGGACTCTAGGTATAAAATCTAAGATTGCTGCTAGAGAAATGTCTATGATTAGCCCTTTAGGACAATCTGTGGTAGTGAACAAGTTGTTTAGGGATGTGCCTCTAGAAGTTTAAGGAGTGGTGTTTTTGACAGATTTAATAGAACTGTCGTTGACAAGTTTGACCTTATTCTAAGCATGGACTGGCTAGTTAAGCACCGAGCGAATCTAGATTATACTGCTAAGCGTATGGTATTAAAGACTTTAGAGAACAAGGAGGTAATGGTGATAGGAGAAAGAAGGGATTATTTTTCCCATATGATTTCGGCGTTAAAGGCCAAGAAGTTGGTGCGAAAAGGGTATGAGGCATTTCTAGCTTTTTTTAGTGCATCTGGTGCTAAGGAATTATCAGTTGGGGATGTTAGAACCATGAAGGAGTCCCCGGATATTTTTCCTGAAGATCTTTTAGGATTACCTCCGAATCGCGAGGTGGAATTTGGCATTGAGCTACTTCGGGAATGACTCCGGTGTCTATTGCTCCTTATAGGATGGCGCCGAAGGAGTTGGTAGAACTAAAAGCTCAAATTCAATAGCTGTTGGACTTTGGATTTATCCGACCAAGTGTATCTTTGTGGGGAGCACCGGTATTATTCGTGAAGAAAAAGGATGGGTCAATGCGTATGTGTATTGACTACCGTCAGTTGAACAAGTTAACTATTAAGAACAAATACCCGCTACCAAGGATTGATGAATTGTTCGATCAGTTGCGAGGGGCTTTAATTTTTTAGAAGATCAATTTAAGATCGGGATATCATCAGTTGAGGGTCAAAGAGGCAGACATATACAAGACAACATTTTGAACTCGTTACGGGCATTACGAGTTTTTAGTTATGCTGCTCGGATTAACGAATGCACCAGCCTCTTTTATGGATATGATGAATTGGGTCTTTCAACCCTATCTAGATCGGGTTCGTGGTGGTATTCATAGACGACATTCTGGTGTATTCAAGAATGGAAGAGGAGCATGATTTTCATCCACGGGTTGTGCTGTAGATATTAAGAGAGAAGCAACTGTACGCCAAATTTAGTAAGTGTGAGTTTTGGCTAAGGAAGTGACCTTTTGGGGCATGTTGTGTCTGTTGAGGGGATTATGGTTGATCTCAAAGATCGAAGTTGTATTGGATTAGAAGTCACCAAGGTCAATGTTAGAAATTTAAAGTTTTCTGGGTTTGGCTGGGTACTACAGAAGGTTTGTTGAGGGGTTTTCATTGATTGCTGCACCCCAACTAAGTTATTGCGTAAGGGAGTACCATTTTTGTGGTTAGATAAGCAGCAAGAGGAGTTTTGAGAAACTAAAAAAGAATCTGACTGAAGCGCCAGTGTTGATTCATCCTGAGGTAGGGAAAGAATTTGTTGTTTATTGTGATGCGTCACATACAGGCTTGGGTTGTGTGCTGATGCAAGAAGGGAAAGTAATGGCTTATGCATCTCGTCAACTAAGGCCGCATGAGGTAAACTATCCCACTCATGACTTAGAGCTAACCGCTGTAGTGTTCGCATTGAAAATATGGAGACGCTACTGTATAGGGAAAAGTCAATTATTTATATGGATTATAAGAGTCTGAAGTATCCCCTTACCCAGAAGGAGTTAAATCTCAAGCAGTGGAGGTGGATAGAGTTGCTGAAGGACTATGATTGCTTGATCGACTATCACTCGGGTAAAGCCAATGTGGTAGCAGATGCCTTAATTCGGAAGGTGGTGTCTGAGTTTAGAGCTATGTTTGCTCATCTCCGCCTTTATGAGGATAGTAGTTTGTTGGCAGAACTTCAGGTGAAACCGTCTCGGGTTAATCAGATTAAGGAGAAGCAATTGTTGGACGAATCATTGGGTTCTTAGCTTCAGCAAGTGAAAAGTGGTGAGATGATGGATTTTGGGCTGAATAGTGAAGGGATATTACGTTTCCGTGGAAGAGTTTGTATGCCTAAGGATTCTGAGTTAAGACAGATGATTCTACGAGAGGCGCATAGTAGCCCATACAACAAGATGTACCGAGACCTAGGTGAACATCATTGGTGGCCAGGATTGAAACGTGAAGTCACCGGCTTTGTGAGCAAGTGTTTGACTTGTCAGCAGCTGAAGGCGAAACATTAGTTGCCTTTGGGTTTGCTGCAACTGGTGAAGATTCTGCTTTGGAAGTGGGAGAGGATAACGATGGATTTTGTTAGTGGGCTACCCCTGACACCTACTAAGAAAGATCTAGTGTGGGTAATCGTTGACCGATTGACTAAGTCCGCGCACTTCATATTGGTTCAGACGGACTACTTGCTTCAAAAGTTGGTCAGGCTGTATGTGGCGGAGATTGTAGGGCTACATGGGGTACCAGTGTCCATCATATCAGATAGGGACCCTAGATTTACATCTCAGTTCTGGAAGGCATTGCATGAAGCTTTGGGTACCAGGTTGGACTTCAGTATAGCATTTCATCCTCAGACTGATGGTTAGTCGGAGAGGGTAATTAAGATCTTGGAAGATATGTTAAGGGGCTGTGTAATAGACTTTAGAGGCAGTTGGGAAGGCTATTTACCTTTATCAAAATTTGCATACAATAACAACTACCAGTCCAGCATGCAGATGGCACCCTACGAGGCATTGTATGGTCGTAGGTGTCGTACCCCTACCTGTTGGACAGAATTGGGTGAGCGGCAGTTGTTGGGTCCGGAATTGATCTCAGAAATGGAGGAAAAGGTTAAGCTAATTTAGGAACAGTTAAAAGAAGCTATGGATAGATAGAAATCGTATGCAGATTTGAAGCATAAGGAGATAGAATTTTCAGTGGGGGATCATGTCTTCTTGAAAGTCTCACCTTGGAAGTAGGTCTTAAGATTTGGACGGAAGGGCAAGTTGTGCCCTAGATTCATCGGGCCCTATCGAGTGTTGAAACATGTTGGACTAGTTGCTTATCAACTTGAGTTACCCCCGAAGTTGAATCAGATACATAATGTGTTCCATGTTTTGATGCTGAGGTGCTACCATTCAGATCCATCTCATATAGTGCCGATGGAGGAAATTGAAGTTAGACTTGACCTACCTTTTGAAGAAAAACCTGTACAGATCTTGGATCAGGATGTTAAAGTGTTAAGGAGGAAGTTTATTCTACTGGTTAAAGTGTTGTGGCGGAATCACGATTCGGAAGAAGCCACTTGGGAACTTGAGAAGGCAATTCGACAGCAAAACCCTCATCTCTTTTAACCAGGTAAAATTTTGAGGCCGAAATTTCTCTAAGGGGGTAGAACTATAACATCGTAAAATCTAGGGGTCTGTATAATTTGTGCAATTGCATGTTATGCTAGTTCTATGTGTTGTTTAAGGGTGTTTAGGGGCCCTAGGGAGGCCTGGGGTCGAGTTTAAGCATTGGTAAAATTTTGCTTTTTTGGGCACTTAAGGGGGGAGAGCTAATAGAAGCAGGATTTAAGTGTAATTGTTGGTATTGTGTTAACAAAAAGAGCAAGGTGGCCTAGTGGAGTTGGCATCACTTGTGTAGCAAGGGAAGTGGGGTTCGGATCCCATGGCATGCAAATTGTGGGTTTATTTTTATGCTAAAGGAGAAGAAGAGGTAGAGTTGGAATGGGATTCTACTAGGGGAAGGTTTGAAGTGGTCAAACCGTTTGAATAGGTGATTGAGAGTGGATTGTGGAGCAAATCAAGGAGAGGATCGTGGGAGTTGGTGAGTGAAGGTGTTTGGCCAAAAATGGGGAGGTGCTTAGGGAACATAATCGATTTTGGTTAATGTGTGTATGCCAAATTCTCTTTAGCTTCCTAGGCAATTTTAGCACATTCAGTCATAAGTGGATAGAGAGTGTGTCATTTTTCTAAGTGTTCATTTGAGAGAGAGTTTATTCTTTTTGCTTTTTGGCTAAAAACATTTCGATTGCTTCCATTCTCTTTGCCGAAACCTCTAGTTCTATTCTCTTGTTTTTTCTTTCTCTTATCCTTCAATCTTTCTTGATGCACATTATAGCCAAACCTCCCTTCTACTCATTTGTTTATTCTCTTTTCTTTGATCGATAGCCACCCTACCTACGTTGCTTCTTGTGGTCAATTGCTTGGTGTTTTTCTTTTGGGGGGACGAATCTTTTCTTCCAGTCGACTTCTCTTTGGTCTAAGGTAATGATAATTCTTTCTTTCTTTATTTTCTTTCCTTTTTCCCTCCTATGTTTCACATAGCTGATTGTGCCATTCCTGTTTCTCCAAGTTTTTGTCTAACTCTTTCTTTTCTTCTCTCATCATGGAACACATATTACGGTTCAAAGCCATAGTCGAATCCTCTAAGGCCTTCTAGGTACAAACCGCGTTGGGGACCTTCGACAATTATTGGTAAGTCATTATGGCCGAAGAGGGAAATTGGGTGGTCGTTCACCATTTTAGGTTCATTCAGGTCGAAGGGCCATTTCTTTATTATTCTAGAATCAACATCACTAACTCGTGCTCTTTCTCAGGGACTCGATTTTGTGATCGGAGGTAGTGAACCAAACTCTCAAACGTAGCAAGGAGTTGCCGACGTTCTTAGTAAGTGGCATGAATTGGGTTGTCGTTTTCAATCTAATGGGTACGTCTTACTAAGATTAAGGCTAATTGTTTAAGTGTATGGATTCATAGGTGCATAATCTCGAGGATTCAATATATGCTCATATCAGGTGTGTAATCTCACACACTTTCGATTGTTTGCATATATTACATTGCGAATCGGCCAAAAGCCAAAAAGCCAGAAACCGACATCTGTGACCACTCGAGTGTGCGAGCGCTCATAGTGGTAAAATGAGGCACGAGTAAAGACGATAAGTCACTGAGAGTGTCACAAGCACTCTTGCGAAACTAAGGCTGTAATGGGCCTAATCGAGCCGATCGAGCTTAACGGGCCCTATGGGTTTTTCAGCCCACACGGACGAAATTGTTGAAAAACAGTTTAAGGGTAAGGGGTGGTTGCGAAATCTAGAAAACTGAGATAAAAAACGTGCATAGTGGGCCACACGAGCTTGTGGGCCCGTTTGGGCCTGAAATAGATTTTTGGCCCATAGCTCTGTAAAAACCCCATAAGGATCTTGTGTTGTAAGAGACGACATTGGGCTTTCGAAAAGCCCTGAATAGATAAAATTACCAAATTACCCTTAGTGGATAAATTACAAAAATACCCTCAGTGGGTAAATTACTATTATACCTTCAAGGGTGGATTTAGCATGCTAATGTGTTTTTTTCAGTATATTTTCTATGTGGTACATTTTGAATACATTAAATTATTATGTCATGACATCCTGCATGGGATTGGAATAATAATGATGATCGGGGAAGTGTAATCTGGTGGCTCTGCCACATATTCCGGTGGCACTGCCACAATTTATATAGTGGCTATGCCACATGTATTTTGTTGTTTTGGTGGCTTCGCCACAAATTTGGCGATGAGCAGCATGACTGCCATCGAGGTGTGTAGCGGATGTAGGGTTGATTGTAGAAATCCCCACAGGTGTGTTAGGCTGGTATGGGTGGTGTGTAGCGGACAGATTCTTAGGTTGGGTTGGGATGCATTGCATGTTTTATCTGTTTTACCATGCTAATAGGGCTAAGGCCCAGTTTGATTCTGTTTGGGCCTCGGGCCAGTTCGCTTCTGTTTGGGCTAAGGCCCAGTCTGCTTCTGTGGGCTCAGGCCCAGTTAGTAACCGATTAGGGGATTACACACTGAGTTCTCGTAACTCACCCCTCTTCTTAGTCTTGCAGGTGATCCCCAGCACTGAGGATTTTGAGCTGTGAGGTACTCCGTGATGGCCATACATCGAGATTTTAGTAAACTTTTGTTTTACCTTATTTTGAGATTTATTTAAATTTGGGTTTAATATTTTGTAATAAGGCCATTGGACTTAAGGTTTCTTTTAAACTTTCATACCCGTTATTGCTTATTATTTTATGTCTTAATATGAGGGTTTTCCTAAAAACTTTGATAACTGCTCTC
This sequence comes from Gossypium rotundifolium, assembly GCA_025506655.1. Lineage (NCBI taxonomy): Eukaryota > Viridiplantae > Streptophyta > Magnoliopsida > Malvales > Malvaceae > Gossypium > Gossypium rotundifolium. The sequence continues at coordinate 138,746,505 of CP106722.1, forward strand.
CAAAATCTCACGTTTTCTGTGACTCACTGAATCGAATTTCTGTTATAAACAAATTCTCCAGAAACAATAACAATAATGTTTTTTTCAAGAAAACTCTAAAAATTAAATTGGGTTTTTCATAAACAACAAGCTCGAAGTTTCAAAAAGATTACAAACTTTTAACAGAAGCGCAAGTTTAAAACAACCCTTCTATGTGACATGTTAGATCCAATCATAACGTCTAGGCCGGGTTTGGGGTGTTACATGATATCTTTCGTATTCCTTAATTTACATAACATATTTATTAATTTACTAAATTAACCTTATAAATTAACCTTAAAATCATTTCATTTTATGTCCATAAGTATCCAATAATAATAATGGTCTAATTAGCATCTAATTCCTCTTACGTTAAAGTTTCATAGCTATTGGATACCTTTAACTACTAGAACTCTACTTTTGCACATTTTACGATTAAGTCCTTTTTACTTAATTAAGCATACAAACTCAAAATTTCTTAATAAAATTTTTATACGACACTACTAACATATCGTAGACATTAAAATAATAATAAAATAAAAATTTTCTCATCAGATTTGTGGTCCCGAATCCACTAGTTTGATTTTACTAAAAATGGGCTATTATAGACTCATCTTCTTGACGTTGCTCGATTGGTTGGCCATTGATAATTGTTGCTAGCAATCCTCTCAATGATTTCATAAGCCTCGTTGTAAGACTTAGAAAGGAGAGCACCATTAGCAGAAGCATCCACTACCATCCTTGTACGATCATTGAGATCGTTATAGAACATCTCTAATTGGATGCAATGAGGGATTCCATGATGAGGGCATCTTCTTAATAGTTCTTTAAACCTTTCCCATGCCTCATATAAGGACTCGTCATCCAACTGTTGGAACATAGTAATCTCATTCCTCAACTTAGCATTCTTACTAGGTGGGAAGTACTTCATAATGAATCTTTCTGCTAACTCTTGCCATGTGGTAATGGAATTTGGTGGTAATGAGTTCAACCAAGCTTGAGCTTTGTCCCTTAGTGAACAACTTTAATCATAGTGCATCTTTAGGTACTCCGGATAATTTGAAATAATCACTTACCTCCATAAATAATCTTAAGTGACGGTGAGGATCTTCGGTAGACATTCCACTAAATTCACCCACTATTTGAAGCATTTAGAGCATGACTGGCTTCAACTCGAATTGTTGTGCCTCAATTTTGGGTCTCCTAATACCCGAATTAAGCTCATGAAACACTGGCACGACATATGGTCTTAGAGCTCTATCCCTATCATCAATAATAAGGATAGGATTTTGAATAGGGTTTGCTCTATTTCCTTAATTCAAACTTTCAAGGTTCTTCTCTTCGATCCTTCTTTGAGTTACTTGTCTTCTTCTTTGTCAAAAAGTTTTTCAGGATCTACGGGGAGTAAAACGATAATTCGATCGATACTCATAAACACTTGAAAGAAAAACAAAAAAAAATTCTAAGTTAAAATTGAACAGAAAAAATTTAACCAAAATGCAAAAATTAACAAATTCACAAATAATGACTTTTAAAATAGTCCCCAGCAATGGCGCCAAAAACTTGGAACAACTGAAATGTGCAAGTGTACACAATCGCAACAGGTAATAAAATGATAAGTTAATGTCGAGTTATCGTACCCACAGGGACTGTGAAAGAAAAATATTTATGAAATGTAAATCAAACACTTTTGTAATGGGAACAATATTTTGTTTTGAAAAAGTGATTTAAAAACTAAAAAAAACTAAGTAATAAAAATAAAAAGTTAAAATTCCAATGCATGATTTCAAAAAGATGAGTTTTAATCAATGTGACATAATTGTGTTAGATCAATTACATTCATTAAATTAGAATTACTAAACCCATGTTCATGTTGTTATGACTATTTTCACGACAACTTGGCAATTTGTTAACTACTGCTCATGCATACTTACTAAATTAACCAATCTCTTGAACATTTTTCAATGTCAATTCAAACATTTAATTAGTCTTCCTAAGCACATATAAGATTAAGTGAGGTAACAATATATTTCTATATTAAAATTGTTTAATAACACTAATCTTGCAAGTTATGCAAGGCTAATGTACCATTTAATATCGTCACTAATTTAACCTTCAGCTACCTTAGAAGATTAAGCATGTACCAACTAAATACTGTGTCAATTAATTATAATTTCAATACATTTAATAATGAATTCATTCGTTACCTTACATTTTATAATGCATGTATAACATAAGCATGGTTTTATTTAATTGAACAACTCACCAAGGCCTATTGATCGTCTAGAATTGTCGAGTTTTAAAATTTGTAAAGAGAATGATCAAACCTGGAAACTAACTCAGACAACGACTTAAGGCAAGTGCACCTATCGAACAGCAAGACTGGATTATCAAACCCAAGGGAATTAAAGGTACTGATACTCACTTTCTTTCTATTATTTAGCCTAAATATGAAGTGATTGATTGATTAAATTAAAAACTAACTAATTACTAAACTAAGACGCCAAGACAAAAAGAAAAAATTGAAGAAATAGCTTTTAGAACAACTCAGTTGATTACAACAATACCCTAGAAGGAATCCACCTAGACTTCACTTATTATCTAACACTGAACCAGATGATTTATTCACTTAGCTTGATCCGTAAGACTCCCTAATTTATATTAAACCCCTCTCGAGGCGAATAACGTCTAATCCTAGGTTGATTAATTGAAATCTCTTTCTAATTAAAACCCCTAGAATCACATTAACTCGATCTATGGACTCCCATATTAGGTTTCACCCTAATCCGGCAAAATCTCGTCACCCTATCTCTAGGCGCGCGATCAACTCCGCTTAATTATGCTAGATCTACTCTTAAACAGGGACATTTCCTCCACCACCTAAGCACATTCGACTTGAATCAATATTCCAGAAATATTAACATAAGAATTAAGCACACATAATTAAGAACAAACTAAATATTTAACATATAGTTTAGAAAACAACAATAAGATTCATCAAGGTTTCATTCCCTTCAAGTATCTGAAAGGTTTAGTTCATAATGATAAAATAAAACATCTCAAGAGAAAAGATAAAACAAAACATAAGAAATCCCTAAAACCCCCTGAAGGAAATGAAGGAGAGATCCGCCGTCATGAGTAGGATTTCGGCTTCTTGAGATGAATCAACTGGCTATCTTCGAGTGATTCCCACGAATCTGTCCTTCTGGCTCGGTTTCATGGCCTAGCTGGCTGCTTAACTGATCGCCCCCTTTCAAGTTACACTTAGGGTTTTTATACAGGCTCTTGGAATGCGTTTCTTTGTCCCTAAGTATCCTTTTTTGAGTGAAATTCCCCTTTTCCACGACAGGGCCACGGCCATGGCACACGCCGTGTAAATCGACTTTAGGCCGTGTTTCGATTATGTTTATTTAGGCACACCGTGTAAATCGTGGTTAGGCCGTGTTTTGGTTCTGTTGATTGAGGCACAGCCGTGTAAATTGAAGTCCAAGCCATGTTGATTTCCACTTTAGCCCAAATTGGCGCGTTTTAAGCCTACTTCTCGTTCTTTTCGTCCCTATGTGCTTTTCTGAGTATAAAAACATGAAAAGAAAGGATTAAGAGCACCTTTTTTCATAAATCAAGGAATAAATCATCCAAAAGTATGCTAAATGTAGGATTAAAATATGTTACTTTTACGGTTTATCAAATACCCCCACACTTAAGCTTTTGCTTGTCCTCAAGCAAAATTCTCAACTTTACAATTAAAACAAACTTTCCACAATTCATAATTCTCATCAACAATTCCACGTCATAATTCATAGATAATTCATACATTGATAATTTAACTCAAAGACTCCTAAAGATTCAAACAATTCTAAGTCATGTATTTTGTAGCATGTAAACATAGGTGTCTCCCCTTATCTAAATGATTACCTCTGATTCAAAATCGACAAGGATTGACATCCTCACTAAAGATTCACTCAAAGCACTCAAAGTGTTTAAGGTTCAAGAAAAAGCACTCGTAAGTCGAACCTAAAAAGCTAATCCCATAGGCTTGCCTGAAAATCAAATCTCCACCATTGTAATATGAGATGATACACAAATCACAAGGTCTTTAATAGGGTTGTAATGGGGCTTGGGTTAAATGTGTGGATAAAGGATGAATTAGAAGATTTTAGAATCGAGATTGAATTGACAAATTACCTAACTAAAAACAATGAACTAGAAAATAAATGATTACATCAATTGAAACTTTGACACTAATAATACGAGCTTTTTCTTTGATAATTGTAATTTAGATGTACAAGCTCACTTTTTATATTACTAATACTAAATATAGTTTGATTTTTTTTAAGAACAAACTTAAATGAATATATAATAAAGAGAGAAATTTGTCAACTGAAATAAACTAATTAGGCAACTGGTCAAATCAATTCTCGATAGAAGGGTAGTCAAAAAGAATGGTGATAACAAATACAAAGGTTTTTGGTTAATATTAGTGGGTGAATCAATTTGTTAGGATCAACGGGGTTCACTAGGGGTTAATTATGTAGGTAGGCTTTTTTAGTGGAGTGAGTGGGTTAAAACCTAAGTGCCTTTATCATCTCAGTATATCAAATCAATAATGTGGTCTTGACATGTATGATCGAGGCAAGTTCTAGAATTACAATTCAGTGTTGACACACTTATAATCAATAAAGTGAGCATGGAAAAGAATATATGCTCTGTAAGTATCAAGTCTCACAAAAATTATAGGTATTTGACATCAATCCTGTAACACCCCAAACCCGGCCTAGACGTTACGACCGGATCTGGTATGCCACAAGGAAAGGTTGTAAAAGAAACTTCGCGATTAAAATTTTTGAGTTTTGTTTTACAATACAAAAATCATGGTCATTGGTTTTAGGAAAATGTGCCATTTTGATTAGCTTTTGAAGTTCTAAGAAAATCCCAAGTTTAATTATTTATTGCTTGTGATCCATTTGTTCACATTTTTGGAAAACAGTTATTACATTTTTAGGGAAACCCCGTATTGATCAATTCATAAGAGATAACAACTGAATAAAAGCAAAATCCAAATTAAAATCCCGGAGGCCTTATTACATAACAAATTCCCAAATTTAAAATAAGTTTAAAATAAAGAAAAATAAGATTTACGAAAGAAGTAACGCATGGCCACCTTAGAGTCCTTCTTAGCTCCAAATCCACAACTAGGGGTTACTTGCAAAATTAAGCAGAGGGGTGAGTCACCAAGACTCAGTGTGTAATTCCCCTTACGAACATAATTTGGCCTAAGCCCATAAAAGCATATTGGGCCTTTGCACACACGATATAGCATATTAAAAATGTATGCAATGCAGCCCAGCCTAATCCTACTTTTCCAACCTCTATAACACCGAATCAGCCAAACGCCCGTGGCACCAAGCCACTACGGTACCAAACCACTGGTGGTTCCAAACCACTGGTGATAGAGTCACTAAATATAATATGTGGGACCAACCCACTGTGGTACCAAACCATTGGTGACAATCCCTGATAATAATATGTTGGGCCAACCCACTGTGGTACCAAACCACTGGGACGAGTCATAGAAATAAACTATGTGGTGCCAAACCACTGAGATAGAGTCACTGGATAAATTATGTGGGGCCAACCCACTGTGGTACCAAACCACTAATGACAGTCTTAGAATGACACTTTCCCTTTTCACATCATAACCCAAGCCCATGCACATATTGACATAATGATATGAATGCAACATACTCCCAAAGAACAATGGTGAATTATATCATACATTCATATAATCAAAAGTAGAATTGTATAGGTACTTACCCAGTGTCGCCAACTTTACTCCGCGAGGGTATCTCAACTATCAAGTCAATCGTTTTGGTATTCATCCAACACAGTTAATAACACAAATAGTAAAGAAGCGTGTGAGTATTACACACAATCACGCTGATCAACCCCTAAGGGTATAATGGTAATTTTACCCACTGAGGCTATTTCAGTAATTTACCTACCAAGGGTAATTTGGTAATTTCACAAACTAGGGGTATTTTGGTAATTTTGCAAACCAGAGGTATTTCGATAATTTCACAAACCATGGGTATTTCAGTAATTTTGCAAATCAGGGAATTTTGGTAATTTTGCAAACTAGGGGTATTTTGGTCATTTTACAAATTAGGGGCATTTTGGCCATTTTACAAATCAAGGTATTAATGACCCAAGTATTTTAAATAGAGATAATGATGTGAATGGGTCTAAGGCCTATTCTCAGCCCAAGTGGGCCCACACACTCATGTGGCCCATTTAGCCCAAACCTAGCCACATATATGAGATTCACATAGTCTAGTTCATTATCTACTACTCAATCATACAATTTACTCATATGGGCTCTCGGGCCCATTGGGCCCACTTGGCCCCTTTCGGGCCATCATGGCCCAACAACCCACACCCACAAGAATACTAATAGTGGCCTCGACTATAGCGTCGAAGCTTCCACACATGCCCTTGCACACTCATGTGGCTGCCATCGCCATGTGACCGGTATTTTGGCAATTGCCGCTCTACAACTAGAGTAGAGAGAATACACACCTGATAGGAATCTGGTGCTAATCCGCGCTCTGACCACTCCTGCATCCAATGCCAACCAAGTATGCCTACTCTCATCCTAGGCAGCTCTATATATAGCTAGCTTCTCACCTTCCTTCTTTGTATCTTTCCGATGTGGGATCCCTCTGTTAGCAGAGTTTAAATCCAACTCAAACTCTTACCGTCCAATCCGCAAAATAAACACTCCTTTACTTTCCGTGAGATTCAAACCCAGGCTCCCTTGTAGCATAATACATGCCGCTAGTCACTAGGCCACAAGCTCCTCTTGTGTCTAAAACCATGCGCAACTAAATATAAATCTATGGCCAAATTCTAAAGTCCATATAAAAAGAAAACCAAAATGCAAGAGCCAAGGCTTGAACCTTGGACCTCCTCCCTTCCTTTTGGCATCACCCATTTGCCTCTTATGGGGCGTCACTTTTCCACTACACCACACACTCCACTTGTGTCATTTTCTCCACATTTTATTCTTAAAGCCTACCTACTAACTCCCAGGGTTTTATTCACGTAAAACCAAAATTTTTCCTAAGCCCAAGTTTGATCTTGGGACTTCATAGAAGCCCCATAACCTTCCAAAATCACTCACCTACTAGATCCAACTTGCATTAAAGCCGTTCTCTTATCCTCAAAAATTTTAAACGCTACTATGCCCAAGGCCCATTAGGCCCAATTCTACTAGGCCCAATTTTGGGATGTTACAAATCCCTGTAAATTTCAAACTTTAAGGTAATATTCAAATTCAGTTCAACAACCTAATTTTTTTTGAGAAATGGACTTATCATGCTTGATTCTCTAGTATCTTAAAATTTAAATCATCAATGCACAATTAACTATGACTTAATCCAAAACATATTAATAAAAATCATAAATCATTAGAAATTTCACCCTAATTAGTAATATGAGAAAAATCCTTAAAGACTAGATAAAATTTAGGGTTTTGAGAATAATGCTAAAAGTTAGGTACTTTTACCCCCATACTTAAGATGTACGTTGCCCTCAATGTACAAAGATAGTTAAATAATCACGTAATAATAAAATCAAAAGAGAAGGGGAGGAGTGAACACTTCCTGAATTTCGGATGACTTCAGGAGCTTGGCAGTGGTCGTGGTAGAAAATGAGTTGGAGGTGCGGTGGTGGCATTTTCTATGGTCCTAGTAGGGTGGCTACCGACAAGCATTGTGCTAGTTGAAGAAATTGGGTAGCTTGGAAAGACATAACCAGGAAATCTCGATAAACTTAAAAATATACTAATAAAATAATTAAGGACAAGAAAAATAAAAAGAAGGAGACTAAGAAGAAAACTGAAATTAAAAGAAAAGATTAATTGACTAAGGAGTCCTTGTTGATAGATGGTTCGGAAAGTGGGTATGACTTCTAAGGCTGCGGAGGGGTTGTGGTCGTGGTTCCGGTGTGATTCTCTAGTGGCCTGATGAACCTGACACTAAGAAACTAGAATAAAAAAACTAATTTAAGCAGAAAAGAAGTATAGATAAGGAAAATAAAGGAGATGAGAAAAGAAAAATAGAACCAAAAAGGTTTCAAAGATCCTTGGCGTGTTGAGTAGTTGAAGCTGCTGGCATGAACTCATGTGAATCGGTCTCCTTTGAGGATATTGTGGTTGGCCTCTTATGCTTCTTTGACATGATATAGCTTAAGGGTCTAGAGAATTTGTAAGGCGAGGGGAGAAATCTGGTAGTGGGAATGGAGAAGAGAGGTGGAAAGTAGAAGAATGGGGAGGGTGGGGTTAGTGTTTAAATAGGGGCTTAATTCTAGTATGTTCCCACACCCGTGGCCAGAGGGCATGTCGTTTCACACGATCGCCTCGCACGTCCATGTGTCTAGGCGTGTTGATTCTCCATGCCCTTTTTTAGCAAGCCACACCCGTTGGTGAAAAGTCAGTATGTTGGCACGGCTGGGTAGCACGAGCGTGTCCAGCCTGTGTTAGGCAAGTCAGTGTCATCCACGGCAGTGTGACACGGCCGTGGTGTGGGGCATATCATTTTGCCCATGCCCATCTGTAGTTTGCCACAGTCGTGTATAATCTCTCAATGTCACCCATATCCACATCGCACAACCGTGGTGCGGTGGTTGGGTCCATGACTTTGAAAAAATTAATTCGTTATGACTCATACCATCACTGCCATGTCAACACGTCGATTTGGAGTACCCACACGGCCATAGCCACGGCCGTGTGCTAGGCCGTGTGGTCTGAGAATCTACACTTTTCATTTATTAAAATTCTGGAGAAGGAGAAAATAAAAATAGAAAAGAAATAACCAAAAATATAAATAAAGAGATAGTGTTAATGCTCGAGTTGCCTCCCGAAAAGTGCTTGTTTAAAGTCTTAAGCTAGACTTTCTTTTCGTTTGTATAATCATAGTGGTTTGAAGGTTTGAACATCTTCCCTCATACTATCGATTTTATATTCATGATCAATTTTAATTCGGGAAAAATTTACCTTAAAAGTGCCGAATATGGGATTACTTACCTCGACTGTTCCATATGGAAAGATATTTTTTACCTCGAGAGGGATGTGTGCGTTTGAATTCAGGTTTGGTGTGGTGATGCGAGATCTGCTTTATGTAGTCATACCTGATCTCTTATTTTGAAGTGATTCGATGTCCTTACAAGTTGTTCTAGGGTTTCTTGGTTTTACTTCACGTGGTTTTGGTTCTTCTTTAAAGTGGGTCTTCCTCTCCCATAGTTTGTCAAACTCAAGGCTTCGTTCCTCATATATTTCTTCTTTGTTGGGACGAGGTTTATGATCCGCCTAGGTTTGTAGCTTTGTGTTTTTTCCTATGGTGAAATAGAATTGTTATCAACTAAATTTAGTTTCTCACCTTCATCATTCGATGTCCTGGCCAAGTCAAGAGCTTGTAATCTGATCGATTCATCACCTACACTGAGTATAAGTTCTCCTGCACCAACATCAATCTTAGTTTTGGAAGTTGCTAAAAAGGGTCCCCCTAAAATTAAAGGAATCTAATTGTCCTCATCCATGTCTAAGACAACAAAATCAACTGGGAAAACAAATTTCTCAATTTTTACGAGAACATCTTGAATAATGCCACTAGGAATTCTAACTATTTTATCAACTAATTGTATACTCATCCTAGTTTGTTTGGGTTTCCCTAGACCTAGTTGTTTAAACATTTTATAAGGCATGCCATTTATACTTGCCCCTAAATTAGCTAATGCATTATCAATGGTTATTCTACCAATTAAACATGGAATTGTAAAACTCTCTGGATCTTTTAACTTTCATGGTAGTTTATTTTGCAACATTGCTGAGCATACTGCGTTCAGTTCCATATGTGGTTCCTCGTCTAACTTACGCTTGTTCGCCAAGAGTTGTTTTAAAAATTTTCTCAAATCTGGTATTTGTGATAGAGCTTCAAGTAGTGGTAAGTTAATATGTAATTTTTTAAAAGTTTAAGAAACTTACCGAACTGTTCCTATGTATTGTCTCTCTTCAATGCTTCGGGATAAGGTATGCGAGGTTGGTACTCTTTAATTACTAGTTTTGGTTTTTCTTGTGTTACCTCAATTTTACCTTCTTCTACCTCACTTTCTTGAATTGAATTGGGTTCATCTAACCCTACATTTTCCTGAGCTGTTATGGCTTGGATTTGCTCCTATGGGTTAATCTCGGTGTTGCTTGGTAGATGCCCATGTGGTCGTTCAGACATTAACTTTGCAAGTTGTCCAACTGACTTTGTAACTTCCCCGACTGACTTAGTAAATTCCCCAACTTGGTTCTTGATCCCTTCCATCGATGTTTGTTGTGTTTTCAGTGTTGCCTCGGTGTCATGGAGATGGTTTTTTGTGGCTGCCATGAATTTTGTCAACATCTCTTCGAGGTTGGGCTTCTTTTCATGTGGATAAGGCTGATTTTGGAAATTCGAGGGAGGTTGTTGTCTTTGATTTCCTTGATTTCCTTGACCTCCCCACGAAAAAAATTGGTGGTTCCTCCAACTTGGATTATAGGTATTACTATAAGGATTATTGTTAGATCTGAAATTATTACCTATATAGTTCATTTGTTTGTTTTCTGTGCCTTGTTGGTAGGGTGGGTACTCAGGATTTGCCACAGTTCCACTTGCATCGCATTGCATTACTGGATGTACCTGCGAAGAACACAAACTATCAAGCTTTTTATTCATCATCTCTACCTGTGTTGATAGCATGATTATTGCGTCGAGGTTGAAAACTCCGACTGATATTCTTGGTTTTGTACTTGTAACTTGCCACTCATATATAATTGTTAAGTGGCAACTCTTCAATGAATTCATAGGCTTCTTCAGGAGTTTTGTTATTCAGAGTTCCACCGATGGCTGAATCTATTAGTTGTCTCATTGAGGGATTTACACCATTGTACAAAGTTTGCACTTGTAGCCATAAAGGTAATTCGTGGTGTGTACATCTCCTCAAGATATCCTTGTATCTCTCCCATGCGTCGTATGATGTCTCTAAATCCATCTGCACAAAAGAAGAAATATCATTCCGTAATTTCTCCATTTTGGCCGGTGGAAATATTTAATAAAAATTTCTCGGTTATTTGATCCCATGTGGTTATGCACCCTCGTGGTAATGAGTTCAACCATTCTTTAGCTTTATTCCTTAATGAAAGGGAAATAATGAAGCCATATGGCATCGTCAGAAACGCCATTTATTTTGAAGGTGTCACAGAACTCTAAAAATTTAGCTATATGAGTATTCGGGTCTTCGTCCTACAAACCATCAAATTGAACAAATTGTTGAATTATTTGTATAGTGTTAGGCTTTAATTCAAAATTATTAGCAGCTATAGTAGGCCTAACAATACTAGATTCTGCTCCTGTTAAATGAGGTTTAGCATAATCATACATAGTACGCGGAGCATTATTCTCTGCCACATCTCGTGGTGGATTATTTTCATCCATCCCTTTAGTAGGATTGGATTCGCCTTCTTGGTAATTTAAGGCTCGCCTAATTTCTCTGCGATTCCTACTAGCGGTAGCTTCGATATCACTATCGTATATTAGAGGTCCTGTCGGGTTCCTTCTAGTCATAAACTAGAGGTACCTGCTAGGGAAAGAAAGAAATAAAATTAGAAAAAATAATAAAATAAAATAAATTGTGAAAAATAAAAAAATAATGGCAAAGTAATAAAAATAGAGTTTTCTTAATATTTTAATTCCCCGGCAACGGCGCCAAAAACTTGATTGTCTAGAATTATTGAGTTTTAAAATTTATAAAGAGAATGATCGAACTTGAAACTAACTCTGACAACGACTTAAGGCAAGTGCACCTATCGAACAGTAGTATAGTTTAGGCAAGACCAGATTTTCGAACCCAAGGGAATTAAAAGTACTAATACTCACATTCTTTCTATTATATAGCCTAAATATGAAGTGATTGATTGATTAAACTAAAAAATAACTAATTACTAAACTAAGACGCAAAGAAAAAAAAAGAACAAATTGAAGAAATAACTTTTAGAAGAACTCAATTATTACGATGATACCCTAGAAGGAATCCACCTAGATTTCACTTTTTATCTAACACTGAACTAGATGATTTATTCACTTAGCTTGATCCGTAAGACCCCTAATTTATATTAAACCCTCTCACGAGGCAAATAACATCTAACCCTAGGTTGATTAATTGAAATCTCTTTCTAATTAAAACCCCTAGAATCACATTAACACGATCTATGGACTCTCATATTAGGTTTCACCCTAATCTGGCAAAATCTCGTCACCCTATGTCTAGGCGCGCGATCAACTCCGCTTAATTATGCTAGATATACTCTTAAGTAGGGACTTTTGCCCCACCACCTAAGCACATTTGACTTGAATCAATATTCCAAAAATATTAACATAAGAATTAAGCACACATTATTAAGAACAAACTAAGTATTTATCATATAGTTCAGAAAACAATAACAAGATTCATCTAGGTTTCATCCCCTTCAGGTATCTGAAGGGTTTAGCTCATAATGATAAAATAAAACATCTCAAGAGAAAAGATAAAACAAAACATAAGAAATCCCTAAAACCCTCTGGAGGAATTGAAGGAGAGATTCGTCGTCTTGAGTAGAATTCCAGCTTCTTGAGATGAATCAACTGGCTATCTTTGAGTGATTCCCACGAATCTGGCCTTCTCGCTTAGCTTCTTGGCCTAGCTGACTGCCTAACTGAATGCCCCTTTTCAGGTTACACTTAGGGTCTTTATATAGGCTCTTGGAATGCATTTCTTTCTCCCTAAGTATCCTTTTTCGAGTGAAATTCCTCTTTTCCATGACAGGGCCACGACCATGGCACACTCCCGTGTAAATTAACTTTAGGCCGTGTTTTGATTCTGTTGATTTAGGCACGGCTGTGTAAATCGTGGTTAGGCCATGTTTTGGTTCTGTTGATTGAGGCACGATCGTGTAAATTGAAGTCCAGGCCGTGTCGATTTCCACTTTGGCACAAATTGGCTTGTTTTAAGCCTGTTTCTCATTCTTTTCATCCCTAGGTGGTTTCTTGAGTATAAAACATGAAAAGAAAGGATTAAGAGCACCTTTTTTCATAAATAAAAGAATAAATCATTCAAAAGTATGCTAAATGTGGGATTAAAATATGTTACTTTTACGGTTTATCACCTATAACAACACAAACATGATTTTAATAATTCAAGTGAACAGAATGCCAATCTAACATGAATTAATTTCAGCCATTTTAATTAGAACAAGAACAACAACAAAAAAATTATTCATACTCATGATCACAACATAAACAAGAAAATTAAAGAGAAGGGAACTAGGAAGGAAATCCAGTATTTCTCTGAAGCCAGACTAGCACACTCCTCTTCTTCTCTACTCATTGTGTTGAACTGTGGCCTCTATGAACAATTGAATTATTCTATTCCAAGGTGGAAGAAGGTTATTTTTTAAGAGAGAAATCGGCAAGGGAAATGGGAAAACAAAGAAGAGAATGGAAGAGAGAAAGTGAGTGAAAGAGAAAGAGATGTGTGAGAATGAATGGTGTGTTGAATGAGGTAGAAAATGTGGGTATTTATAGGTGTGAATGGCTACTAAAAATATAAAATAATGAGCAGCCATACACTCTTCCTTGGCCGGCCATACAACAAGCAAGTTTGAAACAAACTTGCTATTTTAAGCTAGGGGAAAAAGTTTGAAGACACGAAAAGTGGAGGGGTTTGAATGGAATTTAGGGAAATTTTGAAGCCCTTTTTGGAAGCATAAAAATCATAAAAAATAATCTGATTGGCTCAGCTTGTTGGACGATTTTGGGCTACCAATTTCCTTAGTGGATTAGTCTTCTCTTCTTAGCATTCCGGGCCACTTTCTCCTTCAGACTTTATATTAATTTTTAACCCAATTAAATTTGGATAAAAATTAAATATAGAGTATATAAAATAATCATAATTTGGGCCATCCTTTGGCAAGGAAAATATTCAGCTTTTCTCTTGGTTCACTCGATGCAAAAATTTCTCCAACGGTTCAAGCCTTTCAAGGTATCTATCGAGCCAATTTTCACCTTTTGTGCAAAACTATTGAAAATAAACCAAATTTATGAAAATTTGTTATAAAAATAATTAAAATTCAATATGTTAATAATTGAAGAAAAAATTAGTTATTTTACAAATAAAGTATGAATTTCGATAGGATTTACAATGAATCTAAATGAATTAGGGCTCAAAAGGTGCTGGAAAAGTCTATATTTTTGTGTTACCACTCTGCACATCTTTTACTCTTGCAAATAGACTTTGCACTCTGTTTTTACCACTAGAGGGTTCACTCACCATTGGGTCGTTTGGATTTTGACTTTTAGCACTAATGGCCCCTTTGCTCTCAGTCTTTTTGGTTTGTCCTTTCCCCTTAACCCCCTCACAAAATTTCATCATTTTTATTTGATCTTTATACATGTCGTTGGAATTCAAATGGGCTAGGGTAAATTTCTTCCCTTTAAAGATAAGGAAATATCAATTTTTTTCCATGGTTTATTACATCATGATCAAATTTCCACGGCCTTCCAAGAAGTAAATGGTACGAGTCTCAAGGCATAATTTCAATATGAATGTGATGGGCTCACACTACCTTAAGGCCCAACAACAATGTCAAAGGCTAAGTAAGTCAAATTAGGATTCGATCAAAGATAAGATTTTAGGATGAATCTTTTTGAGGAAAGGGGGAATGATACATGCACGGATGGGGTGAAATTTATTAAATTCCAATCACCAAAGCTATCAATTTTCAAGCTTAGGAAATCAACATACAATGACTTTTTGGATGGGATCCTAACATTTCTAGGTTGAAATGTCTACATGGAATTTGAAGATCTATCTCTTAGCTTCAAAACGCATTTTGAATCACTCAATTATGAGTTTGGGAGATCAAGTTATGACTATTTTAGTGACTACTGCGTGAGTAGAATTTCTGAATGAGATTATGATGGGAATTATGAATTTTAGGCTTTTAATTCGAGTTTAAATCATATTGGGTTTGAGTTTTAGGCTTAACTTTTATTATATATGAGCCCAATATTGTATTTATCAACTCTTATTATTTTATTCCAATTTTTTTATAATTATTAAGTATTTTAAGTTATTTAGAGTTTTATGTTAACCAGAAAGTTTAGTTTAAAACTACT
Source organism: Gossypium rotundifolium (assembly GCA_025506655.1). NCBI lineage: Eukaryota > Viridiplantae > Streptophyta > Magnoliopsida > Malvales > Malvaceae > Gossypium > Gossypium rotundifolium. The sequence goes on from CP106722.1 coordinate 138,761,756, forward strand.
TCTTTTTAGATTAAATTAGAGTTCTAGTAAACTTCAGACTTTTATTTAGATTTATTTAGCTAGCCTATATATAGGCCTTTGCATTGTACACAATTCATTCAATTCATTATTATTCAACGTTTCTTTTGAGTTTATAAATTCTCTTTAAGTTTTCTTTTTAAGAATTTCTCTTGAGTTTCTTTTAGAATTTCAGATTGTGGGGATCATCTTCAAACTTTTTCTTGCCAAGTTTTCTTTCTTGGAGGAGAAATTAGAGCTGCTTGAAGGGGGTTGTGGATTCTTCATGTTTCCAACGCTTCTTGGGACTTCTACACGCCACGTTTTGTTTCTATATTATTCTAATATTTGATTTATTATTTTATTTTAGTTAATTTATTTTAATTGTTTTATCTAACTTGGATTCAATTTCGTTTTAGGTTGTGTCAAAATCCAAGTTTCATTCCGAACGTTTAGAGCCCTAAGTCAAACCCACAACTCTCATAAACTTTACAATCCACTTCAACCGTAATGCATAGAATCGACCCTAGTCGGAAGGTGGTTTGGGACCACGAATCCGAGCCCGATAAATATTTAATATTTATATTTTGAGTTTATTTTATGTGAATTGAAGTGTGTGAAAATCTCGTGGAAAAATTTAATCATTTGAGTATTTAATTTAACAAAAGGATTAAGTTGCTAAGGTGATAAAAGTAGTGAGCATGAAATTAGAAGGTTAAAATGAATTGTTTATTAAACTTAAGGAGTTGCATGTCAAATTTCCCATAATTGTAGTGTAGTGGATGGTAATCATGCTACAAATAATATATTTTATTTTAGCATATTATAATTAAGTAATAGTATAATATAAACATGATATAATATTTGTTAATGGATTAAAAAAAAAAAAAAGAGAACAAAGAAACCATTTCCCTTCCTTCATTCATCTTCCACGAAAATCATCTCCAAGAAGAGAAGAAAATTTCTCTTCTTCATTCAACTGGTTGCATGTGTTAACCAAGGTGAGATCTTGAACTTTCACTTAACAATCCATCCTTGAAATTGGTTGATTTCTTTGATCACCGTTGAAAACAAGTAGAAATTGAAAATGTTGGGCATGATGAAGTTCGGCCATGGTGATGATTTATGGTTAGGTTTGTTAGTAAACTTAGGTAAGATGAGAAGAAGTAGCTTGAGCTTGTAAGAAAATTTTGAAATGTAGGCATGGGGATGCCTTTATATTCGACGAATATGAGACCACCATTGATGAACCCTTTTGCTCTTGTTTTGATGTTCTATATACATGTACAGCATAATTGCTCTTGGATGATTAATTATACTTAGATATAGTTATTGGGTGAGCTAATTATAAGAGTCAATTACTTGAAGTAAATCTAGAGGAAGGGTAAAATGATAGAAGGAAGAATTTTAGAGAAATTTAAGGCCCTAGTGATCATTCGCCATTGAGGAGAAGTTCCAATTAGTTGCTAATAGTATTGTAGTGCATTGTGAGTAAAATTGATTAAGTTAAATGTATAAATTTTTGGTGTGATTATTGTTTTAAATTAAATAAATGAAGTAAGAAACCGTTCCTAGTTTTTCTTAATTAAGCTATGTGTATTTTGTTTGTTGAGCAAATGGAAGAAGCGAATGTAAATACAACTTATTTGACATTTCTTAGATCGGAACAAAAAGATAAAGAACTAGATCGAGGCAAAACAAAGGTTCTTGAATAGCGATTTACACGGACTATCAACAACCGAGGTAAGTCCTTTAGCTAAAAAATGTTAACGACTTAATTATGATTATATACAATGGTATGAATTGCTGAATTTTTGTACCTATTTACATTATGGCGAATGTATGGTGGTATAGTTGGTTGATGATTTAAGTTGGTTATGTGAAATAAATTGTTGGATTGCATAATGATATAGTAAATTTTATTGGTTTAATGTGAATGAGCTCAATTGAGTTAAACATATGTATATAATAGTTGTGAAGTGTGTGTAGAGAATGTTTGATTACGATGATTTAATTGGGCTTGTGCCTAGCGTGCTTAGTGCCGTGATTTAATTCGATCTTTGTGCCTAGCGGTGCCCAAAGGTCTGCGAGTGATTTAATTCGGGCTTCGTGCCTAGCAGGCCTCGTGCCGGTGTTACTCATCGGGCTTTATCGCCCAGCAGGCTTGATGCCAGTGATGTGTTTTATAAAAAGAGAAAGCTGAATATTAATTAAGGCTAATCATAGTTGAAGTATTCATCTATCTATATAGGTAAGCACATAAGGTAAGTTATGATTAAAATATTTGAGTCAAGTTATCATTATAGAAATTGTGTTATATATGTTTGAGACAAAAATTGATATGTATGAGTATTTTATCATTGAATTCGAATTTGAACTTAATGTTATGGAAATTCAGCCTCAAGTGGATATGCTATGAATAAAGGAAATGTAGGTTGAAAGAAATGGAGTATAAATACTTATGTTAATGAGCTACTAGCATTTGACCTTGTATAAATAATTATACTTAAATGTTTATGTGAAATGTTATATTTTGTGAGCTTAGGACTTACTAAGCTAGTAAGCTTATTTGTGTGAAATGTTCTCCTCGGTTTCTGATTTTGTTTACGCTTACGGGCTCGAGTAGGATCGTCAAGCAAGTCGCCACACTATCAACTTCTTTTGGTACTCTTTTGTTGTGTTAAATTAGATAAAGGCATGTATAGGAGGGTTTGAAAGTGATTGTGTGTGAATGAAACCTTAACATTATATGTATTATAGCCATGCGAATATGGCTAAATTTTTAGTTAAGTATGCTGTTGTGTCTTGAGATGTATGTTGGTTTATAATGGCAATGTTTATGCATTCTTAATCAAAGTTTAATCGTTTTTGTTAAGGAAATGTTTGTATACGAAATGAATCCTTGAATTAGGGATGTAGGTAGGTTCGGTTAGAAACTAGTCTTTCATATAATGCAATAAAACAGCTTGTAGTAACAGCAGTGATGTGAGTTAGAAAAATCACCAAAAATAGGGTATATTGAATTAGAAGATGAATGAGATATGAAATTAAACCTTATTGTGTCTATTTTTACATAAAAGAAACAGAGTAGACAAAAGATTTATATATTATGAGATAATTAAGTTTTAGTGATACCTGCTCTGAATGAATTCATGAGTCACTGTTCTGTTTTGGAAAAATTGTAAAAATTGTAAAAAATCATTAAGAATCATGGTTTATATGTGTAGAACCCTTAATGAGTCTATTTTCATTGGTATAAACAAGAACATTATAGGATATTTTGCAATGAGATAACTGTATTTTTGTAGAGACAGGTCAGAATTGTCAAGCAGTGTAATAAGGGTAAATTTGATGAATAAACTGTACTAATTGGCCACATGAAAAATTCTGGAAAAATTATGGTGAAAATTTATATGAGTCTAGTTTCAAGGAAAATTTACGGATATAAATTTCGAGTTTTGTAACTTGATTTATGGTCGATTTGGTCAGCATGACGCAGTTGGACAGCTTTAAAATCTTACACCCGAGTTAATAGTCAAGTCTAGTAATGCCATGTACTCGATTCCGGCAAGGGTTTCGAGTAAGGGGTGTTACATTTTATTGGTATCAGAGCCAGGTTTAGTCGATTCTAGGACTACCGTAGCGCGTGTGAGTCTAGCTATACATGCCTTTATCATATATTGATAGTGTGGTGATTCTTGTGACTGAACTTTGTTTTATATAGCAAATGGATTCCGATCCCGATAGAGCCGTAGCGGAAGATGTAGAAAGTGTAGCGCTGACCGTGCACATGGATCAGCGCCATTAGACTCTCAAAATCAACACATTACGGGTAACCATGAGGAGAAGCTAAACAAGCCTTCTACCAAATGATGAATGAATGGTTTACCAGTTTATTCAAAATAATCCGACTGTACCACAACCTCCACCTGAATAATCCAACTCCGGTTCCTTCAAAGACTTCGATAATAGATCCGATGAGATCTAGTAGACCTCAGATTGATAAAATCGAAAGTTTGGGGTAAGAATTCGGGGCCAATGATGATGATGACGTGAACAGTGAAATGTGGCTTGATAATACTATTCGTACTTGATGAGCTATCTTGTACTCGGAGGAATGCTTGAAGTGTGCCATATCGTTGCCGGGACCTGCGTATCACCGGTGGAATACACTAGTATCGGTGGTCCCAAAGAAAAAGTGACGTGGGATTTCTTCCGAATGAATTTCAGAAGAAATATATCGACCAGACGTTCATCGACCGAAACGAAAAGAATTTCTTGAAGCTGAAGCGAGGCGAATGATCGTGATGAATATGAACGGAAATTTGTCGTGCTCAACAGATATGCTAGAGAGTGTTTTCACCGAGGCTATTATGTGCAAAAGGTTTGAAGACGGTCTGAATGAAGATATAAAGTTGCTTGTTGGCATCCTTGAAATTCAAGAGTTTGTGACATTAGTTGAGCAAGCTTGCAAAGCTGAAGAGCTCGGGAAAGAGAAGAGAAAATCGAGACGAAGCTAGAGACACTCGAAAGAGATCGTCGGGTAAGAATTTCCACTCCACCTCTAAAAAGTTTAGAGATAACTTCAGCCGACATAAAGCTACCTCGGATTCACCTAGACGCGATCGACCTCCAGTGATCTCCCGAGCTACCTCGATGGCTAGTGTTGATAATGTTCCGCAGAATCGAGTTGAATGCGAGCATTGTGGAAAATGGCATTCAGGGAGTTGTAGAGTTCATGATCGGTCCTGTTTTAAATGTGGATCCTCAGACCATTTTATTCGAGAGTGCCCGATGTTAGTTGAGCAGAATACGGCACAAAACTCTAGACCGAGCAAAGCGATCAAGACGCAGGCGGACCACCCATGCGTTAAGCAATGTAGGTGGTAGTCGAGAGAGGACGAAGAACAGCAGTTTGATCGAGGCTAGAGCTCGATTAGAGCTTATGTTACTCGAGCTAGAGAGGATCTGCTTCTCCGGATGTCATTACGGTACTTTCACCCTTTATGATACTCTTGTGATAGCATTGATTGATCTGGTTCGACCCATTCATATGTATGTGAAACTCTGGTATTTAGTAAGACTCTGCCAGTTGAGTCTACTGAATTTGTGATTCGTGTATCCAACCCTTTGGGTAGATGTGTGTTTGTAAATAAAGTGTGTAAAAGTTTCCCATTGATGATTCGGGACTTTTGTTTCCCGATCGATTTAATCTTGTTGCCCTTGATGAGTTTGATATAATTCAGGAATGGACCGTTAACTTCGCATGATGCAGTGGTGAATTGCAAAAGAAAGCTTATTGATTTGAGACACCAGAACGGTGAGATCATTAGAATTGAATCCAGTGATTTAGGTGGATTTCCTACAGTTATATCCTCGATGTTAGCCCGGAAGTATGTGAGAAAAGGGTGTGAAGCCTATTTGGCTTATGTACTGGATAATAAATTGTCTGAGAAACAGATTGAATCTGTACCGATTGTATGTGAATACTCAGATGTGTTTCCTGAAGAACTACCGGGTTTACCCCCAGCACGAGAGATTGAGTTTGGTATTGAATTAATTCCAGGAACGACTCCGATCTCAATAGCTCCATATCGGATGGCACCTACTGAACTGAAAGAGTTGAAAGCACAGTTGCAAGAGTTAATAGGGGCTTCGCGACCAAGTTTTTCTCCTTGGGTGCGCCATTCTTTGTGAGAAAGAAAGATGGAACGATGTGAATGTGTTTTGATTATCGGCAACTGAACAAAGTAACTATAAAGAATAAGTACCCGTTACCGCGGATTGATGATTTGTTTGATCAATTGAAAGGAGCTTCAGTATTTTCGAAAATAGATTTGAGATCGGGTTATTATCGATTCTTGAGTCGAGATACAGATGTGCCAAAGACGCATTTGGACGAGGTACGGACATTTTGAATTTTAGTTATGCCTTTTGGACTTACTAACGCTTTTCTTGTTTTAATGGATTTGATGAATCGGGTTTTTAGGCGCTTTTGGATCGATTTGTAGTGGTGTTTATTGATGATATATTGATCTATTCCAAAGATGAAATTGAACATCTTGAGCATCGAAGTTAGTGTTACAAACTTTGCGTGTCAGCGGTTGTATGTGAAGTTTAGTAAGTGTGAGTTCGGATGAAAGAGGTCACTTTTGGGGCATGTTGTTTCAAACATCGTGCATTGAGTTGATCCAAACAAAATCTCGGCTATACTTGATTGGAAACCACCGAAAAATGTTTAGAGATTCAAGTTTTCTAGGACTTGCGGGTTACTATCGACGATTTGTGAAAGATTTTTCTATGATAGCTACCCCGTTGACAAAGTTATTGTAGAAAGATGTCCGTTTCGAGTGGTCGGAAAAATGTCGAGAAAAGTTTTGATCGGTTGAAAGCCCTGTGTGAAGCTCGGTGTTAGTTCATTTGAATCGGGTAAAGAATTTGTTGTTTATTCGATGCTTCTTTGAATGGTTTGGGCTGCGTTTTGATGCGGGAAGGCAAAGTTGTAGCCTCACGCTTCAAGACAATTGAAGCCGCATGAAAGAAATTACCCGACGATGATTTAGAGCTTGCGACCATTGTGTTCGTGACCGAAGATTTGGCGTCATTACTTGTTTGGCGAGAAATGTCATGTTTACTCGGATCATAAAAGTCTCAAGTATCTAATGACTCGTAAAGATCTAAATTTGAGACAACGTGGGTGGCTAGAACTCTTGAAGACTATGAATTGGTGATTGACTATCACCCGGGAAAAGCTAACGTTGTTGTAGATCGTTAAGTCGAAATCTTTACTTGCTCTTGGGCAATGAATGCCTGAGATGGCTATGTCTAGTGATGGTTCGATCATAGCCGAGTTACGAGCAAGACCAATGTTTATCCAACAAATTTGTGATGCAGAAAGTTGACAAGAATATGATTGCTAAGCAATTGATTGTGAAAAAGGTGCTGAGTCGATTTTCAGATTGATGCGAATGACCTGTTTGAATTTTAAAAGCCGAATGTGTGTTCCAAAGAACTTCGGTTGATCTGAGATGATTTTGAATGAGGCTCATTGTGGCCGACTATCGATACATCCGGGTAGCACGAAAATGTATAACGACTTGAAACAGCTTTTATTGGTGGCACGGTATGAAGCGTGATATATCAAATTTGTTTCAAAGTGCCTAATTTGTCGCAAGTAAAAGCCGAGCATCAAGTGCCTTACGGGTTGCTTCATTGATCATGATACCTGAGTGGAAATGGGATAAAATTTCAATGGATTTTGTATCCAGTCTTCCTTTGACACTGTAACACCCCAAACCCGGACAAGACACCACGTCCGAATCTGGTATGTTACGGGAAAACGTGTTTGTGAGAGGTTAAATTTTCCGTTAAAAGTCGGGTGGAAACACGGTGTATTTTGGGAGACAATTTGAGTAGACTTGTTTGAAATCAGATGGAGTATGTGAAACCCGGAGATTTTTGAAATCTTAACCAGACCGTGTGGCTAAATGAGTTTAAACCATTTAAACCTTAATAGTTTCTTAGTGTTACTTAAAACCCTATTAGACTTAGGAGTAATACAAGTTTGATTTGAAAATCATTTGAATTTGCTTACTGTAAAGACATAGTGTAATACCCGATGGTATGGTTCAAAAACACATTGCGTTATAATTTTGAGATCATTATCTTTCCAAGTTTTAGTAAAATTTATACCAACTTGTTTTGTTAAGGCATATTAAAAATCTAATTAAAACATAAACATTACCAAAACATAAATTAAAGGCCTTTTACAAATCCAATATAAAACCCAAATAAAATAAATAAGCTAAAGTACCCAAATTCAATAGTCCTTTATTAAAGCCTGGCATGTGCACCCCGAGTCCATCCCGGCTCCATGTCCGCGCCTACGAGTCACCTGAAATGTCAAAGGAGAGGGTGAGTCGAGTGACTCAGTGTGTAAATCCCGCTCCCGAAGAACAACATGCTAACACACATCATACAAAGCAACATAATTAATGCAACCCGATCCTAACCATCCATATCGCCTTTTCTACCCCATGTGGTACCAAACCACGGTGGTGCCAAACCACTGTGACATATAGTCACAATGTGTTACCAAAACACTTGGTGTCCCAAAGACACAATATCCGTCAATGTGGTGCCAAACCACTTGGTGTCCCAAAGACACAATTGTGCTACCAAAGCACTTGGTGACCGAAGTCACAAATCGATGATGGGGCCAACCCATCGTGTGATACCAAATCACTAGCAGACGATCCCATATCTCAAGTGGGGCCAACCCACGGTGGTTAAACCACGTGGACAAGTCGCAATGAGGTGCCAAACCTCTGGTGACCCAAAGTCACAAAGTGTGCTACCAAAGCACTTGGTGCTCACAAGACAAAATATCACCGCTCCCTCCACTCGTATCACCCATCAACATACCATACTCATGTAATCATGCATATCATATAATCATGCATATCATGCTAATATGTCTAGTCTCATACCCCATGTCACATATATCTACAACCATGGTATCATATAGATCATCAATAACACATAATAATAATACTGACTTACCCGAGTCCAGAATCATACCCATTAGGGTATCACATCAATCATCACTGTCTCATTAATCATCACACAGGTTATTAATCATATTACTAAAATAGAAGTGTGTTAGTTACACACCTGAATTAAGGAGATTCTAATACTATGAACCGATCTAAGACCTCGACCACCTTGACAACTTGATCCTAAAATCGACCAACCAAAGGGTTAGCACACATATCATTCGGCTATAACCAAATAAATCAAAGGGTATATCACCACCCTTACCTTAAACTTCTTTGGTTTCCTACCAACCGAACCCAATCAATGGTTCAACCAACAATCGGCCTCACCCGTTTGCTTATCGATAACAAGGCTCTGCTCCACTTCCTACAATCGGCAACCAACCAAAGATAATAGCTCTCGGCTTAAACAAATACCAAACAATTAGACTTGTTAAAACAATCCCTTACCGCCACTTACCACGATCAAGGAACCGAGGCTATGCTTGGCGCTTTGGAATCGAATGCCTACGATAAAGCGATTTCCAAATAAATGGTTACTATACTTCAATCGATCGCCAAAACCAACTCTTACTTTGAAGATGCCGATAGAGAATAGGAAATAGAACACAAGTATTGACCTCACCGCTACTTTTTTCCAATATTTGAAAGCGGAATCCCAAAACCGATCCACACCCCCCTCACAATCGGCCAAAATGGAAGAAAATTGTAAAAGAGATTTGATGAAGGGATGATAGTTCGCTAAAGAGTTCTAGAAAAGAAATCAAGATGAGCAGGAGAATTTACTTTCGGTTTGAAAGGAAAGAATGAAGAAGGTGTCTAGGGAAACAAGTTTAGGTTTAGCATGAATGAAGAAAAGAAGGAAGGAACAAGGTATACTTTCGGCAATAAGGTGCTAGTGGTTTGACACAAAGCTTCAAGAAGAAAGAGAGGTGAAAGAGGAGAGAGCATTGGCTTCAAGAAAAGAGGAAAGAAGATCTTTGGATTCGGCTCAAAAATGATGAAGAACAAAGGCTGGTTTTGTTTAAAAGAGACGGTATGGAACAAAGGAAATCGGCACAAGGTTGTGAAAGCACAAAGAAAGAAAATGAGAAGGAAGCGACCAGCAAATGAGAAGGTTAAAGCTACTATAGGGGTTTGGTGTTTTCAGCTTCAAGAAGTGCAAAAAGATGAGAGAAACCTTGGAAGAAAATTCGGCTAACAAAACATAAATGAGACTTTTTGTTTTACCAACAAAGACCGAATATGCACCCAACTTGGGAAAATGCATTTCGGCACCCCCCCCAACACCACACCAAGCCGTCCACACACTCCCTCTCCCCCCAAACTCTCACCCAAAACCGGCCAACTCCCCCATACACTCCACTCCACACATTTCAAATGTGTTTACCAAGTCTTACTCCTACAATCACTCTCCACCTTCCCTTTGAACGGTTTGACTTAGTCCAAGGTAGAATTCCACTTGCCTTCTACCTCTTCCCCCATGCCGTCCAAAATGGGTGACAAAAATGGGAGCTCTACGACTTGAACTCCGGACCTCCCTCACCGTAGATGGCGCCACACCCAAGGTCTAAGTGGCGCATGCCTTGCCACTTAGCCGCCTCCTCATTTGTGCTATAATTTCACTTAATTTAAATATAAACCCCAACACCTTACGCTTCATCCCTAAAGCCCCTAAACAAGAATTTCACCACCTACCCAGGCTCACACCTAGCCCACAACTAAATCCCAAAACACCAAAACAACATCATAGCAAGCAATTAAACATGCAAACAATGCCAAATCGAAATAGCCCTTAACCCGGGATATTACGGTTCTACCTCTTAAAATAATTTCGACCTCGAAATTACAGTCGTCAAGAGTTGCGGGTATTCTTTGTCTCATCATATCCTCGGGTTCCCACGTCGCTTCTTCCACGCCATGATTCCGCCAAAGAACCTTAACGAGGCACAGACTTCCTGCGCAGAACCTTCACATCCCGATCCAAAATCTGTACAGGCTCTTCCTCTATGGACATATCCGGATTTACTTCGATCTCCTCTACTGTTACTACATGTGATGGATCGGAACGATATCGTCGAAGCATCGAAACGTGGAACACGTCGTGAATTTGACTTAACTCGGTTAGCAACTCGGTGATCGAATGGTCCCACTCGTCTTAGTACCTTATATGGCCCAATAAACCTCGGACTAAGCTTGCCTTTCTTCCGAACCTTAATACTTTCTTCCACGGTGAGACCTTCAGAAAACCCGATCTCCCACAAACAAACTCAATATCTCTCGTTTAAGATCAAGCATAGGACTTACTTGGTCGGAAGCTTCCTTGATCGAGCTGAATCAACTTAACCTTGTCTTGGTCTCAAACAACCAACTCTGGTCCCAATAAGCGGCGTTCACTTAACTCATTCCAACAAGTCGAAGCGACACTTCCTACCGTATAACGCCTCATAAGGTGCCATCTTAATGCTCGCTTGGTAGGCTGTTGTTGTAGGCGAACTCGATAGCGGTAGATACTCCTCCCAACTACCACGAAGTCCAATACACAACCTCGAAGCATATCCTCCAATATCAGTATAACCCTTTCGATTGCCGTCGATCTGCGGATGAAATCTTTGTCTTTGAAATCTAAAGTGTACCCGAGCACGATGCAAAGCCTTCCGAACCACGGCGTGAATCTGGGGTCCCTATCCGAGACGATCGTCACGGCACCCCATGCGGTCTCACTATCTCCGATACATCTGACTTTGCCAACCGTAGTGAGTAATCCACCTCACGGAATAAAGTGAGTGATTTAGTCGGTAGATCCACAATTACCCAAACCGAATCCTTCTTGCTTGGTGTAAGCGGTAATCCACTGACGAAATCCATAGTTATTCTTTCCCACTTCCATTGTGGAATTTTCACTGGCTGAAGCAACCCAGACGGCAACTGATGCTCAGCCTTGACTTGCTGACATGTCAGACACTTACCCACAAACTCGGTCACTTCCTTTTTCGCATTTACCACCGTAATCTGCTTCTCGAGATCCTATACATTTTGCTACCTCGGGATGCATAGCGTAGGGTCGCTATGAGCATCTGAAGAATCTTTTGCCTCAATTCAGCATCTCTTGGCATACAAGCCTTCCCGAAAAACACAGAACCCCATCCTTTGGACAAGTCGTAACCCTTCAAACCATCATTCACTTTTTGAGTCCTCTCTGGCGCTCAAAACCTCATCTAACAACCGCTTTTCTCGATCCGCTCAACCCAAGTAGGCAACTGCAGGTTTTGCGAATACTCCGTCATCGTACAAACTCAAGTGGGCAAACAACGCTCTTAGATCCGAAACAACCTTAAGGCTCAACGCGCGTCGCCACGGCGTTAGCCTGCCGGATGATACTCAATTGAGCAATCATAGTCTTTCAATAGCTCAATCCATGGTGATTGTCTCAGATTCAAGTCTTTCTGAGTCAGGAGGTACTTCAGACTCTTATGGTCCGTATAGACTACCGATCTTTCTCCGTACAAGTAATGCCTCCATATCTTTAAGGCAAATACCACAGCTGCTAACTCCAGATCGTGCGTCGGATAGTTGACCTCATGTGGCCTCAGTTGCCGAGAAGCGTAAGCCACAACCTTACCTTCTTGCATCAGCACACAACCCAAGCCCGTATGTGATGCATCGCAGTACACTGTAAATTCCTTACCAGCCTCAGGTTGAATCAGAACCGGAGCTTCAGTCAAAATCTTCTTTAACTTATCGAAGCTCTCCTGCTGCTTCTCAGTCCAAACAAACGGAACTCCCTTTCTCAATAATTTGGTCATCGGTCGCAATTAACGAAACCCTCTACAAACCTTGGTAGTATCCTGTCAACCCCGAAAACTCCGAATCTCCGCTCTTGACTTAGGCGGCTTCCAATCGAGCGGCCTCTATCTTTCGAGGATCCACTCTAATCCCTCAAATGACACTACATGACCCAAGAATGTCACCTCCCGAGCGAACTCGCATTCTTGAACTTAGCATGACATTTGTTTCTCCTTAGAATCGCAATACTACCCGCAAATGAGCATCATGCTCCTCCTCGATCCTTGAATATACCAAGATGTAAATCGATAAAACTACCACGAGGCCGATCTAAATCTTGTTGGAACACCACATTCATCGAGATCCATGAAAGTCTGCCGTGCATTAGTCAACCCGACAGCATAACCAAGAATTCAAAATGCCCATACCGAGTAACGAAATGCCGTCTTACGATATCGCCTCTTTTACCTTCAATGGTGATACCCGGACCTTAGGTCGATCTTCGAGAAAACAGACGCTTCTTCCTTGGTGATCAAACAAGTCATCTATCCGAGGTAGTGGATACTTGTTTTAATCGTCACTTATTGGTTAGCGGTAGTCTATGCACATCCGCATAGTACCGTCTTTCTTCTTTACAAAGAGTACCGGCGCTCCCCAAGGCGAAATACTTGGCCTGATAAAACCTCGGTCCAATAACTCCTGGATTTGAGCCTTAAGCTCCACTAATTCTTTAGGTGCCATCCTGTACGGAGCAATGGATACTGGCGCAGTTCCGGGTAACAGATCAATCCCGAACTCTACCTCCCGATCTGGTGGCAAACCCGGAAGCTCCTCAGGAAACACATCCACAAATTCCCTAACTGTCCGAACAGTCTCCACAGAAGACTCCTTAGCCTCCAAGGCATACACATGCACCATATATGCTTGTGCACCTTTCTCGACCATTTTCTGGCCAGAGCGAGATACCAAGTTGGATGAGATAGTTTCTCCTATTACCGATCAAAACTACTTCATCACCCTCAGCTGTGCTCAGAACCATGCGCTTAGCCGCGCAGTCCAACTTCGCCTGATACTTACCCAGCCAGTCCATCCCGAGAATTAGATCGAACTCCCCGAATGGCAGTTCCATCAGATCGACCTCAAATACTACCCCTGGAGTTCTAGAGTGCGTCTCTATCTGGTTTATCTACCACTACTGAGTGACCTAGAGGCTTATTACGGTCATACGCCTGAAGATATCTCGAGTCTAAATCCATTGTCTCTACTATACCACGGCAACATAAGAGTGTGTAGACCCACATCAATTAAAGCGTTATAAGGAGAACCAAAATCAAAACGCGTCTGGGTGATGACATCCGGTGCGTCGCCCTCCTCTCGGTGCCTCGCGGCATATACCAATCAGCCGTCGGCCTCGAACTACTGCACCTCTGCCGGTGCTCACGGCCCGACAGTAATGTACCTCCTCGCCATTACCTCGGCCCTCTGCGGGGTCCATTATTTGTCTTGATTACGGCCACGATTCTCGGGTGGATTCTAGCTAACTTGCGGGCAATCCCTCACTCGGTGATCCGGTGAGCCACACTCAAAACAACCTCTACCATCGGTCCGGCCTCCCGGTGAGCCTTTCACAGCGGTTACCTGCGGCGGTCCCCGCCTAGCGACAACAAACCTACCCGTCGATTAGGCCCACTCGGTCTAGCCCTCTTCTGCGATTACTCGGCGACCCGGAAGATCCAAAACTCCGTTTATGCGGTTCCTATCCATACTACGCCTCACGAGACTCTTTAATGCCCTCGGCAACCTTCGCCTTTTCAGCGAGCCGCAAATTCACGCTCTGCTGGGCGCAATCAACAATCTTAACTTCGTCTCGCAGCCATCCTCGAAACGAGCGCACCTTTCCTCTTCGTAGCCACCATACCCCGGCATACCGACTCGACCTCGAAACTTCGGCCTCATACTACGTCTGATTTGCTCCCTGGACTAACCTCGAAATGCTTTTATTTGCTCATTTATGTAATTAGCTCGGCGTACTTCTTCCGATAAGCACCCAAAAATAGTCCCATGTCGGTCTTCAATTGCGGTATTTATCACGGACCGTGAGCCACCACCGATATGACTCATCTCGGAAGTGATCGATCCCTTTAATTTCTCTTCTGCGGTCGGTCTAGATCATCCATGATCCGTTACGTCGCTTCGGCCCGATTTTCGGCGGTCTAGGAGCAACACCGGAGATACCGGAAGAATTCAAACCCCATTTGCGGAGTCGCCAGACGCATTTCCTAGCTCCTACGCCCCCACCTCTCTCGCTACCTCTCTAAAACCCGCAGCATCGCTTTGTGATCTTGCATCATCATTGGTCATTCTGGAACTCACCACCTCCGGTGGTGGCGGAAGGTACCTCATTTTACGAACTACGCCCGAACCTATGGGCTCGAAGCGATCATCCTACTGCGACCACGTCCACGACCACGTCCACCTCGGTACTCATGACTAAATCTCGTCGAATTAAAGAATTTTATGTATCAGTCATTATTTCACTGTGTTTAAAGCAAAGTCTTATGAAATTTTAAAGAAGTTTTGGTTTCGCGAGTCCACATAGTCCTATTAGTTTCAGTCTCTAAAGTATCTTACTATCACTAGCCATTCAATCATATCAATTAATATCACAACCAGTAGTACGGGGTACTTACCTGGGCGAACTGGTGCCGGTGACTCGGTGCCATGCCCTTCAACCCATACTTTAAAAACAGAATGCTTGAAAATTATAGTTTTAAAACATTTTGGGCCTCGGGCCCACAGCCGAGCTTTTGAACTTGGCTCTGATACCACAATTGTAACACCCCAAACCCGGACAAGACACCACGTCCGAATCTGGTATGTTACAGGAAAACGTGTTTGTGAGAGGTTAAAATTTCCGTTAAAAGCCGGGTGGAAACACGGTGTATTTTGGGAGACAATTTGAGTAGACTTGTTTGAAATCGGATGGAGTATGTGAAACCGGAGATTTTTGAAATCTTAACTGCACAGTGTGGCTAAATGAGTTTAAACCATTTAAACCTTAATAGTTTCTTAGTGTTACTTAAACCCTATTAGACTTAGGAGTAATACAAGTTTGATTTGAAAATCATTTGAATTTGCTTCTTGTAAAGACATAGTGTAATACAGATGGTATGGTTCAAAAACACATTCGTTATAATTTTGAGATCATTATCTTTCCAAGTTTTAGTAAAATTTATACCAACTTGTTTTGTTAAGGCATATTAAAAATCTAATTAAAACATAAACATTACCAAAACATAAATTAAAGGCCTTTTACAAATCCAATATAAAACCCAAATAAAATAAATAAGCTAAAGTACCCAAATTCAATAGTCCTTTATTAAAGCTGGCATGTGCACCCCGAGTCCATCCGGCTCCATGTCCGCGCCTCTGAGTCACACGAAATGTCAAAGGAGAGGGTGAGTCGAGTGACTCGATGTGTAAATCCCGCTCTAGAAGAACAACATGCTAACACACATCATACAAAGCAACATAATTAATGCAACCCGATCCTAACCATCCATATCGCCTTTTCTACCCCATGTGGTACCAAACCACCGGTGGTGCCAAACCAGTGACATATAGTCACAATGTGTTACCAAAACACTTGGTGTCCCAAAGACACAATATCCGTCAATGTGGTGCCAAACCCTTTGGTGTCCCAAAGACACAATTGTGCTACCAAAGCACTGGTGACCGAAGTCACAAATCTGATGATGGGGCCAACCCATCGTGTGATACCAAATCACTAGCAGACGATCCCATATCTCAAGTGGGGCCAACCCACGGTGGTTAAACCACAGGGACAAGTCGCAATGAGGTGCCAAACCTCTGGTGACCCAAAGTCACAAAGTGTGCTACCAAAGCACTGGTGCTCGTCAGCACAAAATATCACTGCTCCCTCCACTCGTATCACCCATCAACATACCATACTCATGTAATCATGCATATCATATAATCATGCATATCATGCTAATATGTCTAGTCTCATACCCCATGTCACATATATCCACAACCATGGTATCATATAGATCATCAGTAACACATAATAATAATCTTGACTTACCGAGTCGAATCATACCCATTAGGGTATCACATCAATCATCATTTGTCTCATTAATCATCACACGGTTATTAATCATATTACTAAAATAGAAGTGTGTTAGTTACACACCTGAATTAAGGAGATTCTAATACTATGAACCGATCTAAGACCCTCGACCACCTTGACAACTTGATCCTAAAATCGACCAACCAAAGGGTTAGCACACATATCATTCGGCTATAACCAAATAAATCAAAGGGTATATCAGTCACCCTTACCTTAAACTTCTTTGGTTTCCTACCAACCCCGAACCCAATCAATGGTTCAACCAACAATCGGCCTCACCCGTTTGCTTATCAGATAACAAGGCTCCTGCTCCACTTCCTACAATCGGCAACCAACCAAAGATAATAGCTCTTGGCTTAAACAAATACCAAACAATTAGACTTGTTAAAACAATCCTCACCGCCACTTACCACGATCAAGGAACCGAGGCTATGCTTGGCTGCTTTGGAATCTGAATGCCTACGATAAAGCGATTTCCAAATAAATGGTTACTATACTTCAATCGATCGCCAAAACCAACTCTTACTTTGAAGATGCCGATAGAGAATAGGAAATAGAACACAAGTATTCGGCCTCACTGCTACTTTTTCCAATATTTGAAAACGGAATCCCAAAACCGATCCACACCCCACCTCACAATCGGCCAAAATGGAAGAAAATTGTAAAAGAGATTTGATGAAGGGATGATAGTTAAGCTAAAGAGTTCTAGAAAAGAAATCAAGATGAACAGAGGGGGAATTTACTTTCGGTTTTGAAAGGAAAGAATGAAGAAGGTGTCTAGGGAAACAAGTTTCGGTTTAGCATGAATGAAGAAAAGAAGGAAGGAACAAGGTATACTTTCGGCAATAAGGTGCTAGTGGTTTGACACAAAGCTTCAAGAAGAAAGAGAGGTGAAAGAGGAGAGAGCATTCGGCTTCAAGAAAAGAGGAAAGAAGATGCTGGATTCGGCTCAAAAATGATGAAGAACAAAGGCTGGTTTTTGTTTAAAAGAGACGGTATGGAACAAAGGAAATCGGCACAAGGTTGTGAAAGCACAAAGAAAGAAAATGAGAAGGAAGCGACCAGACAAATGAGAAGGTTCGGCTACTATAGGGTTTGGTGTTTTCACTTCAAGAAGTGCAAAAGATGAGAGAAACCTTGGAAGAAAATTGGCTAACAAAACATAAAATGAGACTTTTGTTTTACCAACAAAGACCGAATATGCACCCAACTTGGGAAAATGCATTTGGCACCCCCAACACCACACCAAACCGTCCACACACTCCCTCTCCCCAAACTCTCACCCAAAACCGCCAACTCCCCCATACACTCCACTCCACACATTTCAAATGTGTTTACCAAGTCTTACTCCTACAATCACTCTCCACCTTCCCTTTGAGCGGTTTGACTTAGTCCAAGGTAGAATTCCACTTGCCTTCTACCTCTTCCCCATGCCGTCCAAAATGGGTGACAAAATGGGAGCTCTACGACTTGAACTCGGACCTCCTCACCAGTAGATGACGCCACACCCAAGGTCTAAGTGGCGCATGCCTTGCCACTTAGCCGACTCCTCATTTGTGCTATAATTTCACTTAATTTAAATATAAACCCCAACACCTTTCGCTTCTATCCCTAAAGCCCCTAAACAAGAATTTCACCACCTACCCAGGCTCACACCTAGCCCACAACTAAATCTCGAAAACACCAAAACAACATCATAGCAAGCAATTAAACATGCAAACAATGCCAAATCGAAATAGCCCCTTAACCCGGGATATTACAGACACCGAGTAAGAAAGATGCCGTATGGGTGATAGTTGATAGACTGACTAAGTCAGCCCATTTTGTGCCGGTTCGTACAGACTTTTCACTCGATAAACTTGCTGAATTGTATGTATCGCAGATTGTAAGATTGCATGGTTTACCGAGCTCTATTGTGTCAGACAGAGACCCGAGATTTACATCGCGGTTTTGGAAGAAGTTGCAAGATGCTTTAGGTACTAAACTACATTTTAGTACTGCCTTTCATCCGCAGACAGACGGGTCGATCGAGCGAACTATTCGAGATACTTGAGGACATCTTTGAGATGTTGCGTTCTCGAGTTTGAAGGTACGGGAACGATACCTACCTTTGATTGAATTTGCTTATAATAATAGCTTTCAATCAAGTATCAAAATGGCACCTTATGAAGCCTTATACTGGCGAAAATGTCGAACACCATTGTCTCGGGTGAGCTCGATGAAAATAAGATACAGGGTTGATTTGATTAAAGAGGCTGAACAGAAAGTGGCCATAATCAAAGATAATTTGAAAGCTGCATCAGATCGACAAAAGTCCTATGCTGATTTGAAATGTAAAGATATTGAATTTCAGATTGGAGATCGAGTATTTTTAAAGGTTTCTCCGTGGAAGAAAGTGCTCCGTTTTGGCCGGAAAGGCAAGTTGAGCCCGAGGTTCATTGGACCGTATGAAATCATTGAACGTGTTGGGCACGTGGCTTATAGGTTGAAACTACCTCCGAATTAGAAAAGATACGATGTATTTCATGTTTCTATGCTCGTGAGATCTGGATCGGATCAAGTCACATGTAATTGCTTCGTCGAGATTGAGATCTGATCGATATGACGTATGAGGAAAAGCCGATCCGTATTTTAGCTTGGGAAATGAAAGAGTTAAGAAACAAAAAGATCTCCTTAGTGAAAGTGATATGGAATCGACACGGAGTTGAAGAGGCAACGTGGGAGCCTGAAGATTCAATGAGGCAACAATATCCGACGTTGTTTAAGCGGTAAGATTTTCGGGACGAAAATCCTTAAGGGGAGAGTTGTAATGGATCGAATCGACCCTAGTCGAAAAGGTGGTTTCGGGACCACGAATTCGAGCACGATAAATATTTAATATTTATATTTTGAGTTTATTTTATGTGAATTGAAGTGTGTGAAAATCTAGTGGAAAAATTTAATCATTTGAGTATTTAATTTAACAAAAGGATTAAGTTGCTAAGGTGATAAAAGTAGTGAGCATGAAATTAGAAGGTTAAAATGAATTGTTTATTAAACTTAAGGAGTTGCATGTCAAATTTCCCATAATTGTAGTGTAGTGGATGGTAATCATGCTACAAATAATATATTTTATTTTAGCATATTATAATTAAGTAATAGTATAATATAAACATGATATAATATTTGTTAATGGATTAAAAAAAGAGAACAAAGAAACCATTTCCCTTCCTTCATTCATCTTCCACGAAAATCATCTCCAAGAAGAGAAGAAAATTTCT
Source organism: Gossypium rotundifolium (assembly GCA_025506655.1). Taxonomy (NCBI): domain Eukaryota; kingdom Viridiplantae; phylum Streptophyta; class Magnoliopsida; order Malvales; family Malvaceae; genus Gossypium; species Gossypium rotundifolium. The sequence goes on from CP106722.1 coordinate 138,781,504, forward strand.
CTTCTTCATTAATTTGGTTGCATGTGTTAACCAAGGTGAGATCTTGAACTTTCACTTAACAATCCATCCTTGAAATTGGTTGATTTCTTTGATCACCGTTGAAAACAAGTAGAAATTGAAAATGTTGGGCATGATGAAGTTCGGCCATGGTGATGATTTATGGTTAGGTTTGTCAGTAAACTTAGGTAAGATGAGAAGAAGTAGCTTGAGCTTGTAAGAAAATTTTGAAATGTAGGCATGGGGATGCCTTTATATTCGACGAATATGAGACCACCATTGATGAACCCTTTTGCTCTTGTTTTGATGTTCGGCTATACATGTACAGCATAATTGCTTTTGGATGATTAATTATACTTAGATATAGTTATTGGGTGAGCTAATTATAAGAGTCAATTACTTGAAGTAAATCTAGAGGAAGGGGTAAAATGATAGAAGGAAGAATTTTAGAGAAATTTAAGGCCCTAGTGATCATTCGGCCATTGAGGAGAAGTTCCAATTAGTTGCTAATAGTATTGTAGTGCATTGTGAGTAAAATTGATTAAGTTAAATGTATAAATTTTTGGTGTGATTATTATTTTAAATTAAATAAATGAAGTAAGAAATCCGGTTCCTAGTTTTTCTTAATTAAGCTATGTGTATTTTGTTTGTTGAGCAAATGGAAGAAACGAATGTAAATACAACTTATTTGACATTTCTTAGATCGGGAACAAAAAGACAAAGAACTAGATCGAGGCAAAACAAAGGTTCTTGAATAGCCGATTTAAACGGACTATCAACAACCGAGGTAAGTCCTTTAGCTAAAAAAATGTTAACGACTTAATTATGATTATATACAATGGTATGAATTGCTGAATTTTTGTACCTATTTACATTATGGCCGAATGTATGGTGGTATAGTTGGTTGATGATTTAAGTTGGTTATGTGAAATAAATTGTTGGATTGCATAATGATATAGTAAATTTTATTGGTTTAATGTGAATGAGCTCAATTGAGTTAAACATATGTATATAATAGTTGTGAAGTGTGTGTAGAGAATGTTTGATTACAGTGATTTAATTCGGGCTTTGTGCCAGCAGGCTTAGTGCCGGTGATTTAATTCGGGCTTCGTGCCTAGCAGGCTTAGTGCCGGTGATTTAATTCGGCTTCGTGCCTAGCGTGCCCAAGTCTTGGTGATTTAATTCGGGCCGTGCCTAGCAGGCCTCGTGCCGGTGTTACTCATCGGGCTTTATCGCCCAATGTGCTTGATGCCGTTGATGTGTTTTATAAAAGAGAAAGCTGAATATTAATTAAGGCTAATCATAGTTGAAGTATTCAGCTATCTATATAGGTAAGCACATAAGGTAAGTTATGATTAAAATATTTGAGTCAAGTTATCATTATAGAAATTGTGTTATATATGTTTGAGACAAAAATTGATATGTATGAGTATTTTATCATTGAATTCGAATTTGAACTTAATGTTATGGAAATTCAGCCTCAAGTGGATATGCTATGAATAAAGGAAATGTAGGTTAAAAGAAATGGAGTATAAATACTTATGTTAATGAGCTACTAGCATTTGACCTTGTATAAATAATTATACTTAAATGTTTATGTGAAATGTTATATTTTTGTGAGCTTAGGACTTACTAAGCTAGTAAGCTTATTTGTGTGAAATGTTCTCCTCGGTTTTACAGATTTTGTTTACGCTACGGGCTCGAGTAGGATCGTCAAGCAAGTCGCCACACTATCAACTTCTTTTTGGTACTCTTTTGTTGTGTTAAATTAGATAAAGGCATGTATAGGAGGGGTTTGAAAGTGATTGTGTGTGAATGAAACCTTAACATTATATGTATTATAGCCATGCGAATATGGCTAAATTTTTAGTTAAGTATCTTTGTTGTGTCTTGAGATGTATGTTGGTTTATAATGGCAATGTTTATGCATTCTTAATCAAAGTTTAATCTTTTTGTTAAGGAAATGTTTGTATCTGAAATGAATCCTTGAATTAGGGATGTAGGTAGGTTCGGTTAGAAACTAGTCTTTCATATAATGCAATAAAACAGCTTGTAGTAACAGCAGTGATGTGAGTTAGAAAAATCACCAAAAATAGGGTATATTGAATTAGAAGGTGAATGAGATATGAAATTAAACCTTATTGTGTCTATTTTACATAAAAGAAACAGAGTAGACAAAAGATTTATATATTATGAGATAATTAAGAAGTGAGACCTGCTCTGAATGAAATCATGAGTCACTGTTCTGTTTTGGAAAAATTGTCAAAAATTGTAAAAAAATCATTAAGAATCATGGTTTATATGTGTAGAACCCTTAATGAGTCTATTTTTCATTGGTATAAACAAGAACATTATAGGAAATTTGTGAAATGAGATAACTGTATTTTTGTAGAGACAGGTCAGAATTGTCAAGCAGTGTAATAAGGGTAACTTTGATGAATAAACTGTACTAATTGGCCACATGAAAAATTCTGGAAAAATTCTGGTGAAAATTTATATGAGTCTAGTTTCAAGTAAAATTTACGGATCTAAATTTCGAGTTTTGTAACTCGATTTATGGTCGATTTGGTCAGCATGACGCAGTTGGACAGCTTTAAAATCTTACACCCGAGTTAATAGTCAAGTCTAGTAATGCCATGTACTCGATTCCGGCAAGGGTTTCGAGTAAGGGGTGTTACATCAACATTCATCCACCTCATTCTTTATCAGTTGGTATCAAATTTGGGCGTTTTAGGTGTTCTTTTTGTTTTTATAAATTGATTTCTAGCAAACAACGTCAAAATAAAAGTTTTTTCCCCGTTAGTTTTTGAAAAAAAAATGTTTTTCAGCAGGTAAACATTTTTCAAATGATCTAAAATTTTACATACTAGTTTTTGGCACTATTTTAGAGTATAAAAAATATTTCCCACAAAAAAAAGTGATCGAAAAAGTACAGAAAAAATAAAATATGAAAAAAGAAAAAAATAAGAAAATATTATGTGGGTTGAATTTTGTGCCAAAGCATTCTAGATTAGATATACATTATTTGAGGGGGCTCCAGTTTAAATTTCATAATTTTTGGAAATCAGAAACACCTCGAACGAATTTTGTCAAGTTCCTTCGTAATGTTTCGGGTTTTCCGGCTTCAACAATTTTGATTGACTCTTAGCCTTAGGTTTTCATTTGTTTTTTATTTTTATTGCTTCTTTAATGCTTTATTTTTTCTTGTGTTAGTAGGTTAAAGGACGTTGCATATTCCTTCCATGCAAAAAAATTCTTTGGTGTCTAGTTGATTTTGGACTCATAGTGCTATTAGGTTTGCTTTGTTAGTTTGATTCTAATACATTTTGATTGATTGATATAGAGACTTTTTAAAAGACTCACAAGATTAATTCTTACCTCATTGAGAATTTGATTTTTATTGTTGAGTGCATAACAATGAGGTTTGCTTAATTTTTCTTTTTTTCTTTTTTTTGAATGTTGTGTTCTTTTCATGTTTTTCCATTGATTTGTAATACTATGATTGGGAAGTTGAAAAGGGATCAAGAGGTTCAAAATGCTCGAGATCAACAATGTAACACTATTCTAGACACGATCAGCAAAAATTTGGAACATCTAAGTACAAAAATTGAGCGTCGAAATTGTAATTGGGGAGATAAGATTGATCAACCTCATCTTCGTGCAAATAATGCTCGACGTGTCTCTCAAGCAAATGATGAGACTTTGGTTGATAATGATCGTAGGCAACATTTTTTTAGCTAAACTAAAGTTAAATATTCCACTATTCTGAGGGAAGTACAATCCCGAAGCATATTGTGAGTGGGAATAAAAAATTGAACTTTTGTTTCGTTACTATAAATGTTGGGAAGAGGAAAAAGTCTCATTGGCGACCCTTAGATTTTCAGATTATACGTTGAGTTGGTGGACTTGACTTGGAATTGATTGTCAAAGAAAATACAAAAGGGTAATTGAAACATGGGATTAGTTGAAGCAAGTGATGCGATGGCATTACATTCCTTCTTATTACTACAAAGAGGTCAAAACGAGACCTCAATGCCTTGTTTAAGGTAATCAATCTGTTGATGAGTACTTTAAGGAGATGGAGATGCTTATGCAAAGAGAAAATGTACAAGAACATGACAAGACTACCATTGTGCAGTTCGTAGATGGCTTGAACTTTCAATAGCCAATGCTTTTAATTTTCAAACCTACATTGATATTGAGGATGTAGTTCACAAGGCCATTGAGATTGAGCACCAGTTTCAACAATGTTTGTCTCGTCCATTTAGTGCTTCACAATATTATAGAGGTACAAGTTCTAATTTTACTTTCTAGAGTTTGAGACCCCCTTATGCTACTAATAAGTGGCTGCCAAAATGTGATGAGACTAAACCTTTTGAGTGGCAAAATGGGGCTCCTATAAAACATTCTTCTACATCTTCTGAGTAGCCCACTTCTACTAAAATTTCACCAAAACAACAAAGAGCTCGTGATATTGAATGTTTTACGTACAAAGGGCTTGGGCACTATAGTCGTGATTGTGATAACACGGGATTTTCATTGATAGAAAAAGATCATAAAGGTTTCCAATATCCAATTAAATATCCAACTAGAGAAGAACGTAAGTATGACTTTGTACCTTTTTTGACTCTTACTCTAGTGGCAAAAAGATTTGTGATGATGAACTTTGTGAACCAGGAAAAGATTATAGTAATAATTTCTTCCTTGAATCTATAGAGTTAGATAAGATAGAAACATCATGTTCTCTTATTGAGATAGATTGTACTAAATTGAATATTCATAATACTTGTGAGAGGGATATAAGAAGTGAGGAAAATTCATGTGAAAAGACGAAGAGAAAAGAGACCTTGAGTGATAAAAGTCTACTTAAAGGTCCAAATTTGTGATTGAAAATCCATATGAGGTAAAATTGAAGAGTACTCAAGTGGAAAAGGAAAATGAAAAGTAAGAAAATACCCATACAAAAGTGAAGAGTGATTATGTTTTAACTAACTCAATTTTATGTAGTGGGGTTTCTTTGTAATAGGATTTTAAAGATCCATTGACAGACTCTCAATTATATTACTCTACCATCGATAGACGATTTTACTTATGAGAAAGAGGTAAGTTGAACATTGATAATTCTTCACAAGTTAGGTAAAAAAAGTAATGGTACATCGAAAATTGAAATATGTAGGCATACCTTGAATGTTTTTGATAAGTATGCTACTAATTTTGTTTTTCCTTATGACATGCTTTCTCATTGGTAAAGTTTCAATAAATAATGGTCTAAAAGTTCAATTGATTTTATGGGTTTATCTATGTACTTAAAGTTTACTTTTGTTGCAATCAACAAGTTTATTAAAGAACCTCATGCATTTGATCTTGCAACAAATTTTTCTACTTTAAACTCTAAATATGAATTTTTACATAATAATATTAAGCTACTTGATTTTTATAATTATGTGAAATTCTTGACTCATCGTTGGAAATTCTTATGGATGACCATGCATATTCAAAGAAAGTTACAAGTTATTTTTTACTTGAACATTCATCGCCTAATATTTTTCTTTTTCTAGTGTTGATGGATTATTTTTGAAGGAGAGATACTTGATCCATGCTGATTTGGGATATCAAAATCATGTCTTTGATCATAGAGATAGTATTCACACACAAGAAAGCTTAGGTAAGTATTTTATTCATGCTATTGTTATTAATTCCAATCCTTTTTCTTTCTATGTAGCTAAAGATTCGAGGACGGATCTTCTTGAGGAAGGGGGAATGATGCGAGTCTCAAGGCACAATTTCAAACCCATGAATGTTATGGCCTCACACTACCTTAAGGCCAAACAACAATGTCAAAGGGTAAGTGTAACACTCTTAACCTGTAACAGTCGCTGAAATAGGTTAAGAGGCATTACCAAACTAGAAACTCAATTCAGAACAATCATTTATCAAATATCATATCATTTCAATAAATTTCATTCACTCACATTCAATATATATTTAAATCGAGCATACAAGGCTTCAATCATGCATTCGAGACTAAATCGGTAACATATGAAAATTTTGGAAGCTTAGGAAAAAATTCAACATTTCAAGTATCACATGCCCGTGTGAACAGGCTGTGTGCCTCACACGGCTAGTAGACACGCCCATGTCTTAGACCGTGTAAAAATAGGGTATACATACTGACTTGTGTAACACGGACCGAGGACATGCCTGTGTGCCAGGCCGTGTGAAAACTAGAGAGTATACTGACTTGGGTCACACGGCCAACCACACGCCCGTGTGTCTAGCCCGTGTACCCTTCGAAATGGCCATGCACGCCCGTGTATCAGGATGTGCAAAAACTATAGGTTATATTGACTTATCAACACAACCAAGCCAAAAACCCGTGTACTAGGCCGTGTACCATTTATGGGGTATACTGACTTGTACCACAGGCTAGTCACATGCCTGTGTGTGAGGCCATATGGAGCATACTGACTTTTATTCCATGTCAACACCAGGGGACACACAACTGTGTAACATGGCCGTGTGTCACACACGTTTGAGACACACGCCCATGACTTTGCCCGTCTTGACAAATATAGGCTATTTACAAAGCCATTTGCCACTACACACAAGCATTTATAAGCATAAATGACCACATTTCATAACCCAATTGGTAATCATTTCATAAAATTTCATAAACAAAAAATACCAATTCAATTTAGTACTCAACTGCCTAATTAACATCATGCATTATTCATTTATATATCAACTACATAACAAGGCATCTTTTGCACCTTTTCATTCCATCAATTCCTTGCCTAAAACATACCATAATTGAACACTTAAACTGAACCAAAACATAGTATCAAAATAAGCCAAATCACATGGCTTAACTCAAACACAAAATATACCAAAACCATAATATCAGGTAGCCATAATAAACATATTTTAAACTAGCCTATACATGCCATATTTACAATTATCCACAAATTCAAAAGTACCAATCGAAAATTAGATATTGTGATGTGCAAGTCTAACTTGTACCAAACGAGCAAGCTAACGAACTTCTATAAAACATAGAAAAAGAAATAGAGTAAGCTTTACCGCTTAGTAAGCCCGTATAGTTTGGAATTAAACTTACCATTTATACAATAATCAAGGAAATTACTAAAGTAAACTCCATACAATTTCCAAATGCCTATCACAAGCATTCATCCATAGGTTAGACAAGTTAATACATGAAATCATCCATTATCATAATTCAATAATCAATATAACTAGCATTCAACATTTCATTCTCAATCATATAACCATTAATTCATTCAATAACAGTACTCTTTTGTATAAATAGAATTTATGCCAGTTGAACCTATTAGAACTCCAAAGGATACTCAAGTGATAAACATCATTAATCCATCAATTCATTATCAATTATACTCTTTCGAGCTGATCATCTAAAATTGTCGAGTTTTAAAATTTATAAAGAGAATGATCGAACCTGGAAACTAACTCTGACAACGACTTAAGGCAAGTGCACCTATCGAACAGTAGTATAGTTTAGGCAAGACCAGATTATCAAACCCAAAGGAACTAAAGGTACTAATACTCACTTTCTTTCTACTATTTAGCCAAAATATTAAATGATTTGGTTGATTTATAACATCCAGGAATGGGGGCTGTTGTGTTTAAATTGTTTTTGCATGGGTATGGTTTGATTGTGGTAGTAATTAAGGTGTTTTAAGATCTAGGTATAAGCCAAGGGTAGGCCCGAGTTGTGGGAAAATTTTTGTTTTAAGTTTTAGAAAAAGGGAGCTAGGAGAGTTAGGGGTTAAAGGAAATCATTGGGAGTTTTAGACACTAGAGTACCAGTGGAAAAGTGGCAAGGAGGCGCCACTAAAGTGTTTAAAGAGTGACGCCATATGCAGGGGAGGAGAACTCGAGTTGACGGTAGAAATCTCACTTTCGCTTATTATTTTGACGCCACAAGCAAGGAAGAGGAGTGCTCAGAGGACTCTCTTGAATGGATGAGGATGTGATCATCGAATTTGAATTGGATAGATAAAGGTGATGAAAGTTAGGATCTTGAATCTTATCAAACTCATTTGGGAAGAGTTGGTGAATGGTGGATTTGTGGGCAAGGGGCTATCGATTTTGGGGAGCTTTTGGTGTAGTGAATGTCCTCTAAGTTCTTTAATTTTATTTTATTTCTTTTTTTTCCTTCTCAAAGTGCTTGGCTGAATCTTCTTCTCCCCCATCTCTCTCTCTCTCTTTTTCTTTTTCTTATTCTTACTCAAAGCCGAAACCATCTTAGTCCACTTCATCTTTTCCTTTCCTCAAACCGTTGTGCAAAAATCTTCATCCTCTTCCCTTGTCGAATCTTCCCTCTCCCATTCCATATTTTCTTTTCCATTCTCTTCCTTTCACTTTAGCCAAACCCCATTTGTTTCTCTTCTATCAACCATAGCCGAATCTCTCTTTATCACTCAACTCTTTGCCGAATTTTCCTTCTTTCTTCTAGTGTTATTTTGGCTGAATATCAACCAAGAGTAGATCTTCTTCGAGTTCTTCTCTAATCAGATTTGAAGAGGGTAAGTGTCCATGGCGAAATCTTATTACTTCTTTTCTCTCTTCTCTCAGTCGACTCTCATGAGAGCAAAAGTCAAATTTCGGCATTTACTGATAACTAATGCTAATCATCTATAGGGACTGATTTCTTTTAGGACCTCCGGGGTTTTGAAGTAGTAGATCTGAGCCCTCTATTCTCTGACAGTCAAATTCGGTAAGTCAGTGGCAAGGATCCATGTTAGTTCAGTCTTTCCATTAGATATTTGAAAAGCTGAAGGCTATTGAAATGAGTGTTAATGATTGCCGATTGTAGGGGAAGGCTCAATCTCATATACTTTGGGTGGTGGCTAGTATTCAAAGAGCATCAAGGTAAGGTTTGGGGTTCCATGCGTTAACCCTTCGGGATTTGTTGGTGTGGCTGAATGGCCTTGTTACTGATTTTGGGTTTGGCCGAATGTAGGATTAAGAAAATCTGGTGCAATAGATTGGGTCTTCGGGATTTAGTGATAGCGTTAGTAACAGGTGCGTAACACTTCACACTTTATTAGTATAATATGCCTATTATGTTACTGTTTTAGCCAATGAAATCAGTGGTTATGCCTTGTGGATATGTGCCTGGATTACGGGTAAGTCCCCTGTTATGTGATTTTTGATATACATCATCATGATATTGATATATGCTATGCTATGCGTTATTGCATGATACATGATATTATGTCACGTATGTTATGGACATGATGATGGGATTGATGAGAGGAGGGGGAAGGAATATTTGGGCTATCACCAGTGGTTTTGACCACACGACGGGTTAGCCCCATCTTTGATATTATATTTGTGACTAAGTCCCAGTGGTTTTGACCACTAGTGGTTTTGACCACATATGAATATTTTGACTCATCCCAGTGGTTTGGTACCACAGTGGGTTGGCCCTACATGTTAATTATGGGATTGTCATCAGTGGTTTTGACCACATGAAGGGTTGGCCCCATCACTTGATTTGTGACTTCGGTCATCAGTGGTTCTGACCACACCGATATATTTGTGACTACAGTCACCAATGGTTTTGACCACCAGTGGTTTTGACCACACGGGGTAGTTAAAGGAGATTTGGCTGGTTAGGTTATGGGTTGCATGATTTGCATGTTTTACTGATAATTTGTGTGAATGCTTGCACTATTGGGTTGGGGGTTTATACACTGAGTCTTGATGACTCACCCCTTCCCTTATATTTTGCAGATGGGGCGTAGATTGCGGATATGGAGCTGGGGAGGACTCGAGGCTACCATGCATGCTAGTTTGGGTTTTGATTTCTTTTAAGTTACTATTTAGGTTTATTTATTTACTTAAATTTGGTTTTGGTTTGTAATAAGGCCGCTAAGTATTATTTTAGGTTTTTATCATTTGCTTTTATTTTGATTATATTATACCTATGTTGGATATATGGACTTGTTAAATTAACCGGTAAAAAGCAATGTTTTCAAAACCATAACTCCTTCGGGTTTTTAAACGTTGCCATCGGGTAACATCACTTATAAGATGATAACCAAGGTAACTTGTATGTTTTCTAAAACTTGCAACAAGCAGTAGGTTTTTGAAGCATGAGTTTTGAAGCAGCCATCACATGATTTCAAAATCATCTTAAATAAGGATTTCTAAACTTTTCATACTACAAAAGGGTTTTCTAGGAAAATTACCCGACAAACTTTTGGTTTAAAAAGGTTTTCACTCCGTAGCATGCCAGATTCAGTCGTGGTATGTTGACCGGGTTTGAGGTGTTACAATTTTGGTATCAGAGCCAAGTTCAAAAGCTCGACTATGGGCCTGAGCCCCAAAATGTTTTAAAGTAGGGTTTTGAAAAGTTTTTGGAAAAGGTACATGGTTTGAACAGCATGGCACCGAGTCTCCGGCACCAATCTGCCCAGGTAAGTATCCATAACTATTATGTGAATATTATGTGGGGAAAATGGGTATTTCAGGATCGTAGAATAGTAGATTAGGAGTTATTGAACCCTAGGAATAGCTTACTCCAACACAAATTACATAAGACTTAAAGATCCACTAAACAAACATGTGAGTTAAATCCTTTGAGTTAAGGGTGTGGCAACCGTTGTGCGCATGTCTAGGAATGGATTCATGGGGAGCTTGGTATTTAAGCGTCCTAGTGACTCACCTCCTCTCCACTTGAATCCTACCTGGTGCGTAGTGACGATTCACCCTAATTGAGACGACTTATTCACAGGCTAAATTCAATAACTAAAACCCAAAAGGATCAGCCATCTTGTTTTGGTAACACTTTAAACCTTGGTTTTAAAATTATCACAGTATCCTTAATTTAGGAAATGACCAAAATACCCCTGATTTGAAAAATGACCAAATTACCCTTGAGTTGTGAAAATTACCAAAATACCCTCAGTATGGAAAATTGCCGAAGTACCCTCGAATTGAAAATTTTCAAAATACCCTTATTTTGTAAAATCACCTGGAACAATATTTTGGAAAAATTAAAAAAGTACGCCTGGCTTATGAAATTACAAAAATACCCCTGGTTTATGAAATTACTAAAATACCCTCGATTTCTGGAATTTTTGAAATACCTATGATTTGTAAAGGTTTCCAAATTAACCATATTTTATTACTAAAATACCTCGTTAGGTTAAATTACAGAAATACCCCTGGGTAGTGAAATGACGAGATTACCCCTACACGTGGAATATAGGTGGAGGAGGTTATTGATGAGTAAATGTGATCCACTAAATTAGGGTAGGAAATTGAAATGAAAACTTTGTGATGATCGAAAGAACCACTACCAAACTACTTTGCATAAAACTTACTCGTGGGTAATAAGTAGAATAGAAGCTAATTCATAAATTTCTTTAAGCAGATAAATCGCGATTTAGATATGAGTACTAGGGGACGTGGTCGTAATGTGCGAGGACATGGTAGAGGCGGAATGACCGTATCGGAACCCGTTAGGTCTGGTCAAGGGTCCGAGAATGAGATACCACCACCACCAGCTACTGGTGTAGAGTATCAAGATCAAACGGGGAAGATATGAAGGTCGCATGAGCGATCATGTGAGTCTTGGAGAGATGGCTGGAGTAGGTGGGGGTACGGGAGCTCAGAAATTTGTATCTGAGTGACTCCGAACCAATGGAGCTAAAGTATTTCGAGGTGTATCTGGTGTGGCACCCAATACGGCTGAGTATTGATTGGAAGCGATAGAAGGAATCATGGATGATTTGGATCTAACGGCTGAGGAGAAATTAAAAGGAGTAGTGTCACTTCTCCGAGATGAGTCATACTAGTTGTGGCTCACGGTTCGGGATGGTGCTACAACGGATGATCTCACTTGGGATTATTTCAAGGCAGCTTATCAAAAGAAGTATGTCAGGACCAGTTATATTGATGCGCAGAGAAAGGCTTTTCTGAGGCTGGTTCAGGGGAGTAAGTCTGTATTAGAGTACGAGGCAAAATTCTTAAGGTTGATCGATATGCTCGGGGCATCATAGTAACAGAGCATGAGCGATGCGTCAGATTCGAGGACGGATTAAGGGATGATCTGAGGTTGCTGATCACTCCACATTAGGAGAGAGAATTTTCGGTCTTAGTGGAAAAGGCCATGGTTACAGAGAAAGTGAAACAGTCGGTTAGATAGAATCAAGACAATAGGTGGAATAAGAGGAATTCTGGATCATCTGGGTCAATCGAGAGTCAACAGAAATGGGGTAGATATAGTGGGCCAAATCAACCGCCAGCCTCTCTACTTTGAAACTCGATTGGCCGCCACGATGTGCTCGATGTGGAAAGTCTCACATGGGGGAATGTTCGACTGGAAATAGGGGATGCTTTGAGTGTGGATCGATGGGGCACCGAGTGAGAGATTGTCCACAGAGGTCAGCTAGGTTGCAGTCCGGGGATCAGAATCGTACTTAGAATAGGAGGGATGGTCAGTAGCCACAGAGGGGCCATGGTGCTGCTAGGGGAGGTAATGGCTTTGGTAGAGGCCGTGGAGCACCAGGCAGAGGTGCAGGTAGTACAGAGGCTAGACAGCCTAGACTAGTCTACCCAACGAGGCGTCGAGAGGAGGGTGACGCACCGGACGTCATAACCAATACGTTCTTAATCTTTGGACTACCTTATAATGTTTTGATAGATGTGGGTTCGACGCACTCATATGTAGCCAGTAGCATAGTGGAAACTATGAACTTGAATTCTGAGATTACTTCTAGGAAGATGACTGTGATAAGCCCTTTAGGTCACTCTGTAGAAGTAAGAAGACTATATAGGGATGTACCCCTAGAACTTTAAGGGGTCGTGTTTTTGGCTGATTTGATGGAACTGCTATTTAGGGAGTTCGATCTGATTCTCGGGATGGAATGACTGGTAAAGTACCAGGCCAGTTTGGATTGCATGGCCAAGCGCATGGTGTTGAGAACAATGGAAGGTAGGGAGGTGGTGATGATAGGTAATAGAATGGATTACTTATCTAATGTGGTCTCTGCACTAAAGGCGGAGAAAATGGTAAGGAAGGGTTGTGAGTCCTTCATGGTGCATGTTTGTGCTTTGGGAGCTAAGGATGCAGCTGTAGAGAGTGTTCGAACTGTAGGGGAATTTGCGGATGTATTCCTAGAAGAACTTTTGGGTCTGCCTTCGGATAGGGAAGTTGAATTCAAGATAGGCTCACATTGCAAAGCAATATGTTGTCTCTAGCCTTGTATAGAATGGTGCCAAAAGAATTTGTGGAGTTGAAGGCTCAAATTCAGGAGTTATTGGACCAAGGTTTCATTTGACCAAGCATATCTCCTTGGGGAGCACCTGTGCTCTTTGTAAAGAAAAAAGACGGTACAATGCGGATGTGTATAGACTACCGCCAACTGAACAAGTTGACGATCAAAATCAAGTATCCGTTGCCCAAGATTAACGACTTGTTTGATCAACTTAAGGGTGCATCAATTTTCTCAAAGATAGATCTCAGGTCGGGGTATCATCAACTCAAAGTAAAGGAGGCTGATGTTCATAAGACGACATTCCGTACTCGGTATGGGCACTATGAGTTTTTGGTAATGCCGTTTGAGTTAACCAATGCACCGACAGCATTCATGGACTTGATGAATCGGGTATTCTAGCAGTACTTGGACCAGTTTGTCGTAGTATTCATAGACGACATATTAGTGTACTCAAGGACTGAGGAGGACCATGATACGCACTTGTGGTTGGTTTTGCAAATTCTGAGGGAGAAGCAATTATTTGCCAAGTTCAGTAAGTGCGAGTTCTGGCTTAGGGATGTGACTTTCTTAGGTCACGAGTGTCCGCTGAAGGGATTAGAGTGGACCCTCACAAGATTGAGGCGGTGTTGGATTGGAAATCGTATAGGTCGGTTGCAAAAATTCAGAGTTTTGTAGGTCTGGCGGGGTATTACCAGAGATTTATGGAAGGATTTTCTCTGATCGCGGCACCGTTGACCAAGTTATTAAGGAAAGGAGTTTCATTTGTGTGGTCGGAGAAACAGCAGGAAAGTTTTGACAAGTTGAGGAAGATTCTGATGGAAGCTCGGTTGCTCTGTATGACTGAGGAGGTGAAAGGTATTCACGGTCTCTTGTGATGCATCACATCTTGGCTTGGGATGTGTCTGATCTGAAAGGGAAAGTAGTGGCATATCGTCTCAACAATTTGAGACCGCATGAGGTTAACTATCCGGACGATGATCCGGAATTAGCTCAAGTGGTTTTCATACGAAAATATAGAGACACTATTTATATAGAGAGAAGTCGGTAGTCTATACGGACCACAAGATTCTGAAGTATCTTTTGACGCAGAAGAATTTGAACTTGAGACAGCGAAGGTGGATTGAGTTGTTGAAGGACTACGACTGCTCAATTGAGTATCATCCGGGCAAGGCTAACGTAGTGGCTGATGCGTTGAGCCGTAAGGTGGTAGCAGACTTACGAGCGATGTTTGTTCACCTTAGTCTGTATGACGATAGGAGTTTGTTGGCAGAATTGCAAGTAAAGCCGACTTGGGTGGAGCAGATTAAAGAAAAACAGTTAGTGGATGAGGGTTTGAATGCTCGGAGGTTGTAAGTACAGAGTAATGGTGTGGAAGGTTATAGCTTGACTCACGATGGAGTGTTGTGTTTTCAAGGGAGAGCTTGTATGCCGAAGGACATCGAGTTGAGGTAAAGGATTCTTTAAGATGCACATAGAAGCCCATACGTTATGCATCCTGGAGGTAGCAAGATGTACCAAGATTTACGAAAGTAGTTATGGTGGCCAAGATTGAAGCGAGAAGTGACTGATTTTATGGGTAAGTGTCTGACGTGTCAGCAGGTCAAAGCTGAACATCAGCTGCCGTCAGGTTTACTTTAGCCGGTGAAGATTCCTCACTGGAAGTGGAAAAGGATCGCTATGGACTTTGTCAGTGGGCTACCCCTTACGCCTAGCAAGAAGGACTCAGTCTGGGTGATTGTGGACCGTTTGACTAAATTATCTCATTTCATACCGGTAAGGGTTGATTATTCGCTTCAGAAGCTAGCTAAGTTGTATATGGTCGAGATAGTAAAGTTGCATGGTGTGCCAGAGTCAATCATCTCAGATAGGGATCCTAGGTTCACATCGAGGTTTTGGAGAGCTTTGCATCAGGCTTTGGGAACGAGGTTGGATTTTAGCACGGCTTTCCATCCGTAATCTGATGGACAGTTTGAAAGAGTAATCCAGATTTTAGAGGATATACTAAGAGGCTGTGTTCTGGATTTCAGTGGTAGTTGGGAGGAGTATCTACCATTGGCGGAGTTCGGTTATAACAATAGTTATCAAGCGAGTATCCAGATGACATCATATGAGGCACTGTATAGACGGAAATGTCACACTCCTACGTGTTGGACAGAGTTGGGTGAATAGCAGATATTAGGTCTAGAGTTGGTGACAGAAACTGAGGATAAAGTTAAGGTGATTCGGGCTCGTCTTAAGGAAGCGTCGGACAGGAAAAAGTCTTACGCTGATCTTAAACGCAAAATATAGAGTATGCAGAGGGTGATAAGGTTTTTCTAAAGGTATCGCCATGGAAGAAAGTGCTGAGATTTGGACGGAAAGGGAAGCTAAGCCTTAGGTTTATCGGGCCGTACACGGTGTTGAGAGAGTGGGACCGATAGCGTATTAGCTCGAGTTGCTAGTAGAGTTAAGTCAGATTCACGACGTCTTTCATGTTTCGATGCTTAGGCGCTATCAGTCAAATCTGTCACATGTGGTACCAGTTGAGGGGATAGAGGTGAGCCCTGACTTGACTTCAAGAGTAATCGGTGCATATTTTAGATCGGGATGTCAAGGACTTGCGTAGGAAGTCAGTACCCTTGGTGAAAGTTTTATGGCGGAATCATGGTACGGAGGAGGCCACGTGGGAGCCAGAGGATGTGATGCGGCAATAATACCCTCAACTCTTCTGGCCAGGTAATTTCGAGGCTGAAATTATTTTTAAGGGGGTAGAACTGTAACATCCTGGAATGGGGGCTGTTGTGTTTAAATTGTTTTTGCATGGGTATGGCTTGATTGTGGTAGTAATTAAGGTGTTTTAAGATCTAGGTATAAGCCAAGGGTAGGCCCGAGCTGTGGGAAAATTTTTGATTTAAGTTTTAGTAAAAGGGAGCTAGGAGAGTTAGGGGTTAAAGGAAATTATTAGGAGTTTTAGACACAAAAGTACTAGTGGAAAAGTGGCAAGGAGGCGCTACTAAGGTGTCTAAAGAGTGACGCCATATGCAAGGAAAGAGAACTCAGGTTCAAGCAGCAGAAATATCACTTTCTGCTTATTATTTTGATGCCACAAGCAAGGAAGATGAGTGCTCAAGAGGGACTCTCTTGAATGGATGAGGATGTGATCATCAGATTTGAATTGGATAGATAAAAGTGATGAAAGTTAGGAGCTTGAATCTTATCAAACTCATTTGGGAAGAGTTGGCCGAATGGTGGACTGTGGGCAAAGGGGCTATCGATTTTGGGGAGCTTTTAGTGTAGCCGAATGTCCCTCTAAGTTCTTTAATTTTATTTTATTTCTTTTTTTTCCTTCTCAAAGTGCTTGGCAGAATCTTCTTCTCCCCCATCTCTCTCTCTCCTTTTTTCTTCTTATTCTTGCTCAAAGCCGAAACCATCTTAGACCACTTCATCTTTTCCTTTTCTCAAACCCTTGTGCCGAAATCTTCATCCTCTTCCCTTGTCGAATCTTCCCTCTCTCATTCTATATTTTCTTTTCCATTCTCTTCTTTTCACTTTAGCCGAACCCCATTTGTTTCTCTTCTATCAACCATAGTCGAATCTCCCTTCATCACTCAACTCTTTGTCGAATTTTCCTTCTTTCTTCTAGTGTTATTTTGGCTGAATATCAACTAAGAGTAGATCTTCTTCGGGTTTTTTTCTAATCAAATTTAAAGAGGGTAAGTGTCCATGGTCAAAATCTTATTACTTCTTTTCTATCTTCTCTTTGTCGACTCTCGTGAGAGCAAAAACTAAATTTTGGTATTTGCTGATAAGTAATGCTAATCATCTATAGGGACCAATTTCTTTTAGGACCTCCGGGGTTTTGAAGCAGTAGATCTGAGCCCTCTATTCTCTGACAGTCGAATTCGGTAAGTCAGTGGTAAGGATCCATGTTAGTTCAGTCTTTCCATTAGATATTTGAAAAGCCGAAGGCTATTGAAATGAGTGTTAATGATTGCCGATTGTAGGGGAAGGCTCAATCTCATATACTTTGGGTGGTGGCTAGTATTCAAAGAGCATCAAGGTAAGGTTTGGGGTTCCATCGTTAACCTTCTGGATTTGTTGGTGTGGCCGAATGGCCTTGTTCTTGATTTTGGGTTTGGTGAATGTAGGATCAAGAAGATCCGTGCAAGAGATCGTCTTCTTGATTTAGTGATAACGTTAGTAACAGGTGTGTAATGCTTACACACTTTACTAGTATAATATGCCTATTATGTTACTATTTTAGCCAATGAAATCAGTGGTTATACCTTGTGGATATGTGCCCGGATTCTGGGTAAGTCCCCTGTTATGTGATTTTTGATATACATCATCATGATATTGATATATGTTATGCTATGCGTTATTGCATGATACATGATATTATGTCAAGTATGTTATGGACATGATGATGGGATTGATGAGAGGAGGGGGAAGGAATATTTGGACTGTCACCAGTGGTTTTGACCACACGACGGGTCGCCCCATCTTTGATATTATATTTGTGACTAAGTCCCATTGGTTTTGACCACTAGTGGTTTTGACCACATATGAATATTGTGACTCGTCCCAGAGGTTTGGTACCACAGTGGGTTGGCCCCATATGTTAATTATGGGATTTTCATTAGTGGTTTTGACCACACGATTGGTTGGCCCCATCACTTGATTTGTGACTTCGGTCATCAATGGTTCTGACCACACCAATATATTTGTGACTACGATCACCAGTGGTTTTGACCACCAGTGGTTTTGACCACACCGGGCGCTTAAAGGAGATTCGGTTGGTTAGGTTATAGGTTGCATGATTTGCATGTTTTACTGATAATTTGTGTGAGTGCTTGCACTATCGGGTTGGGGTTTATACATCGAGTCTTGGTGACTCACCCTTCCCTTATATTTTGCGATGGGCGAAATTGTGGATATGGAGCCGGTGAGGACTCGAGGCAGCCATGCATGCTAATTTGGGTTTTGATTTCTTTTAAGTTACTATTTCAAGTTATTTATTTATTTAAATTTGGTTTTGGTTTGTAATAAGGCCGCTAAGTATTATTTTGGGTTTTTATCATTTGATTTTATTTTGATTATATTATACCTATGTTAGATATATGGACTTGTTAAATTAATCGGTAAAAAGCAATGTTTTCAAAACCATAACTCCTTCGGATTTTTAAACGTTGCCATCGTGTAACATCACTTATAAGATGATAACCAATGTAACTTGTATGTTTTCTAAAACTTGCAACAACTAGTAGGTTTTTCAAGCATGAGTTTTGAAGCAGCCATCACACGATTTCAAAATAATCTTAAACAAGGATTTCTAAACTTTTTCATACTACAAAAGGGTTTTCTAGGAAAATTATCCGACAAACTTTTGCTTTAAAAAGGTTTTCACTCCGTAGCATGCTAGATTCGATCGTGGTGTGTTGACCGGGTTTGGGGTGTTACATGATTAAATCTAAATTAACTGATTACTTACTAAACTAAGACGCAAAGACAAAAAGAATGAATTTGGGAAAATAACTTGAAGAGAAACTCAGTTGATTACGATGATACCCTCAGGATGAATCCACCTAGACTTCACTTATTATCTAACACTGAACCATACGATTTATTCACTTGACTTGATCCGTAAGACTCCCTAACGTATATTAAATCATCTCTCGAGGCAAATAATGTGTAACCCTAGCTTAATTAACGAAAATCTCTTTCTCACTTAATAACCCCTAGAATTGTTGTAAATTAAACTATGGATTCTCATATTAGGTTTCACCCTAATCCGGCAAAATCTTGTCACCCTATCTCTAGGCGCGTGAACAACTCCACTTAATTATGCTAGATCTATTCTTATGTAGGGACGTTTACTCCTCCACTAAGAACATCTGACTTGAATTAATATCTCGAAAACATTAACACAAGAATTAAGAACACATAATTAAGAACAAATCAAGTATTTATCATATAGTTCAATAAATAATAACAAGATTCATCTAGGCTTCATCCTCTTCAGGTATCTGAAGGGTTTAGTTCATAATGATAAAATAAAACATCTCAAGAGAAAAGATAAAACAAAACATAAGAAATCCCTAAAACCCCCTGAAGGAATTGAAGGAGAGATCTATCGTCTTGAGTAGAATTCTGGCTTCTTGATATGGATCAACTGGTTATCTTCGAGTGATTCTCACAAATCTAGCCTTTTGGCTCAACTTCTTGACCTAGCTAACTAAGAAAAATAAAGAGAAGGAGACTAAGAAGAAAATTGAAATTCAAAGAAAAGATTAATGGACTAAGGAGTCTTTATTGATAGATGGTTCGTGAAGTGGGTGTGACTTCTAAGGCTGCGGAGGGGTTGTGGTCGTGGTTCCGGTGTGATTCCCTAGCAGCCTTTAGAACCTAAAACTAAGAAACTAGAATAAAATAAACTAAATTAAGTAGAATAGAAGTAAAGATAAGGTAAATGAAGAAAAAGAGAAAAGAAAGATAAAATAGAAAAGGTTTTGAATACCCATGGCGTGTTGGAGGGTTGAAGCGGCCGACATGAACTTATGTGAATCGGTCTCCTTTGAGAAGAATATGGTTGGCCTCTTACACTTCTTCGGCATGGCTTTGGTGTCTCAATATTTATAAGAATGTTAAATGAAAAGGAGAGAGGTGAAATATGATAGGACGAAGGAAGAAAGGAGTAAGGAAGGAAGGAGAGTGGGAAGAGGGGGAAGATGTGGGTTTAATTAGAATTTTGGCTTCTAACACTTTCCCACGCTCGTGTACTCTGGGTGCATCGATTTACATGGCCGCTTCGTATGGTCGTGTTTGGGGGCGTGTTGGGATCTACACGCCCATGTTTTTATTGCCACGCCCGGGGCTGATAAGTCAATATCTTCAGACGGTCTCATTGCACGGCCGTTTGTGTTCACCCACGCCTATTTTCCAGATGCCACGCCCGTTCTTGAAAAGGCAGTATTGGTCCACGGCCATGCGAGATGAGCCCGTGACTTTGGTGAATTGATTTCGTCTGACTCGTATCTCTTGCCATGTCAGTACGGTGATTCAAAATACCTATATGGCCACAGCCACGGCCGTGTGCTAGGCCGTGTGGTCTGGGAATCTGCACTTTCAGTTTATTAAAATTCTAAAAGAGAAAATAAAATAAAAATAAAAATAAAACTAAAATCACAAAATAGAAATTAATGTTAGTACTCGAGTTGCCTCCTGAGAAGTGCTCATTTAAAGTCTTAAGCTAGACTGTCATTTTTGCTCGTATGACTACGGTGGTTTAAATGTTTGAATATCTCCCCTCATACTATCAATTTTGATAAAATCTAAGTCGAGAAGCATTTACCTTATAAGTGCCGAATATGGGATTATTTACCTCGACTGTTCCACATGGAAAGATATTGCGTACCTCAAAAGGAATGTCTTCGTTTGAACTTAGGGTTGGTGTGGTGATGCGCAGATCTGCTTTATCTAACCGTACCTGATCTCCTATTTTGAAGTGATTTGATGTCCCTACGAGCTCTTCTAGATGCTCCTTTAGTTTTGCCTCGTGTGGTTTTAACTTCTCTTTAAAACGTGCTTTCCACTCTTCTAGTTCGTTGTCCTCAAAGCTTTTTTCCTTAAATAATTATTCTTTATTGACACAGGGTCCTTGCTTCTGTTTAGGTTTGTAGCTCTGTGGTTGTTCCTGCAGTGGGATTTGAACAGATTGATTATCAACTGAATTTACTGTCTCACCTTCATTGATCGATGTCCTGGCTAAGTCAAGAGCTTGTAAACTGATCGATTCGTCATCTATATAAAGTATGAGTTCTCCTGTGGCAACATCAATTATTGTTTTGACAGTTGCTAAAAAAGGGTCTTCCTAGGATTAAAGGAATAGAGTTATCCTCATCCATGTCTAAGACAACAAAATCTACTGGGAAAACAAATTTGTCAATTTTTACAAAAACATCTTCGATAATACCCCTAAGAATTCTAACAATTTTATCAGCTAATTGAATACTCATCCTAGTTTGTTTGGGTTTCCCTAGACCTAGCTGCTTAAACATTTTATAGGGCATGACATTTATACTTGCCCCTAAATCATATAATGTGTTATCAATAGTTAGTCTACCGATTAAACATGGGATTGTAAAACTCCCTGGATCTTTTAGCTTCCGTGGTAGTCTATTCTGTAACATTGTTGAGCATACTGTGTTTAATTCCACATATGGTTCCTCATCTAGCTTACGTTTGTTTGTTGAAGCTGTTTTAAAAATTTCCTCGAATCTGGCATCTATGAAAGAGCTTCAAGAAGCGGTAAGTTAATATGTAATTTCTTTAAAAGTTTAAGAAACTTACCAAACTATTCTTCTGAATCGTCTCTCTTCAATGCTTCATGATAAGGTATGCGAGGCTGGTACTCTTTGATTATCGATTTTGGCTTTTCCTGTGTTACATCAATTTTATCTTCTTCCACTTTGTCTTCTTGTATGAACTGGGTTCGTCCACCTTTATACTACTATGAGCTGTTATGGCTTGGATTTGCTCCTTTGGGTTAATCTCAGTGTTGCTTGGTAGACGCCCTTGTGGTCGTTCGGACATCAGCTGCACGAGTTGTCCAACCGTTTTAGTGATTTCCCCGACCTAATCCTTGATCTCTTTGATTGATATTTCTTGGTTATCAAGTGTTGTATCAATTTTTTTGGAGATGGACATCTATGTCTGCCATGAACTTTTTCAGTATCTCTTTAAGACTCGGCTCTTTTCCTGTGGATAGGGTTGATTTTGGAAATTTGGAAGAGGTTGTTTTTGATTTCACTGATTTTGCTGGCCTCCTTGACCTCCCCACAAAAAATTTGGGTGGTTCCTCCAACCTGGATTATAGGTGTTACTATAAGGATTATTATTAGATCTGAAATTATGACCTATACAATTCGTTTGTTCGTTCTATGTGCTGGTTGGTAGGGTGGGGACTTAGGATTCGCCACGGTTCCACTTGTGTCGCACTGCATTACCGAATTTACCTGCAAAGAACACAAATTGTCAAGCTTTTTATTCATCATCTCTATCTGATTTGACAACATGGTTACTGTGTCGATGTTGAAAACTCCGGCTGATTTTGTTGGCCTTGTCCTTGTAACTTGCCACTGATAGTTGTTCAGTGACATATCTTTGATAAACACGTAGGCTGCTTCAGGAGTTTTGTTGTTCAGGGTTCCAGTGGCGGCTGAATCAATTAGTTGCCTCATTGAGGGATTTACACCATTCTAAAAAGTTTGGACTTGAAGACATAAAGGTAATCCGTGGTGTGGACATCTCCTCAAGAGATCCTTGTATCTCTCCCATGCGTCGTATAATGTCTCTAAATCTACCTGCACAAACGAAGAGATATCATTCCATAATTTGGCCATTTTGGCCGGTGGGAAATATTTTAATTAAAATTTTTCAGTCATCTGGTCCCATGTCGTAATTGATCCTTGTGGTAATGAGTTCAACTATTGTTTGGCTTTATCCCTTAATGAAAAGGGAAATAACCGAAGACAAATGGCATCACCAGAAATGCCATTTATTTTGAAAGTATCACAAAACTCTAAAAAATTAGCTATATGAGTGTTCGGGTCTTTGTCCTGCAAACCATCAAATTGAACAAATTGTTGAATCATTTGTATAGTATTAGGCTTTATGTAACATCCTAGAACTGGGCCAAGTAGGATTGGGCCCAATGGGCCTTGGGGGTAGTAGCGTTTAAAATTTTTGAGAACAAGAGAATGGTACTAAGGCAAGTTGGACCTATTAGGTGAGTGATTTTGGAAAGTTAGGGGGCTTTTATGAAGTCTCGGGTTAAAGTTAGGCCATAGGAAAAATTTTGGTTTTAGGTGAAAAAAACCCTGGGAGTTGGTAGGAAGGCTTTAAGAATAAAATGTGGGGAAAATGACAAGTGGACTGTGTAGTGTAGTGGCAAAGTGACGCCACTTAAGGAGCAGGGGGTGACACCATAGAGGAAGGAAGGAGGTCCAAGGTTCAAGCCTTAGTGCTTGCATTTTAGTTTTCTTTTTAAATGGATTTTTGAATTTGGCCATAGGACTTATATTTAGTTGAGCATGATTTTAGAAACAAGAAGCTAGTTGGTAAAGTGGCTAGCGTGGGTTATGTTACAAGGGAGCCTGAGTTCGAATCTCATGAGAAGCAAGGGAGTATTTATTTTGCTAAGATGGAGCGGCAAGAGTTTGAGTTGGATTTAAACTCTGCTAGCGGAAGGATCCCACATCGGAAAGATACAAAGAAGGAAGGTGAGAAGCTGGCTATATAAAGAGCATTCTAGGAGGAGAGAAAAGATACTTTGGTGGGCGTTGGGCATAGGAGCTGGCCATTAATACCCTAGTTGTAGGGCGACAAATGCTGAAGTGTCGGTCATGGTAATAGTAGCCACATGGGCGTGCGAGCGAACGTGTGGGGGCTTCGACGCGATAGTTGAGGCCATTAGCAGTGTTCTTGCGGGTGTAGGTGTTAAGCTACGATGGCGAAAGGGGCCAAGTGGGCCCAATGGGCCCGAGGACCCATATGAGTAAATTGTATGATTGAGTAGTAGATAGTGAACTAGACTATGTGAATCTCATATATGTGGCTAGGTTTGGGGTGAATGGGCCACACGAGTGTGTGGGCCCACTTGGGCTGACAATGGGCCTCAGGCCCATTCGCATCATTATCTCTGTTTAGAATACTTGAGTCGTCGAGGCGATAGTGGACCTTCTGTTGGGTCGTTAATGCCATGGTTTGTAAAATTACCGAATTACCCCAAGTTTGTGAAATTATCGAACTACCCCTAATTTGTGAAATTACAAAAGTACCCCTAATTTGTGAAATTATCAAAATCCCCGATTTGTGAAATTACCAAAATACCCCTAATTTACAAAATTACCAAAATACCCTAGTTTGTGAAATTACTAAAATAACCTTGGTAGGTAAATTACGAAAATACCCTTGGTAGGTAAATTACGAAAATACCCTTGGTGGGTTACAAAAATACCATTGGTGGGAAAATTAAGAAAATACCATTGGTGGGTAAATTACGAAAATACCCTTGGTGGTAAATTATGAAAATACCCTTGGTAGGTAAATTACGAAAATACCCTCGATGGATAAAATGATCGATATGCCCCTGAGGGTAAAAATGATGAAAATGCCCTTACATGTTATGATTATTCTTGTATGTAATTTATGATTGTTATCGTATGATTATTATTGTATGTTGCATTTATGTGTTATTATGTTGCATGGGGATGGGATTATTCGAAAAGGGAAGTGCAAATAGGATCGCATGGTCGCTGAGATTGTGGATCCACCAAGGCTTTAGCCACCGAAGCGACTATCTTTGACCGATAAGTTAGTGCCACAACCGGTGCTACATAAGGAGTGTAAGGATGGGTGGGTGGTTAAATCCCCACAGAGTGCGTGGTTGGACAGAGACGGAGTGTGGTTGGTATGGGCATTAATGCATTGCATATGTGCTTTTATTTGAGATGGGCTCAGGCCTAAATAAATATGATTTGTGACATTTATGGGTTAAGGCTCAATCGAGGCTTTTATGGGCTAAGACCCAATTACCACTGTTACCAAAATGGGCTTCGGCCCAAACTGTTGTGATTCATGTCTTATTGATGAGGGTTATGCACACTGAGTTTTCGTAAACTCACACCCTCTTTTTAATATTTTTTTTCAGGTAATCCTTAGCAAGCGGTTCGACGTGCTGGAAGACTCGGAGGTAGCCACACTACGAGCAATTTTGGACTCTAGTATTTTACTTATTTTTTAACTTTCCAAGCCCGCTTGATACCTTATCAACCAATCCATCCATAAGATCAGATAGAACTCCCCGAAGGGCAATTCCATCAAATCAGCTTAGAACACTACCCCTTGAAGTTTTAGGGGTACATCCCTATATAGCTTATCTACTACCACAGAGTGTCCTAGAGGGCTAATTACCATCATTTCCCTAGCAGAAGTCTCATAGGCTAAGTTCAAGGTTCCCACTATACTACTAGCAACATAAGAGTGCGTCGAACCAGCATCAATCAAAGCAATATAAGGCAACCCAAAAATTAAAACGTACTTGTTATGACATCTGGTGCATTGCCCTCCTCTCAATGCTTCGCTGTATAGACTAACCTAGGCTGTCTTGCATCGATATTTCCAGCACCCCTACCCGGTGCTCTACGACATCATCCGTTTCCATTACCACCCCTAGCTGCACCTCGACCTCTATACGGTCGCTGACCATCTCCCCTAAATTGTGTACGCCCTTAATTCTCGGTCTGCGTCCTAGTCGGCCTCCGTGGACAATCCCTTATTCGGTGATCTATTGACCCCACTCGAAACATCCTCTATTACCAGTCCAACACTCCCCCGAATGGGACTTCCCACATCGGGTACACTGTGGTGGCCATCGAGTCGCAAAGAAGAGCCTTGCGACTTGATCCCATCCACCAAATCTAGCTCTTTTTGAGAACTCCCAGCAGACCCTGATGGCCCAAAACTCCTTTTATCCCTACTCCTATTCTAATTATGTTTCACCTCCTCAGCAATCTTGGACTTTTCTACAAGAACGGTGAATTCCCTCTCTCGCTTGAGCAATCAACACTCGCAGCTCATCCCTAGTCCATCCTCAAACCTAACATAACGCTCATGCTCCGTAGCCATGATACCCTAAGCATACCTGCTCAACCGCAAGAATTTCGCTTCGTACCTGAATACCGACTTACTTCCATGCACCAAATTCAAGAACGCCTTACGTTGCGCATCTATATATCTAGACCCAACGTACTTCCTCTGGTAAGCCGCCTTAAAGAAATCCCAAGTGATGTCATCGACCATCGTACCTTCCCTGATCGTAAGCCATCATTGATAAGACTCATCCCAGAGAAGAGACAATATCCCTTTCAACTTCTCCTCAGCCATGAAATCCAAATCATCCATTTTGCGCTCTGTTGCCTCTAACCAATACTCCGCTGTGTTGGGAGCTACACCTAAAACTCCCCTAAATACCTCTGCTCCATTAGCTCAGAGTCATTCGAACACAGATTTATGAGCCTCCGCACCTATGCCTACTCTAGCGGCTCTCTCCAAGACCCGTAGCATAGCCTGCAACACTGCGTCATCACCACCGTTTACTCCTAGAACTCAAATAGCCCATAGTGATTTCAAGACTGGTACTTATTCTCGACTCAAAACCAGACCCACTGGTTTTGACACCGTCATCCTACCCCTACCACGACCATGCATATTACACCTGCGTCCTCGAATTGTCATGACTAGCGTTCGTGATTTACTCTGATTTAGAAATTTTTATAGGTTAATAACTTTTTCTTTTACTGATTAACAACGAACAGTCTTATGGAAGGAAGTTTTTAATAGTGGTTCTTTCGAATTTCAACTATGTCTACATAGTTCAGTTCTTGAGTCTGTATTTCTAATTCTCAAATTCACATTCAGCAGAGTACTACGTACATGTCTTCAACACAAGTACATCCATGAGCTCACATTCGTCACCTAAGGGCATCTTCGTCATTTCACTACCTAGGGGTATTTTTGTAATTTAACCTATAGGGGTATTTTGGTAATTTTCCAAAATAAGGTATCTTGGTGATTTTTCAAAATAGGGGTATTTTGATAATTTTTCCAATTTTAGGTAACTTTTGTAAATCAAGGGGTAGTTTGGTAATTCTTCAAACAAGGGTGCTTTGGTCATTTTTTAAATAGGGTTATTTTGGTCATTTTATAAAATCAAGGGTATTTTGGTCATTTTTCAAAATCAAGGGTATATAAGTAATTTTACAAAGATAGGGTATTTGTCCCTTTCGGGTTTTAGTTAAAACTTTGACCTATTAACAAGCCCTCACGGTTAAGGTGAACAGCCACTACGCACCAGGTAGGATTCCAGAGGAGAATAGGTGAGTCGCTGGGACTGCTTAAATACCAAGCTCTTCCTGAATCCAATCCTAGGCATGTGTATTCATGTTACCACACCCTAGTCCTTCTGACTTGCTCACAGATATGTTTATTTAGGGAAGTTAAGTTTTATGAAATGTAAGAGTTTATGTAACTAGACCTAAGGCCCACAAGCCCTAACATATCTATCTATGTCCCTATAAAGCCGTTCATCCCATCACATATATATATCACATCAAAGGTTAGGATACTTACCTAGGTGGATCGGTGCCGGAGACTTAGGTACCATGCTTTCCAAGATAAGCATCTCCCCAAAAATTATTTTACAGACCTTTTATTGAAAATATCTTGGGCCTTATACCCACAGCCGAGCTTTTAAACCGGGCTCTGATACCAAAAATGTAACACCTCAAATTCAGTCTAAACATTACGACCGAATCTGGCATGTTACTGGGAAGAAAACGTCTTACAAACCATTTTGTCGACTTGATTTAAAAAGACAACTTTTGTGTAGTTTAAGAAAAATGTGGTTGAATGGAGTGAATTGTTAAAACATTTTGAAACTTTATACAGCATGATGGAATCACTTTGTTGTTAACCCTTGTTTATTATTTATCCGGTGTACAACCTTAGAAAAACTCAAAGTATCCACTTAAGTTTATAAAATCATCTATTTTGTAAATTACTTGGCATGTTTTTTTCGTTTAATAAAAGTTTAAGGAAAACAAAACAAATGAAAAAAAACCCAAAGTAAAGTTTGAGTGGCCTTATTACAAACTAAAATCCAAACTTAAAGTGGAGGAAAACTAAATCTAAAATAAACAGTGAAATAGAAACAATTGTTGAGCATGGCCACCACGAGTCCACCCCGGCTCCGAATCCACAATCTAGGCATTATCTGGAAAAAAACAACGGAAAGGGCGAGTCACCGAGACTCAGTGTGCAATTCCCCATCCCGAAAGATATTAGGCTCATACACAGATTCATATGATATTATGCATGTCATGCAGCCCATTACCTAAATATCCCTTCGAGTCTCCCAAATCTACCCCTTGTGGCACCTAGCCACTAATGGTACCTAACCACTAGTAATCGAAGTTACAAATATTCATATGTGGGGCCAACACACTTGTGGTACCTAACCACTGGTGATGATCCCTTAAATCGATATGTGGGCCCACTGCGGTACCTAACCACTGCGACGAGTCACAGAAATAATCATATGTGGTACCTAACCACTAGTGGTTCCAAACCACTGAGACTTAGTCACAGAATAATAATATGTAGGGCCAACCCACGTGTGGTACCTAACCACTAGTGAAAGTCTGATAAATCATGCCTTCCCCCTCCTCTCATCATACCGATATTTCATGTATATGTTTCTCCATACAATATGATCATGCTTAATACATAAGAAAGTATAACATGGCACACACAAGTTTCACATAGATAAGGCACGTTATTCACCATAATGCACTTACCCAAAGTCCTTGCTTATATCCGTAAGGGTAGCGTAATGTTTCCCACTGTTATTCCGGCTTTTAACAAACACAACATTTAACATAACAACATAAGAAGTGCATAAAAGTTACACACCTGACACTCGTACTATCACACTCTCGGCTTTAACTCTACCGTCACTCGAGACTACCACTACCGGCCTACAATCCTACTCGATGCTGGCCCACAACCAGGTGGCCAATCTCGTACCCCTGATACTACTCGCTTCTTGAACTTAGGGGCTGTGTTCACAGATCCAACCCTCCATCGCTTGGCCGACATTTGAGTCCATAACAATCCCTTGGTCACTAAATCGAATTTAAACGATGAGATCAAATGAGAGATAATCATAACACTTAAAACGAAACCCTTACCTAGATCGTCAAATCCCGAAAATCCTCAAGAAAGTGTCACCACTCTACCTACATTCGGCCAAGCACCCAAACATTAGACCAACACGATAATCGCACCTACGCTTGATGGGATTCAAAAAAAAAGGGTAAGGGAGAGGCCATTCGGTCGAACCTATTACCAATACATACCTTCGGGTTTCCTCACAGTTCCGCTCGAGAGATCACAGCGAGAAAGATTCACTTCTAGGAATAAAGAGTGAAAACCGACGAGATATTAGGGAAGTGATTCAGGTTAGAAACTAGATGAGAAAGAAAGAAATAGCAAGGAAGAAAACCACGAAGAACTTACCAATCTTAAGATGATGATTCGACTATGGTGTAACTTCAAGAAAAGAGACTAAACTTTGAAGGTTTCGGCTATGGGAGAAGAAGATATTGGCAAAGAAGGTTCAACTTTTAGGAAGATATTGAAGAGGAGAATAGAGCTAGAGCATTTCAATTTTGAAGTAAATAAGAGAACCCACAGGAGAAGAGAATTTTGGGTTTGAGAGAGGAGATACGAAAAAGAAAAATGTGCGAAAAGATGGACACTCTTGCCTACTAATTTAGGCATATCAAATCGAATTTCATCCCCTCCCCAAAGTTTGATTTTTGGCCAACTCTTCCTCCACCTGGTAACTCTTATCCCCCTTGCTATCTTAATCCACATCCTCCCTTCAAAAAAGGCCTACAAGAACCAACTCCTCTTCTCACAATTCAATATATTATCCACATAATAAAAGAATTAAATCCCCTATTTCCTATCCATTGTGCCATCCTCCCTTCCCCCCTTAGAGTGCCAAATTTTAGCCTAAAAACATGGGCTCCAAGTAGCCAACACTTAGGCCCAATGCTCCCCTTAGTGACGCAGCCCACTTGCTCCCTTACAGCACCACCAGATTTTGGGCCACAAGCACACCTTGCAAATTTTAGACACAAATACCCCTTCTTTCTCTCCTATAGCCCTCATTAGAAAATTAACCTAGGTCTCAGCCCAAACCTGAGCCCAATTCGCACCTCTAAATCTCAAGCTAACTCTTTAGCCCTACAACACACAAAAATGCACAAACCCACTTACTCAGATGTTTACATACCTGCTAGGAAAAGAAAGAAAATTTAGCAAGACTAAAATAATAAAATAAAATAAATTGCAAAAATAAAAATAAAAATAATGGCTAAAGTAATAAAAATAGAGCTTTCTTAATATTTTAGTTCTCTGGCAACGGCAACAAAAACTTGATCATCTAAAATTGTCAAGTTTTAAAATTTATAAAGAGAATGATCAAACCTAGAAACTAACTCTGACAATGACTTAAGGCAAGTGCACCTATCGAACAGTAGTATAGTTTAGGCAAGACCGGATTATCGAACCCAAATGAACTAAAAGTACTAATACTCACTTTCTTTCTATTATTTAGCCTAAATATTAAATGATTTGGTTGATTAAATCTAAATTAGCTAATTAATTACTAAACTAAGACGCAAAGACAAAAAGAATGAATTTGGGAAAATAACTTGAAGAGACACTCAGTTGATTACAATGATACCCTTAGGAAGAATCCACCTAGACTTCACTTATTATCTAACACTGAACCATACGATTTATTCACTTGATTTGATCCGTAAGACTCCCTAACGTATATTAAACCCTCGAGGTTAATTAACGGAAATCTCTTTCTCACTTAATAACCCCCTAGAATAGCAGTAAATCGAACTATGGATTCCATATTAGGTTTCACCCTAATCCAACAAAATCTCGTCACCCTATCTCTAGGCGCAAAAAACTCCGCTTAATTATGCTATATCTATTCTTAAGCAGGGACTTTTGCTCCTCCACCTAAGAATATCTGACTTAAATTAATATCCCAAAACATTAACACAAGAATTAAGCACACATAATTAAGAACAAATCAAGTATTTATCATATAGTTCAATAAATAATAACAAGATTCATCTAGGGTTCATCCCCTTCAAGTATCTGAAGGGTTTAGTTCATAATGATAAAATAAAACATCTCAAGAGAAAAGATAAAAAAAAAACATAAGAAATCCCTAAAACCCCCTAAAGGAATTGAAGGAGAGATCCACCGTCTTGAGTAGAATTCTGGCTTCTTGAGATGGATCAACTGGCTATCTTCGAGCGATTCCTACAAATTTGGCCTTCTGGCTCAGCTTCTTGGCCTAGCTGACTGCCTAACTAATCGCCCCCTTTCAGGTTACATTTAGGGTCTTTATATAGGCTCTTGAAATGTGTTTCTTTCTCCCTAAGTATCCTTTTCCGAGTGAAATTCCTCTTTTCCACGTCAGGGCCATGGTAATGGCATACGCCCGTGTAAATCGACTTCAGGCCGTGTTTTGATTCTGTTGATTTAAGCACCACCGTGTAAATTGTGGTCTAGGCCATGTTTCGATTCTTTTGATTTAGGAACTACCATGTAAATTGTTGTCTAGGTCGTGTTTCAATTCTTTTGATTGAGGCACGGCGTGTGGCTTGAAGTCCAGGCGTGTCAATTTCCACTTTGGCCCAAACTAGCCCGTTTTAAGCCTGTTTCTTGTTCTTTTCGTCCTCTGGTGCTTTCCTGAGTATAAAACATGAAAAGAAAGGATTAAGAGCACCTTTTTACATAAATCAAAGGCTAAATCATCCAAAAACATGCTAAATATGGGGTTAAAATATGTTACTTTTACGATTTATCACGAGCTATGATCGGTAAGCTCCTCCTGAGCTGATGAACAGTAAGCTCTATTGAGCTGAAATAGTAAGCTCTATCGAATTGAATAGTAAGCTCCTACGAGCTAAAACGGTAAGCTCCAACGAGCTGAAAATAGTAAGCTCTTACGAGCTGATATATCAGTAAGCTCATACAAGCTGTGGTGAGTCCGCAACAAATGCAGGAGCTCGATCAAAACGGTAACCGTAGTGACATGTCACTAGTATCCTAAGAATCCTTACGGTTCAAACGGGGCTCAGTAACCATCAATATATATATCGATTAGGCATTCATATTCCAAGTATATCAATTCCTCAAACAATAAATACATTTCAAATAAATACAAATATTTAAAAGCTCAATTCTAATTTTACGAACTTACCTCGTATTGTTCGGATAAAAACTATCGGCTATTCGTCGATCTTTCCTTTTCCCCTATCTAAACTCGATCTCGGCTTATCTTGATCTATATAATATCAAATTTATTACATTCAGCATTCAATCTATTCAATTTAGTCCATAATTCATATTTTGGCAAATTTGCACATTTTCCCTATACTTTTAAATTTTTTACCATTTAGTCCTTATCACATAAAATTCCAATTTCACACAATTTAATACCAACCGATGCCTCGCCAAATTTACCATCTATCACGAACAACCCATATCTTTCATTATCTCACACTTTTAACCACCACATTTTATAATTTTACAATTTAATCCCTTTTTGACATTTTTATGAAAAATCACTTTACAAAACATTAAATCCTATCATCAAATTTTCATATTTGATCATCAAACATCTAAGAACTCAAATAATCATCAATGAATCTTCACAAAATCATGAAAAAATTCAAAAATTAAGGTACAGGCTAGCTAGAATACAAAGCAACGATCACAAAAACGTAGAAATTATCAAATATCAAACTCAAAACATACCTCAATCAAGAATACAAAAGGCCGAACCCTAAAATGTTTCAAATGGTCTTTCTTCCTTTTATTTTCGGTGAGAAAGATAAAAAATAACTCTAATTTTTTTGTTTTTTATTGTTAATACATTAATATGTAGTTTACCTATTTACCCTTAGTTATTAAACTATTTAATCAACAAATATAAGGCCATTAATATCCATTAACCTTATCAATGGCATAATAACATTATAAGGACCTTTAATTTAATAAGCCATAACTATAAGGCACATTAAACTATTGGCACATAAGTTTTACGCTTTACGCGATTTAATCCCTTTTATCGAATTAAGCATTTAAACGGTAAAATTTCTTTACGAAAATTTCACATAATAATTCTATCATGCTGTAAGAAAAAATAAAATAACAAAATAAATATTTTAACTTCAAATTTGTGGTCCCAAAACCACTGTTCTGATTTGACTCAAAAACAGGCTGTTATAACTCTCCCCCTTAGGGATTTTCGTCCCCGAAAATCTTACCGGTAAATAGGTTAGGAAACTATTTTTGCATAGCTTCCTCAGGTTCCCATGTAGCTTCCTCTATCCCGTGTTTATGCTAAAGAACTTTTACTAGGGCTATGCGTTTATTTCTCAACTCTGATTTCACAAGCCAAAATCCTGATCGGTTCTTCGTTATACGTCAAATCAGCTTGTATCTCAACATCTATTGGAGAACTCACATGTGATGGATCGGATACGTATCGACGTAGTACAGAAATGTGAAAAAATTATGGATCTTTTCAAGTTCTAATTGTAGAGCTAATCGATATGCCATTGGCCCTATTCGTTCAATAACTTCATACGGTCCAATGAAACATGGACTCAACTTTCCTTTACGGCTGAATTGAAGAACCTTTTTCCACGGTGACTGTAACACCCTGAATTTGGGCCTAGTAGGATTGGGCCCATTGGGCCCTGGCCATGAGAGCGTGTAAAATTTTTGAGAAAAAGAGAACGGATCTCATGCTAGTTGGACCTATTAGGTGAGTGATTTTGGAAGGTTAGGGGGCTTCTATAAAGTCCCGAGATCAAACTTGGGCTTTAGGAAAATTTTGGTTTTAGGTGAATAAAATCCTAAGAGTTAGTAAGTAGGCTTTAAGAATAAAATGTGGGAAAAATAACACAAAAAGGAGTTGTGATCTAGTGGCAAATGGCACCACATAGGAGACAAGGGAATGACGCCACACAAGGAAGCAAGGGGTCCAAGGTTCAAGTCTTGGTGCTTGCATTCCAATTTGATTTCTTTTTTTAAAGGAACTTAGACTTTGGCCATAGGTTTATATTTAGTTGCGCATGATATTAGACACAAGGAAGTGAGTGTTCTAGTGGCAAGGCGTCATTAAGGGTGCAAGGGAGCTTGGGTTCGAATCTCATGACAAGCAGGGGAGTATTTATTTTGCGGATTGGATGGCCAGAGTTTGAGTTGGATTTAATCTCTACTGACGGAGGGATCCCACATCGAAAAGATAGCAAGAGGAAAGGTGAGAAGCTGGCTATTTATAGAGATGCCTATGAGGAGAGGAAGCATACCATGGTGGGCATTTGGGCATAGGAGCATTCGAAGTGCAAATTAGCTTCAGACTCCTATGAGGTGTGTATTCTCTCTACTCTAGCTGTAGAGTGGCAAATGCCGAAATGCCGGTCACAAGGCGATGGTAGCCACACGAACGTGCGAGAGCACGTGTGGGAGCTTCGATGCGATAGTTGAGGCCAGCTTGACTGTTCTTGTGCGTTTAGGCTATTTGGACCCACGTGGGTCGAATAAGGGCCTCGAGCCCATTTACACCGTTATGCCCATTTAGGTTATTTTAGTCACTCGGGTGACAGGAGGCCTTTGGAAAGTTTGTTAAATGCGAAATTGCCAAAGTACCCTCGATGGGTAAATTATCGAAATACCCCTAGTTTTTGAAATTACAGAAACACCCTATGGTTTGTGAAATTATCGAAATACCCCTAGTTTGCAAAATTATCGAAATACCCTTGGTTTGTGAAATTACCAAAATACCTCTGGTTTACAAAATTACTGAAACACCCCATGGTTTGTAAAATTACCGAAATACCCATGGTTTACAAAATTATCGAAATACCCTTAATTTGTGAAATCATCGAAAAACCTCTAGTTTGCGAAATCATCGACGTACCCCTGGTTTGCAAAATTATCGAAATACCCCTGGTTTACAAAATTACCGAAATACCACTGGTTTACAAAATTATCAAAATACTCTTGGGTTCCAAAATTATCGAAATACCCCTAGTTTGTAAAAATTATCGAAATACCCTCAATGGGTAAAATAATCGATATGCCCCTAAAGGGCAAGATGACGAAAATGTCCCTACATGTTATATGGTTATTCTTGTATGCGATTTATGATTATTATGGTATGTTTATTATTGTATGATGCATTCATGTGTTATAATGTTGCATGGGAATGGGATTATTAATATGGAGGAAGTGCTAATAGGACCGTGTAGTCGCTTGTGGATCCACCGAAGGCTTTTTAGCCACCGAGTAGCCATGCTACACCGATAAGTTAGTGCCATAACCAGTGCTACAAAAGGAGTGTATGGATGAGTGGTCAATTAAATCCCCACTGGAGTGCACGGTTGCACAGGAGATGAAGTGCAGGGTTGGTATGGGCATTAATGCACTGCATATATGGATTTTAATATTGAGATGGGCTTAGGCCCAGATATTTATGATATGTGACATATGATATGGGTTAAGGCCCAACCGAGGCTATTTTGGGCTAAGGCCCGATTGCCACTGCTATTGTAATAAGCGTCGGCCCAGATTGTTGTGATGCATGTTTTTATTGATGAAGGTTGTACACACTGAGTTTTTGCAAACTCACCCCTTCTTTTAAATTTTTCCAGGTAACCCTCAGTAGTCGGTTCGACGTATTGGAGGACTCAGAGGTGGCTACACTATGGGCAGCTTTGGATTTTAGTATTCTACTTTACTTTATTAAACTATTTTTATTGGGTAGTAATAAGGCCTCTCTTAAATTCTGGTATAGTTTGGGATTTTTAGTTTATTATGTTTTAAATCTGCTCAACATTGAATCGCGATTTTCCAAAACAATATCTATTTTCAAAACACTACGTTTTTGGAACCAAGTTGTAAATATCACATTTTATAAGTCAATTATTTTAAATTAAAGTTTCACAACGAACAAGGTTTTGAAGGTAATGACTTCTTAATAAATGTCGATTAATAATAATAATCGCAAACTAGGACTTTAGTTTTTTAAATATCAAGAGGGGTTTTCAATGAAAATGCAATTTTCAAAAAAAAAAACACATCAATGTGACACGCCGGATCCGGGCCTAACTTCTAGGCCGGGTTTGGGGTGCTACAGTGACACCTTTAGAAACACTCGATCCCCGACTTGAAATTCAATTTCTCTACGTTTAAAATCCACGTAGGATTTCTGTTGATCTGAAGCTACTTTTAAATTTTCGTGAATCATTTTCACTTTTTCTTCAGTCTCTCTAATCAATTCAACCCCGTGACTCTTTTTCTCAATCAATTCAGTCTAGTATAGTGGAGTTTGACATTTGTAGCATATAAAGCTTCGTACGGTGCCACCTTTAGACTCATTCAATAACTGTTGTTATATGTGAATTCAATCAACGGAAGTATTTTTCCCAACTGCCTTCAATCTATAAAATACAACATCTCAACATATCTTCGAGAATCTAAATAACTCTCTTGGTCTGACCTTTAGTCTAAGGATTAAAAATAGTACTGAAATTCAACTTGGTTTCCAAAGCTTCTTTTAGTTCTTCCAAAATCGCGATGTAAATCTCGAATCTTTATGAGAAATTATAGATAGTGGAATTCCACGTAACCGAATAATTTTAGAAATGTACAATTCTACTAATCTATCAAGTGAGTAATCTATAAGTACCGATATCAAATGAGTAGATTTCGTTAGTCGATCAACAAAAACCCAAATAAGATTTTTCTTTTTCGAAGTTAGTGGCAGTCCCGACACAAAATCCATTGTAACTCTATCCTATTTCCACTCAAGAATCATCACAGGCTGTAGTAATTTGGATGATACTTGATGTTCAGCTTTTACTTGCTGACAAATCAGTCATTTCAATACAAACTATGATATATCCTGTTTCATACCCAACCACCAATACAACTATTTCAAATCGTTATACATCTTGGTACTACCCGGACGAACAGAAAAGTAGCTATGGTGTGCTTTGAGCAAAATATTTTGAATGAGTTATAAATTTCTCGGTACACAAATTCTATTTCGGAACATTAAATAGTCATGAGTTCTAATATGGAATTCTGAATCAGAATAGACTCACATTGAATTTGCTTAGCTTGTAAATCACTGTCATTTTTTTGAGCTTCATAGATTTGTTGAAGAAATATCGGTTCAGCTTTTAATTTAGCTAAAATAGACCCATCATCACAAATCATCAAATGGGTGTTCATTACTCATAGTTCAAACAAAGATTTTTGGCTCAAGGCATCAGCAACAACATTAGCTTTTCCCGGGTGATAATCAATCATAAATTCATAATCTTTCAGTAGCTCGAGCCATCTTCGTTTTCATGGGTTCAAGTCTTTCTGTGACATCAGATATTCCAAACTTTTGTGATCCGTATAAATGTGGCATTTTTCACCGTATAAGTAGTGTAGCTAAATCTTCAATGTGAATACAATCACAGCTAGCACTATATCATGCTTCGGATAATTCTTTTCATGTGGTTTCAATTATCAGAAAGCATAAGCTATAACCTTTCCTTCTAGCATTAGAACACATCCCAAAACGTTTCATGATGCATCACTATAGATCACAAATTCGTTCTTCGATTCTGGTTGAACCAAAACTAGGGCTTCAGTTAATAGTACTTTCAACTATTCAAAACTCTACTGACATTTTTCTGACCATTCGAACATCACATATTTTTGTAGCTGCCATGTCATTGGTGTTGCAATCATCGAGAATCCTTTCACAAATACTTGGTAATATCCCACTAAGCTTAGAAAACTACGGACTTTATATACAAATCTCAGAGGTTTCCAATCAACAATAGCTTAAATTTTACTTGGGTCAACTCTAATACCATCAGTTGAGACAATATGCCCCAAAAAATCCAACCTCTTTGAGCCAAAACTCACATTTACTAAATTTTGCAAATAATTATTTATCACGTACAGTTTGTAACACAATTCTCAAGTGCTCGATATGCTAAGATTCATCTCGTGAATAAATCAGGATATCGTCAATGAATACAACAACAAATATATCTAAATACGGTCTGAATATTCGATTCATCAATTCCATAAAAATGGCAGGAGCATTACTTGAATCGAAGGCATAACAAGGAATTCATAATGACCATACCTTGTTCTGAATGCGATTTTTGACACATTCGACTCTTTAACTCACAGCTAATAATAGCTCGATCTCAAATCAATCTTTGAAAATATTGTAGCCCCTTTCAAGTCATCAAATAAATCATCAATCCGTGGTAGAGTATATTTATTCTTTATAGTCACTTTATTCAGCTGTCTGTAGTCGATACACATTCTAATCGTACACCCCAGGGAGAATAACTCAGTTGTGTAAAACCTCTGTCTGTCAATTCTTGAAATTGAGCTTTCAATTCTTTCAATTCTATTGGAGCCATTCTGTATGGAGCTATCAATATCGGCGTTGTTCCCGATATTAATTCAATACCAAATTCAACTTCTCTGATCGGTGGCAAACCGGGTAATTCTTCTGGAAGTACATCTTAAAACTCACAAACAATAGGTACATATTCAATCTTTGATGTAGGCACCTTTGTATCCAGTACATATGCAAAATATGCATCACAGCCTTTTTTCAAATATTTCTGAGCTAACATAAACGATATCACAGTAGGTAATTCATTCGAATCATCAGACTTAATACGAAGAATCTCACCATTTTGACATTTTAATTCGATAGTCTTCTGTTTACAATTCACAACCGCATCGTGCATAGTCAACCAGTCTATTTTAAGAATTAATCGAATGGTAGAAGCATCAAGTCAGCTCGAAAATAGTAACCCCGAGTCGCCAAAGCACAATTCTTTTTATCAACTAAAATAGACTTGCCTAAGGGGTTCGATACTTTAATTACAAATTCTATAGAATCAACATGTAAACTCTTTTTAAATACTAAGTTCATATAGTTATCTGAATGAGTTGATCCAGGATCCATCAATGCAACTATATTAGTATCAAAAGGAGAAAAACTATTAATAACGTCTGGCGATGATGTCTTCTCCCGTGCATGAATAGCATAAGCTCTAGCAGGTGCTCGTACATCAGATCTCACAGTCAAATGTCTCGTAGCACCTCTATTACCATTCATATTTCTAGTATTTCGAGGTGGTCTCCCTCTAGTAGTCGTGTTACTTACTTTCACCGATTGTTCTCTTTCAACTGTAAACTTTTCTGGGCAGTCTTGGAGATAATGATCAAGAGATCCACATTTAAAGCAAGCTCCACTCACTAATCTACGTTCACCATAATGTTTCTTATTGCAATGTTTTCATTGAGGTCTAGCATTTCTAACGCTTCCCACACTGGCAACAGATGTTGTTTGAGGTTTAGAACTAAAATGTCTCACATCTCTGTCTCTAATCGAAATTCCTGCAGAAACCGTAAAACGAGGATAATTTTCTATAAATTTCTTTAATGCTAACTAATGTGATTTGCCAGCAAATCTCTTTCTAGAATCTCTAGCCTCAAAATCGGCTTTTCTTTTCTCTTTGCAAAGCTCTTCGGCTTTACAAGCTCGGTTAAGTAAAACAACATACTCTTTCAGCTCAAGAATTCCAACTAACACTCTGATTTCTTCATTCAATCCATCCTTAAATCTTTTACACATTATAGCTTCAGAAGATACACATTCACGAGCGTATTTACTGAGTCGTACAAACTCTCTTTCATATTCTGTGACTAACATATGACCTTGCTTCAATTCAAGAAATTCCTTTCTTTTCTGATCGATGAATCTTTGGCTGATGTATTTCTTTATAAATTCAACTTGAAAGAACTCCTACGTAACCATTTCTCATGGAACTACGGAGATCAAGGTATTCCACTACTAATACGTAGTATCTTGTAACAATGACACAACACATTTTAAACATTCTTCAAGTGTGCAGGATAGTTCATCAAATACTCGAATTATGTTTTTGATCCAAAACTCGACTCTCTCAAGATCATCATTAGTAGTGGCTCTGAAGTCTTGACCTTGTGTTTCTGTATCTTGTCAACAGGTGGTTTATTCAATCGCAAATGATCAATACCTTGAGGAAATACAAGGATCAGTTGGGGAACATGTGGGGGTGGAGGTTCGCTGAACAGCTGGGTTCGTACGAATGTATTGTGTGAACCACTCCTTCATTATTTGAAAGAAGGCTTCTTTAGCATCACCCCCGTGACTAAGAGACACGGGTCTAGATTCAGTAGCACAATCCCTTGAGTGAGAGCTGGCGCGTTACATTCTATGTCATTTGCTACAGCTCGATCGGGATCCATTACTATATAAAAACACATTTGAAAATGTCAAGAGTCATCACACTATCACAGTTTTATATATAGCATGTATAACTAGACTCACATATGCTATGTTAGTCCTAGAATCGACTAAATCGTAACTCTAATACCAATAAATGTAAAACCCCTAACATGTAACCATTGTCGGAATAGGTTAAGAGGCATTATCGAACTAGAAACTCAGTTTAGAACAACCATTTATCAAATATCATCTCATTTAAGTAAATATCATTCATTCACATTCATTATATATTTAAATTGAGCATACAAGGCTTCAATCATGCATTCGGGACTAAATCGATAACATATGAAAATTTTGGAAACTTAGAAAAATTTTAACATTTCAAGTATCACACGCCCGTGTGAATAGGCCATGTGCCTCACAAGGCTAGTAGACACGCCTGTATCTTAGACCGTATGAAAATAGGGCATACATACTAACTTGTGTCACACGGCCGAGGACATGCTCGTGTGCCAGGAAGTGTCAAAACTGGGACTATATTGACTTGGGTCACACGACCAACAACACGCCGTTTGTCTAGCCCGTGTGCCCTTCTAAATGGACATACATGCCCATGTATCAGGCCATGCCAAAACTGTAGGGTATATTGACTTATCAAAATGGACAAGTGACATGCCAGTGTGCTAGGCCGTGTGCCATTTAGGGGGTATACTGACTTGTAGCACACGGCTAGTCACACGCCCCGTGTGTGAGGCCATGTGGAGCATACTGACTTCTATTACATTTCAACACCATGGGACACACGGCCGTGTAACATGATCGTGTGCAACACATGACTGAGACACACGCCCGGTCCTTGTCCGTGTGGACAAAAATAGGATATTTCTAAAGCTATATGCCACCCTATACTGTAACAGCCCGATTTAGGGCCTAGTCGAAATAGTGGTGCGAGATCACAAATTCAAGTTAGTAAAAATGAGTTTTTAAGGTATTTGAGATGTTTTCATGATATTATGAAAGTTTTATGTAAATATTTTTTGAAATTGGCATTAAAGGGGTCTATTAGGACTAAATTGCAAAAGTTGCAAAATATGAGATTCTAGAAGCTTTTTGTATGAAATAGCTTTGGATTATTAATTAGAAGTCCTTAAATAGAAATTTTCCCAAATTATAATGTTTGGACAAAATTGGACATGAGTGAGAATTTTTTGAAGAATTAATGGGAAGGGCATTCTAGTTATTTACCAATTAAATGGTTAAAAAGGGAAAAAGGTAATAAAAATCTTATTCATCTTCTTCCCCAAGTGCTGAAAATTAGAGAGACTCCATAGCTAGGTTTCTTCAATTTTTAAAGCTTGCAAGTGTATACTA
Source organism: Gossypium rotundifolium (assembly GCA_025506655.1). Lineage (NCBI taxonomy): Eukaryota > Viridiplantae > Streptophyta > Magnoliopsida > Malvales > Malvaceae > Gossypium > Gossypium rotundifolium. The sequence continues at coordinate 138,823,153 of CP106722.1, forward strand.
ACTCCGTTTTTAATATTATTCGTATTTTTGGAGTCCTCGTATTATGAATTAGCTATTTATAGCTATAAGTTGAGCTAGAATTCATGTCCATAAAAATAACCATGTATGACATGATTGTAAAATGATGTTTTATGGAAGATTATGAGAGTTTGATGTTAGATAAACATCTTTTCCTAAGTGAATTTCATGAAAAATGTTGGTATGGACTAATTTGTAATAATTATAAAATTGGTCTTACATAATAGAAATAGTGAGAATTGATGGTTGATATAGTAGAGAAAATGAATCAGCTAAGCATGAAGTTTAAGAAAGTTGAATTAAAATCACTTTACGAGCCTAGGGACAAAAGTGAAATTATGAGAAAGTTTAGGGGCAAAATTGAAATTTTTCTAAAGTATGAGTTATGAGTCAATTTAGTTAATATGAGTATTAAATGAGCTAAATTATTATTATAGATCAAGAGAAATGAAGCCCGGATCGAAACCGAGGCAAGAACAAAGTCGAAGACTAAATTGAAATATCTACATACATTTTGTACATTGAGGTAAGTTTGTATGATTTCTAAGCTTTATGATAAATACCATTGAATTGCTTAGTATGATGTTAAATATATTTTAATTCCATGAGATTGTTTAATGCTATGTTAAACAAAGAAATTAATGAGATTAAGCATGAGAAAGTCCCGATTGAAGTTAAATTACTTAGGATACTCGATCTACCACATGAGATGAGAAAGCCCGTATAAGACCAAGCAAAGGCATGGCATCGCTAATCAAGCAAGTTATCATGTAAGTCAAAGACAAGTCTTGGCATTGAAGATTTATTATGAGATTAAGACCCATATAAGCCCAAGCTAAGGCATGGCATTGGTGAGTCTCCAAGCAAAGATGTCATGTAAGTCCAAGACAAGTCTTGGCATTGTAAAGTTATCATGAGATAAAGATTCCATGTAAGTCCAAGCCAAGGCTCGGCATTGGTGAGTATCAAGGAAGATTTCATGTAAGTCCAAGCCAAAGCTCGGTATTGACAAAGTAAAGATACCAAGTAAGACTATGTCAAGACATAGCAATGGTAAGTTCCCAAGGGAACCCACAAGAAAGACCTCGTGTAAGTCCATGTCAAGACATGGCATCGATATCAAGTAAGAGATCCCATTGTAAGACTATATTGAGGATATAGCATTGGCATCCAAATACACGTAGCATGAGATTCAGTATCCTCGGTTATTCATAGTAATTCATTGGGCATAAGAGTAAAGATTGAATGAGAAAGCAAGAAGTTAAGTAAGTAAAGCTATCATCAAGTCATGCTAGTTAAAGTTAACTAAGATTATTATACATGTGGTGAATGATGAAGTTGAGATTATGCTTATCATAGTAAAGTATGCTGATCTATGAAATCAAGTGATACAGGTACTTTGTTTACCTTACAAGCATGAGACTTGTAACAGACCGAATTTGACCCTAATCAGAACGGTGGTTTTGGGACCATGAATCGAGTCGAAAAACTTTTAAATATTATATTTTGTGTTTATTATATGTGAATTAATGTGTGAAAGTTTTGTAGAAAAATTTTATCGCTTAAGCGCTTAATTTGATAAAAGACTAAATCGCAGAAAGCGTAAAAGTTGCATTCTTTAGTGTAAAGTACTAGAATGATGATGGCTTTTAAATTGAGGTATTAGGTGGGTAAATATTCCATTTTATAAGTTAGTGGATGGCTTTTGACTAATATGCCATTATTATATGTATATGTTTATTTTATATTAAAGGTTGTATTACTAAATTAATAAAATAATCTATTATATACATAATAAAATAAAGTGAAAAAGCCAATATCATCTTATGTTGTTCTTTGGTCAAATATGGGAGAAAGAAAAGGGTTCTTATTTCTTTGAAATTTCGCAATTAGAAGCACAAAATTAAGGTTAGTTTGATTTCATTTTTGTTAATTTTACGTTTTGAGATCGTTGTTTCAGATATTATCCAACCCATGCTTGAATTTTTGAGAATCATGTGTTTGTGAGGTTCGGCCATTGATGAATTCTTGAGGTTTTTGATGTTTGATGATTTTAAATTAAAGATATGTTAAGGATTGATATGTTTTGTATTGGAAATTTTGATGAATTTTTTGTTTTAGGGCCATATTGTAAAAAAATGAAATTTTAGAGGGACTTATTTGCTAAATAATTGAAAGAATAGGGCTTGTATAGTCCCTATACATATTCGGCCCTTAAGGGGTATTGAAAAATTTGGTTTTTTTGTGTTTTAGGCAAATAGGACTAAATTGTAAAAATTTAAAATAGCAGGGGTAAAATGGTAAATTGCCTATTTATGTGCTTAGGGACTAAATAGATATGAAATGTACTTGAATGAGCTAAATTTTAATGTGTTTTAGATCAAGAGCAAAGAAAAAGATTTAGATAGGGGAAAGAGCGAAGGTTCGCGAATAAGCCGATTCGCACTGGCCCATCGACAAGTACCGAGGTAAGTCCTTACAAATATACATTAAAGATTTATTTACAACTATGATGAATGATGGAACTTGAATATTTAAAGTATAATTATAGACAATAGTCAAATGTAGAAGTATGGTATTGAATTGAATTTACTTTGTAAAATGATAAGTGTATAAATATGTTTTGGTTGGTATGTGAAGGTAATATGATCTATATGAGTTATTTGCATTGTTGATGTTATGAAATGAGTGTTGAATTGATGATCATATTTATCGGGCTTTAAGCAGCGTGCTTCATAGTTATTTATCGGCTTTAAGCTTCAGATCGGTGTTATTTATCGGCTTTAAGCTCAGCAAGCTTCGCTTGGTGTTATTTATTAGGCTAAATGCCTAGCAGCCCTTGTGCTGGTGATGTATATCAGGCTTATTGCCTAGCAGGCTTGATGCCGGTGATCAAGTTCAGACCTCGAGTCTAGCAAGCTTAATGCCGGTAATGTGTTATAAATTCTAAACAAAATGCTCGGATAAAAATGAAGGTTTATAGATGCAAGGAACAAGGTAAGTGATTATCTTTCCTTTCAAATTACATAAGTGATAGAATGGTCAAAGTTTTTGATAATGAGTCTTTATGATATGTGCATTTGAATTACTCATTAAAAGTGTGATATGTATATTGAATATAAGTTTTGTGATATCTTTGAGATTCGGTCAAAGATAAAATGTCAAAAGTGAAATTTATCGAAAATACATATTTGTATATATATGATTAATCATACATAATTGTGATATATGTTATACTTGTTAATAAGGTAATATGCGAATACTTAAGGCTTAAGGTGTTGGAAGGTTGTATACCTTCAATGAGGGAGTAATAAATGATAAGTTACAGAGACGGCTGTTCGACCATATTGAAATTATTATTTGTTAAATTACTTGGACTTATAGGTATATTTATATATGTATGTGTGCTAAATGTTGGAGTATTTGACTGTTGTTTCAGAATGCTTAAGACTTACTAAGCTAGTGAGCTTATTTTGTGCGTGCTCGCTCTGCATTTTATAGATTTTCCATCAAGCTACGGGCATCCGAGGATCATCGAAATGTCAACCACACTATCTCCCTTTTGGTACTTAATCTAAGTTTTAAACCGAAGGCATGTATAGGTTAGACTAAGGTTTAGATTAATGACTTTCTACTTGTATATATATGAATAGCCTTGCAAAATGGCTATTTCTTTTGATTAAGTTTAATTTCTATGTTCTTGATATAATGGATTGATTATGTTATTAAGGGATGTGAAATTCGCCATGGTTTAATCATGTATGGAATATGGTCAAGTAATATGCATATTATATCTAGATGTGATGCATTCGGTTAAGCATGACATATTGATTGTTTTGCATTCATTTTGTTTTGGTTCGAATGAGGTGGATGTAGTTGAGATGATGTTCTTTGGGTTGTAAATAAATTTGGTCTATTTGGATTATTAAAGATGCCATGTTAATGTTGATAAGTAGTAAGTTATTCGACCTATATTAGGCCATGGTACATATATATTTGATAGGTATGGTTTGGTTTTGTGGTCTATGGCATTTTGGGCTTAGATGATGATTTGATAAGATATATTTGGTTTAATAGACGCTCATGTTATGTATAATATTTCACAAGATATATGTGTACTGCTTGATGCGTAAAAATATATTTATAATAATGATTTTACTTGTATATTTTGCTATAGGGATTCGATGTATAATGGTAAATAATAAAGTGGTACATAAAACATATTTGTACGTGGATTGATGTAAAAAAAAAAAAAGAAAAATATGGTATGTGCTAATTTGGTGTTTATAAATATTACGATATATATATATATATATATGAAATGCTTTAAGATTTTATTTGATTAAATATGTAAGTAACAATTAGATTTTTGTTTGTATTCGTGTTATAGGCTAATAAATGTCTAAATATTATATACTTATGTTGTTGTTATTTTTAATTGACCATGTGATTTTATCATGCAAGTTATTGTATTAAGACACGAAAGAATATATACATATATATATATATATATTCATTTTAATAGCATGAAATGATATGAATTTATCAAGTATTAGTTTGGATGGAGTGCTTGGACTTGGTAATTGTTATAGTAAGGTCAGTAACCCTAATCCGTGACGGACACGGGTTAGGGTATTACATTTCATTGGTATCGAGCTACGGTTTAGTCGATTCTAGGACTACCGTAGTAACGTAAGAGTCTAGCTATACATGCCTTTGAATTGTATATATGATAGTGTGGTGACTTCGACAATTTCAATTGTATTTTATATAGTAAATGGATTTCGATCCCGATAGAGTCAGAATGATGATGTGGAGAGTGTTGCGCCGGTCTCGCACATGAATCAGCCGAGACTCTCGACCGTTTGGGTAGTCATGAGGGGAGGCTAAACAAGCCTTCTATCGATGATGAACGAATGGTTTACCCAGTTTATCCAGACTAACTCGGTCAGTACACCAACCTCTACCCCGAATAATCCAACTCGATACCTTCAAAGACCCCAATGATAAATCCGATGAGATCTAGTAGGCCTCAGGTTGATAAAATCAGAAATTTGGGGTGAAGAATTCAAGGCCAATGATGATGATGACGCAGAGCGAAATAAATGTGGCTTGATAACACTATTCGGTACTAGATGAGCTATCTTGTACTCCGATGAATGCCTAAAGTGTGCTATATCTTTACTTCGAGACACGTGATATCACCGGTGGAATACACTAGTATCGTGGTTCCAAAAGAAAAAGTGACGGGAATTCTTCCGGAATGAATTTCGCAAGAAATATATCAGTCAAAGATTCATTGATCAAAAACGAAAAGAATTTCTTGAACTAAAATAGGGAAGGATGACCGTGTCAGAATATGAACGAAAATTTGTCAGGCTTAGCAGATATGCTAGAGAGTGTGTATCAACTGAAGCCATTATGTGCAAAAGGTTTGAAGACAGTCTGAATGAAGAGATAAAGTTGCTTGTTGGCATCCTTGAAATTCAAGAATTTGTGACTCTAGTTGAGCGAGCTTACAAAGCTGAAGAGCTCGGGAAAGAGAAAAGAAAGGCCGAGATAGAAGTTAGAGACATTCGTAAGAGGTCGTTGGGTAAGACTTTCCATTCCACATCTAAGAAGTTCAGAGATGATGTCAGCCGACATAAAGTTACTTCAGATTTAGCTAGACGTGATCGACCTCCAGTGGGCTCCCGAGCTACCTCGATGGCCAATGTTGGTAACGTTCCACAGAATCGAGTTGAATGCAAACATTGTGGAAAATGGCATTCTGGGAGTTGTAGAGTTCGTGATCGGTCCTGCTTTAAATGTGGATCCTCGGACCATTTTATTCGAGAGTGCCCGATGTTAGTGAAAGCGTAATGTGGCACGTAACTCTAGACCGAAAGCAAAGGCACCGAAGACGGGCGTACCACCCGCACATTCTAGCAATGTAGGTGGCAGTTAGAGAGGGATGAAGAACACTGCAGTTTGATCTGAGGCTAGAGCTCCAGATAGAGCTTATGTTACTCGAGCTAGAGAGGATGCTTCTTCTCCAGATGTTATTACCGGTACTTTCACCCTTTATGATACTACTGTGATTGCATTGATTGATCCTGGTTCAACCCATTCATATGTGTGTGAAACTCTAGTATTCAGTAAGACTCTACTAGTTGAGTCTACTGAGTTTGTGATTCGCGTGTCCAACCCTTTGGGTAGATATGAGTTTGTTAATAAAGTGTGTAAAGGTTGCCCGCTGATGATTCGGAATTTTTGCTTCCCAATCGATTTAATGCTATTGCCTTCGATGAGTTTGATATAATTTTGGGAATGGATCGTTAACTTCGATGATGCAATGGTGAATTACAAAAGAAAACTTATTGATTTGAGACATCGATTGGTGAGATCATTAGAATTGAATCCAAATGATTTAAGTGGGTTTTCTAGCTTATATCCTCGATGTTAGCCCGAAGTATGTGAGAAAAGGGTGCGAAGCTTATTTGGCTTATGTAATCGGATAATAAATTGTCCGAGAAACAGATTGAATCTGCATCGGTTGTATGTGAATACCGGATGTGTTTCAAGAACTACCAAGTTTACCACAAGACAAGAGATTGAGTTCAGATCGAATTGGTATCGAGAACGACTCGATTTCGATAGCTCGTGATCGGATGGCACCCATCGAGTTAAAAGAGTTGAAAGCACGTTGCAAGAGTTAACAGATAGAGGATTTCGCGACCAAGCTTTTCTCCTTGGGTGCACCCATTCTTTTGTGAAAAGAAAGATGGAACGATGCGAATGTGTATTTATTATCTAAGAATGAATAAGGTAACTATAAAGAATAAGTACCCGTTACCTCGGATTGATAACTTGTTTGATCGGTTGAAAGGGCTTCAGATTTTCAAGATAGATTTGAGATCGTGCTAGTATCGCTATGCAGTCGAGGTACAGATGTGCCAAAGGTCGTATTCGTGAGACGAGATACGACATTTTGAGTTTCGGTTATGCCATTTGGACTCACTAATGCACCAATTATTTTTATGGATCTAATGAATCGAGTCTTCGTACGCTTTTGGATCGGTTTGTAGTAGTGTTTATTGATGATATCTCGATCTATTCCAAGAATGAAACCGAGCATGCCGAGCATCCGAGATTAGTGCTACAAACTTTGAGAGATCAACAGTTAAATGCGAAGTTTAGTAAGTGTGAGTTCGGATGAAAGAGGTCACTTTTTGGGACATGTTGTTTCAAAGATCGTATTAGAGTCGATCCAAACAAAATTTCAACTATACTTGATTGAAGCCACCAAGAATGTTTTTGAGATTCAAAGTTTTCGGGACTCATGGGCTACTACAGATGGTTTGTGAAAGGTTTTTCTGTAATAGCTACACCTTTGACAAAGCTACTAGAGAAAGATGTCAAGTTTGAGTGGTCGTAAAAGTGTCAAAAAGTTTCGAACGGCTTGAAAGCCCTTCCGATCAAGCTCCAGTGTTAGCTCAAATTTGAATTGGGTAAAGGATTTATTATTTTTAGTGATGCTTCTTTGAATGGGTTGGGTTGCGTTTTGATGCAAGAAGGCAAGGTTATAGCTTACGCTTTGAGACAATTAAAGCCGCATGAGAGAAATTATCCGACTCACGATCTGAAATTAGTAGCCATTGTTTTCGCATTGAAAATTTGGCATCACTACTTATTCGGCGAGAAATGTCACATTTATTCGGACCATAAAAGTCTAAAGTATTTAATGACTCAGAAAGATCTAAATTTGAGACAACGCAGATAGTTAGAATTGTTGAAAGACTATGAGTTGGTGATTGACTACCATCCTGAAAAAGCTAACGTTGTTGCAAATGCGTTAAGTCGAAAATCATTGTTTGCTCTTCGCGCAATGAACGCACAGATAGCTATGTCTGGTGATGGTTCGATCATAGCCGAGTTACAAGCAAGACCGATGTTTATTCAGCAAATTTGTGATGCACAAAAAGTTGACAAAGATTTGATTGCTAGTCAAATTCAGTGTGAAAAAGGTGCAGAATCAGATTTTCAGATTGATGCAAATGACTGTTTGAATTTTAAAAGCCGAATGTGTGTTCCGAAGAACTCAGATTTGATACGGATGATTCTGAGTGAGGCCCATAGTGGTCAATTATCAATACATCCGGGTAGCACAAAGATGTATAATGATTTGAAACAGTTCTATTGGTGGCTAGGCATGAAACGGGATATATCTGAACTTGTTTCGAAATGCTTAGTTTGTCAGCAAGTAAAAGCTGAACATCAAGTGCCATCCGGACTACTTCAGCTAATCATGATACCTGAATGGAAATGGGATAGAATTACAATGGATTTTGTTTCCGGTCTTCCTATGACACCGAGTAAGAAAGATGTCGTCTGGGTTATAGTTGATAGACTGACTAAATCAGCTCATTTTGTGCCGGTTCGTACAGACTTTTCACTCGATAAACTTGTTGAATTATACGTATCGCAGATTGTGAGGTTGCATGGTGTACCGAGTTCCATTGTTTCAGACAGAGACCCGAGATTTACATCACGATTTTGGAAGAAGTTGCAAGATGCCTTAGGTACTAAACTTCATTTTAGTACAGCCTTTCATCCGCAGACAGACGGTCAGTCTGAGCGAACTATTCAGATACTTGAGGACATGTTGAGATGTTGTGTTCTCGAGTTTGAAGGTACGTGGGAATGATACCTACCTTTGATTGAATTTGCTAATAATAATAGCTTCCAATCTAGTATCAGAATGGCACCTTATGAAGCGTTGTATGGGCGAAAATGTCAAACTCCGTTATACTGGACTGAGCTCAGCGAGAATAAGATACACGGGGTTGATTTGATTAAAGAAACAGAACAGAAGGTAGCTATTATTAGAGGCAATTTGAAAGCTACTTCGGATCGTCAAAAGTCCTATGCTGATTTGAAACGTAAAGACATTGAAGTTCAAGTTGGAGATCGAGTATTCTTGAAAGTTTCTCCGTGGAAAAAGGTACTCCGATTTGGTCGGAAGGCAAACTTAGTCCGAGATTCATCGGACCTTATGAAATTACTGAACGTATTGGGCTTGTTGCTTGTAGATTGAAGTTGCCCTCTGAGTTAGAAAAGATACATGACATATTTCACGTTTCGATGCTTCGTAAGTACAGATCAGATCCGTCTCATGTGATCACATCATCTGAGATTGAAATCCGAACTGATATGACGTATGAAGAAGAACCGATCCGTATTTCAGCTCGAAAAATAAAAGAGTTAAGAAACAAAAGAATTCCTTTAGTGAAAGTACTATGGAGTCGGCATGAAGTTGAAGAGGCTACATGGGAGCCTGAGGATTCAATGAGGCAACAATATCTGACTTTGTTTAACGGTAAGATTTTCGGGACGAAAATCCTAAATGGGGAGAGTTGTAATGTAATCGAATTTGACCCTAATCGAGCGGTGGTTTCGGGACCACGAATCCGAGTCTAAAAACTTTTAAATATTATATTTTGTGTTTATTATATGTGAATTAATGTGTGAAAGTTTCAGAGAAAAATTTTATCCTTTAAGCGCTTAATTTGATAAAAGGACTAAATCGTAAAGCGTAAAAGTTGCATTCTTTAGTGTAAAGTACTAGAATGATGATGGCTTCTTAAATTGAGGTATTAGGTGGGTAAATATTCCATTTTATAAGTTGTGGACTGCTTTTGACTAATATGCCATTATTATATGTATATGTTTATTTTATATTAAAGGTTATATTAGTAAATTAATAAAATAATCTATTATATACATAATAAAATAAAGTGAAAAAGCCAATATCATCTTATGTTGTTCTTTGGCCAAATATGGGAGAAAGAAAAGGGTTCTTATTTCTTTGAAATTTCGACAATTAGAAGCACAAAATTAAGGTTAGTTTGATTTCGATTTTTGTTAATTTTTACGTTTTTGAGATCGTTGCTTCGTATATTATCCGACCCATGCTTGAATTTTTGAGAATCATGTGTTTATGAGGTTCGGCCATTAATGAATTCTTGAGGTTTTTGATGTTTGATGATTTTAAATTAAAGATATGTTAAGGATTGATATGTTTTGTATTGGAAATTTTGATGAATTTTTTGTTTTAGGGCCATATTGTAAAAAAATGAAATTTTAGAGGGACTTATTTGCTAAATAATTGAAATAATAGAGCTTGTATAGTCCCTATACATATTCGGCCCTTAAGGGGTATTGAAAAATTTGGTGTATTTTGTGTTTTAGGCAAATAGGACTAAATTATAAAAATTTGAAATAGTAGGGGTAAAATGGTAAATTGCCTATTTATGTGCTTAGGGACTAAATTGAGATGAAATGTACTTGAATGAGCTAAATTTTAATGTGTTTTAGATCAAGAGCAAAGAAAAACGGATTTAGATCGGGGAAAGACGAAGGTTCTCGAATAGTTGATTCGCACGGTCTATCGACAGCCGAGGTAAGTCCTTAAGCAAATATACGTTAAAGATTTATTTACAACTATGATGAATGATGGAACTTGAATATTTAAAGTATAATTATAGACAATAGCGAATGTAGAAGTATGGTATTGAATTGAATTTACTTTGTAAAATGATAAGTGTATAAATATGTTTTGGTTGGTATGTGAAGGTAATATGATCTATATGAGTTATTTGCATTGTTGATGTTATGAAATGAGTGTTGAATTGATGATCATATTTATCAAGCTTTAAGCCTAGCAGGCTTCGCGCCGGTGTTATTTATCGGGCTTTAAGCTCAGCGTGCTTCGTCTTCGAGTGTTATTTATCGGGCTTTAAGCCTAGCAGGCTTCGTCTTGGGTGTTATTTATCGGGCTAAATGCCTATCATGCCTTGTCCCGTTGATGTCATTCGGGCTATGAGCCTAGTAGGACTTGTGCCGTTGATGTATATCAGGCTTATTACCTAGTAGGCTTAATGACGGTGATCAAGTTTAGACCTCGAGTCTAGCGGTGCTTAATGCCGATAATGTGTTATAAATTCTAAACAAAATGCTCGGATAAAATAAAGGTTTATAGATGCAAGGAACAAGGTAAGTGATTATCTTTCCTTTCAAATTACATAAGTGATAGAATGGTTAAAGTTTTTGATAATGAGTCTTTATGATATGTGCATTTGAATTACTCATTAAAAAGTGTGATATGTATATTGAATATAAGTTTGGTGATATCTTTGAGATTCGGTCAAAGATAAAATGTCAAAAGTGAAATTTATCGAAAATACATATTTGTATATATATGATTAATCGATATAATTGTGATATATGTTATACTTGTTAATAAGGTAATATGCTAATACTTAAGGCTTAAGGTCTTTGGAAGGGTTGTATACCTTCAATGAGGGAGTAATAAATGATAAGTTACGAGACTAATTGCTCAACCATATTGAAATTATTATTTGTTAAATTACTTGGACTTATAGGTATATTTATATATGTATGTGTGCTAAATGTTGGAGTATTTGACTGTTGTTTCAGAATGCTTAAGACTTACTAAGCTAGTGAGCTTATTTCGTGAGTGCTCTCGCTCTGCATTTTATAGATTTTCCATCAAGCTACGGGCATCCGAGGATCATCGAAATGTCAACCACACTATCTCCCTTTTGGTACTTAATCTAAGTTTTAAACCGAAGGCATGTATAGGTTAGACTAAGGTTTAGATTAATGACTTTCTACCTTGTATATATATGAATAGCCTTGCTAAAATGGCTATTTCTTTTGATTAAGTTTAATTTCTATGTTCTTGATATAATGTATTGATTATGTTATTAAGGGATGTGAAATTCGGCCATGGTTTAGTCATGTATGGAATATGGTCAAGTAATATGCATATTATATCTAGATGTGATGCATTCGGGTTAAGCATGACATATTGATATGTTTTGCATTCGCTTTGTTTTGGTTTGAATGAGGTGGATGTAGTTGAGATGATGTTCTTTGGGTTGTAAATAAATTTGGTCTATTTGGATTATTAAAGATGCCATGTTAATGTTGATAAGTAGTAAGTTATTTCGACCTATATTCGCCATGGTAAATATATATTTGATAGGTATGGTTTGGTTTTGTGGTTTATGGCATTTTGGGCTTAGATGATGATTTGATAAGGTATATTTGGTTTAATAGACGCTCATGTTATGTATAATATTTCACAAGATATATGTGCAAATTGCTTGATGCGTAAAAATATATTTATAATAATGATTTTACTAGTGTATTTTGCTACTGTGGATTCGATGTATAATGGTAAATAATAAAGTGGTACATAAAACATATTTGTACGTGGATTGATGTAAAAAAAAAAAAGAAAAAATGGTATGTGCTAATTTGGTGTTTATAAATATTACGTATATATATATATATATATATGGAATGCTTTAAGATTTTATTTGATTAAATATGTAAGTAATATAGGTGAATAAATGTCTAAATATTATATACTTATGCTATTGTTATCTTTAAATGACCATGTGATTTTATCATGCAAGTTGTTGTATTAAGACCTGAAAGAATATATATATATATATATATATATATATTCATTTTTTAATAGCATGAAATGATATGAATTTATCAAGTATTAGTCTGGATGGAGTGCTTGGACTTGGTAATTGTTATAGTAAGGCCTCGTAACCCTAATCCGGCGACGGATACGGGTTTGGGGTGTTACAAGACTAGTAAGTATCATAAGTTATGTAAGAATCTTCAAGAGTAAGTAAGCTCAAACACATGAGTTAGGCAATACCTTTTGTTTATGATGAATGATTTTGATTAAGCAATTATATTGCTATATTACTATATGCCTTTGTTTAATAGCCTCTAAGTTCCCACATGGATAGACACACGGGCATATGTTTAGGCCGTGTGTTCCCTGCATGTTAGTGTCTTAAGTCAGAATAGAACATGGACTAACCCCATGGCCGTTTGTATAGGCTATGTGTGACACACGGTTAGCACATGGGCTTGTGCTCCAAGCCGTGTGAATAAGTCAGTATGTCAAGGTATGGCACACGGTCTAAGGCCTCAGGCGTGTCAATGCCGTGTGTAATTAGACAGTGTCGACCACGGGTGAAGGACACGGTATGTCTTAGGGGTACAAGGGCATGTCCCAAGTCATGCGGGTGTGTGACCCCTATTTTGAGAGAAAAGTTTCCAGTTGAGTTTCGAAAGTTTTCGGACATAAGTTTAAAACCTTGTAGGCTCATGAAATGTATGTTTGACTAAGAAATGGAAGTTTTTAATTTGAAACGAAATTTTATAGCTCGTAAATATATGTTTAGGAAAGTTCAAGTATAGTAATGTCTTGTATCTAGTTCCAGCCCCTGACTCGGGTATGGGGTGTTACATGTAGTGGTATTAGAGCTATGGTTTAGTCGGTTCTAGGACAAACGTAGCATAAGCAAGAGTATAGCTATACATGCCATACGTAAGAATGTTTTCATAATGATAGTGTGACGACTCCTGATGACTTAAATTATGTTTATACATATAGTAAATGGATCTTGATAGAGTAGTAGCGGATGATGTAGAAAGCAATGTGCTGGCTCTCGCTGAAGAGACGGTGCTTGATAAGGATGAGAACAGACCCAGTACGGTCAGTCAGAGAGGAGGAGAAGAGGTTAGAGAAGCCTTCCTCCATATGATGAACACATGGTATACAGAGTTCATTCGTACGAACCTGAATGCACAACCTCCTCCACCCCTGCCTATTCCTCAACCTATCCTAGTAGCCCCTCAAGTAGTAGAGGTGGTAAGAGGAGACAAACCTCAAGTTGATAGGATCAGGAAACATGGGGCAAAAGAATTTCAGGCTAAAATAGATGACGATCCCAAAAAGGCTGAGTTCTGGTTAGAAAATACCAACAGGGTATTTAATGGATTATCATGCATGAAACACCCCAAACCCGGCCCAAAAAGCCTAACCGGATTTGGTATGTTCCTCAAGTAAATCTATAGCTAATTCTCATTTTTGTTTAAGAAAACTTGATGATTTTGTAGAAAACATATTAACTTAACATTTTAGGTTAAAACAAATTTGTAAAGTAAAATTTATATCTTTAAAAAAACATTACTTGTAGGAGGAATTGATAAATCAAAAGAAAACCACATTTAAGGAAATTACTTTAAACACACACACACACACATATATATATATGTTAGTGACAAAAACATTTTTAAATTATTATTTATCGAAAACTATTTAGTTATTTAATAGTTATTGTTCATGGCAAAATAAAATAATTCCAAACCCAAAATTAAAGATAGTTTATAGTGGCCTTATTAAATAAAATTGGCAAACCCATAATAAAGTCTAAATAATAAAAATTAACTTAATAAGTTTAAGTAGGAAAATTTCCAAACTTCATTGTTTGAGCATTGGCCACCTCGAAATCCTTGCTACCCCGATCCATCGTACTACGAATCATCTGAAAAGTTTTCCCACAAAAGGGGTGAGTCATAAACTCAATGTATAACACATACATTAAAAAAAACCCATTTGATTAAGCCTTTAATCCCATTAATTACACATATGGCCATAGGCCCATTTAAGTCATATTTGGGAAAAAGCCCATTTTCATAACAGATCAAATAATAATCATTTATGATCACATGATTAGATACAAATAATGAAATGCAAACCCGCCCACCTAAATATCCATCCGCTACACACCAATTCGCATTCAACCAACACACCGTGGGATTACTAAATCGATCATCCATCCGCTACACACCATTGAAGGCGCTTGTCGTAGCCAACATGCACATCGCCTTATAATATTGTGGCAAAGCCACTGCATAAATGTGACCAAGTCACCAGATTTCAAATATGTGACCAAGTCACCAATTCACATATGTGACCAAGTCACCAGATTTCAAATATGTGACCAAAGTCACCAGATTCACATATGTGACCAAGTCACCAATTCACATATGTGACCAAGTCACCGGATTTCAAATATGTGACCAAGTCACCTGAATTGTGGTAAAACCACCGAATACTTCCCTTCATCAATAATACCCATATGCCCATGCACATACATATCGATAAATTTTCATGCTATTTACCCCACGATCATAATATAGTCATACTTATCTTCACATTTATGCATATAGCAAAATGAACAAAATATTGGGGTAAACATACCTGAATATCGTATACCACTGAATGGTATTCAAAATCACAATCATACACATGGTCGTATAATCACATTTAAATATATGTAAATCTATGAGATTTTTAATGTAAGGTTACACACCTTATGACAGTGAGAACGATACCCTCTCGCTCGTCAACACCTAGTTAATTAGCACACTTGGTTAGTATACACTATTACTAACAAAACTACACTTATTGATGATGGATCTAAATCCTTACCCTCGGATTCTCGAACGACAGTTATTTGTGGTTTTTCTCCGCTAGATGGATCAAAACCCGCTGATATTCCACCAACGTAAAGTGGTTCGGCTAATGACTACCTCAAATAATCGCTCCTCGTTAGCAGAGGGTCCACAACCCGGTGGAAAGTCTCTAATCGCCGATACACTCCCTTCATTTGAAGTTTGATGGTAAACAAGACCTCCTCTCTTCCAAACACCAGATCGCCTTTTCTTACCTATCTTGTTAGTCTTAAATCGCCCCTAAAATAACGTTGATTAGTGATCCATTCTAAAAGAATTGATATGATCGAAATTAAAATCCTTACCTTGATGATCTCGAAAGATCACTTAAAAGTTGGCTTCAACAAAGATCTTTAAAATCCTTTCCAAGGATTCGCCTAGATGAAAAAAATAAAAGGATTATGAGACTAAAATAAGAAGAACATCATGAAAACGATTGAAAAAATCCTTACTTGATTCACTTGAAGGTTCGGCCTTGAACAAAAAGAAGAAAGGAATTGATGATTCGGCTTTAACAAAAAGAGAGAAATATTGTGCTTTGGCTATGGTGGTTTCGGTTGAGAATGAAGAAGAAAGAATTATGAAAAGAGAAGGAAAGAGAGAAGGAAGAAAAGAGAAAGAGAAAGAGAGAGTAAAGGAAGAAGATGATGATGGTGATGTTGTTTTCAAAAGAAAAGAGATTGGTTTTGGAACCTATGCTCATTCGGCCAAGGGAAGAAATGAAGAAAAGGTTCTTGATCTTTGTGGTTTTTGCCTATGAGAGGAAAGAGAAGAGAGAAATAGAATGAAAAGAAAGAAAAGAAAATGAGAGAAAGCTTTTGGTGAAAGTTGAATTCAGCACTAGAGAGGAAGAAAAGGAAGTGTCTTCAAAAGTGACAATAATTTGGTATCAAACAGAGATAAAATTTTGAGAGGAAAAGAAGAAATAAAGGTACCTATTTGGTCAAAATGCAAAGGCCAAAACAAAGCAAACTTTGTACCAAATGTCAATAGACAATTTCGCTAAGAGAAGAAAATATTGGACAAAGGAAAAATGCATAATTGACAACCTTTTGGTCAACTAAAACCTCCCTAATCCCATACCAAAATTCGGCCAACACAATAGCCTACACAATCCCCTTCTTTCGTCCTTGATTCTTCCCAATCAACTCCATAATTTCCAACACAATTGATCACTCCCTTAGCCCCTTATGCCGTCTAGGTTCATGGTCAAATGACCATGAACAAACTTCCAAAACATTGCCCACATATCATGCCTTTTGTCCCCCCTTTCTTACCATCTTCTTATGATTCCATACCATAAGTTCCTAGCTTGCCTTTTTCATATGGTCAAATGGCCAAAAATAAAAGAATACTCATCCACTCTAGAGCATTCTTGGCTGACACTATAGGGAAGGAAACATAAAACTAAAATTTTTCCCATTTGCTAGCTAGGGATTCAACCTCTCCTTCAAGCACTAATCCATGCATCCTAACCACCTTGTCAATTACTCATCTTATGCTTAAAACTCCTTGTCATTATTTCTTAAGGCCTAACTTGTTTAGCTCCCTCTTAATTATTAGAAATTAAAAGTTTCACTAAGCATTCACTTAATTAATGAAGCTCAAATAACATCCAAAATACACTCAATAATAATTAAGCATGCAACATCATTCAATTAAGTAGAAAATACATAACCCTAATTATAAGGATGTTACAGTTCTACCCCCTTAAAATAATTTCGTCCTCGAAATTACCTGGCTGGAATAAGTGAGGGTATTACTGTAGTATCGCTTCCTCCGGTTCCCACGAAGCTTCTTCCGATCCATGATTACGCCATAATACTTTGACGAGAGGAACCGACTTTCTCCGTAAAACCTTTACATCTCGCCTGAATTTGAATTGGCTCCTCTTCATAGGACAAATCTGGTCTTAATTCCACCTCCTCGACTGGCACTACATGAGATGGATCCGACCAGTAACGGCGTAACATTGAAACATGGAACACATCATGCATTTGCTTCAACTCAAGGCAATTCTAATTGATATGCCACAGTCCCACTCGCTTAAAACCCGATAAGGTCCTATGAACTGGACTTAACTTTCCTTTGCGACCAAATCTCATCACCTTTTTCCAAGGTGAAACCTTTAAGAAAACTTGGTCCCCCACAGAAACTCTATTTCTTTTCGCTTTAGATCTGCGTACGATTTTTGTCTGTCAGATGCTTCCTTTAACCGAGCCCAGATTACCTTAACCTTTTCTTGGATTTAGCCACTATCTCGGACCTAAAATCGACGCTCCCTAATTTCGTCCAACACGTAGGAGTGTGACACTCGCTCATATAGTGCTTCATATGGTGCCATCCGAATCGATTGAAACCGTTGTTGTACATAAATTTCGCCAATCAGAAGAATTCCTTCCAACTACCCTTGAAATCCATTACACATCCTCTTAACATATCTTCTAAGATTTGATTACTCTTTCAGATTGGCCATCGACCGAGGATGAAATGTCGATCAAGTCCAATCTAGTGCCTAAAGCCCGATGCAATGCTTTCCAAAATCGCGATGTAAACCTCGGATCTCCGTCTCAAATAATCGACAACGGCACTCCATGCAATCTCACAATCTCACCACATATAACTTCGCCAATTTCTACAAAGAGTAATCAACCCGAATCGGGATAAAATGTGCAGATTTCATCAATCGGTCCACTATCACCTATACGTAGTCTTTCTTAGTAGGCGTAAGAGGAAGCCCACTAACAAAGTCCATGGTGATTCTCTCCCACTTCCATTCGGAATCTTTATCTATCAAGCAATCCTCAAGGTACTTGATGTTCACCTTGACTTGTCGACACGCTAAGCACTTTCTTACAAACTCAGAATTCTCGCTTAAGTCCGTGCCAACAAAATTGATCTCGCAAATCTTAGATAACTTACTTCCTCCGTGATGCATAGCATAGGGACTACCATGCGACTCTGAAGAATATTTTGCCTCAACTCCCGATCCCCAAGATACAAACTTTACCTTTAAAACACAATACTCCATCACTGTTAATACCAAAATCTTTCAATTCTCCACTCTGCACCTGCCAAGCTTTACACTCAGATCTTCGCCTACCAACTGCCTCTTTCACTTGACTCAACCATGTCGGCTTAACTTGAAGTTCGCCAACAAGCTTCCGTCATCGAAAGACCGAGATGTGCAAACATCGCCTTAAATCGACACCACTTTTCGACTTAGAGCATCCGCCACCACATTCGCCTTGCCTGTGGTACTCAATAGAATAAATGTAGTCTTTCAACAACTCTATCCACCTTCGTTGCCTCAAATTCGCTTCTTTTCGAGTCAAGAGATATTTCGGACTTTTGTGGTCCGTGTATATTATCGATTTTCCCCAGATAAATAATGTCTCCAAACTTTAAGAGCAAAGACTACACCGCTAACTCCAAATCATGCGTCGGTAATTAACCTCGTGTGGTCTCAACCGTCGAGACGCATACACAACTACTTTTCCGCCTTGCATCGAACACATCCTAATCCTGTGAGAAGCATCACAATACACGATTTAAATCCTTTCCCGCCTCAAAGTTGAATCAAACCGAGCTTCACCAAAACTTTCTTGAGCTTCTCAAAACTCTCTTGTCGCTTATCGCCCACACGAAAGGTACTTCCTTTCTCAAGAATTTCGTTAAAGGTGCAATTTATCGATGAGAATCCTTCGACGAATCTTCGTAATAGCTCGCTAATCCCAAGAAATCGCGAACCTCGTTATGGACTTAGGTGGTTTCCAATCTAGCACACCTCAATCTTCCGAGGATCCACCTTATCCCTTCCGCAGATACCACATGGCCTAAAATGCAATCTTCTTTCACCAAAATTCACACTTATTGAATTTGGCATAAAGTTTCTTCTCCCTTAAAACTTGCAACACAATCCGGAGATGCTTATCATGTTCCATTTCAAACTTAGAATACACCAGGATGTCGTCTATGAATACCACGACGAATTGATCCAAGTAGGGCTGGAAAATTCGATTCATCATATCCATGAACGCAGCTAGGGCATTCGTCAATCCGAATGGCATTACCAAAAATTCATAATGCCCATATCTAGTTTGGAAAGCCGTCTTATGGATATCCACTTCCTTCACTTTAAGCTGATGATACCCCAACCTTAGATCAATCTTTGAGAATACCGCAGCTCCTTTGAGCTGATCGAACAAGTCATCGATCCTTGGCAAAGGATACTTGTTCTTGATGGTCAGCTTATGTAACTACCGGTAATCTATACACATCCTCGTCGATCCGTCCTTCTTCTTCACGAATAGGACCGATGCTCCCCATGGAGACACACTAGGTCGGATAAATCCACGATCAAGCAACTCCTTAATTTGAGCCTTAAGCTCAACTAATTCTTCGGTGCCATTCTATATGGAGCAATAGAACCGGCGCTGCTCCTGTGCAATAAATCAATCCGAATTCTACTTCACGATCCAAGGCAAACCTAAAAGTTCTTCCAAAAACATCTACAAATTCATTCACATCCTAACTCCCTCAACAGTTGCTTCCTTAGCATCCAAGGCACTCACCAACATCAGAAAGGCTACACATCCCTTTCTAACCATCTTTTTGCCTTAAGAGCGGTTACTACATTAGATAAGTAGTTCCGCCTCTTGCCCATCACTACAACTTCCTTGTCATCAATAGTTCTTAGGACATCCGCTTAGCAAAGACAATCTACATTTGCACGATACTTCACAAGCCACCCATGCCTAAGATTAGGTCAAATTCTCTCAATGGCAACTCCATTAAATCACCAAAATCGATCCCTTGAACTTCTAAAGGCACTTCCTTAAAAAGTTTGTCTACAACTCATCATCATCTAAAGGACTAAGTACATACCATCTTCCTAGGTACAGTTTGAAGTCACATGCAAAGTCCCAAATACTTGGCTAGCGATATAGGAATGAGTTGACCTATATCTATCAAAGCAATAAAGGCAACCCAAAATCGAAACGCATCAGTTGATAACATCAAAAGGCCATCGTCCTTCTCATGACGAACGCATACACCGGACTCGGCTATCTCTCCTGAGCTACCACCGCCTCGCCTCAAGTTTTATGACCTCTACCGAACCATTACCCTTCTATTTGGACCATGACCCTTATCTATTTGTTGTCCACCTCCACTCGATTAACACATTGACTTCTTGGGCGGTTCTTATCTGAATTCTTCGGGCAATCTTTGATCATATGATCATTCGAACCGCACTTGAAACATCTTCCAGTCTTTTTCCAACATTCTCCCGAGTGCATTTTCCCACATTGAGTACAAGTACGATTTTGTCCACTCCGTAGTAGTCTGTTGACCTCGCGGTCCATCATTTCTTGATTTCTTCTAAAAATTCTCGGATGACCCTGAAGACCCAAAGCTTCTCTTATTCTTGCTCGGGCCTCTGTCCCGGTTTTGTCTCTCAGTCCGTTTAGCCTCTTCGGCAATTCTTGCCCTTTCCACTAAGATTGCAAAATCTCTTTCACTCATGAGCAATCATCACGCGTAGTTCATCTCTAAGTCCATCTTCAAATCGATGCACCGCTCATATTCCGTAGCCACTATCCTCTAGCATATCGGCTAAGTCACAAAAATTCGCTTCATATTCACTATCGACTTGTTTCCTTGGACCAAATTCGAAATGTCTTCCTCTGGAGTCGATGTAGCTAGCTCCAACATATTTTCCTTCAATTTAATCTTAAATGCCCCCAATCCAATGATCCACGTGGGTACTCTCTTTGATAGTGAGCCACCACCGGTAGGCTTCATCACGAGTAGTGAAATAGCACCTTTCAGCTTTTCTTCATCAGTAGTCTAAATCGTCCATGATCCTCTCGACTGCCTCCAACCAGTATTCAGCTACATTTGGAGCTACTCCAGATACTCCCCTGAAAACCTTAGCTCCATTTGATCTAAGTCTCTCGACCATCGACTTTCGAGACCTATTTTAACTAGCTTCGCTACATCGCTCCAAAACTCGCAAAGACAAACTTGTGATATCGTCACCTCCTTCATTTTGTTCTTGAAATTCCACCCTAACAAATTGGTGGTGAAGCATCATTTTGAACCTTGACCAGATCTAACTGGTTCCGACACGACCATTCTTCCTCGTCCACGCCCACGACGTCCACGCCCCTAGAACTCATGTCTACTACGTGTCTTATCTATTTTTTACTTAAAAAGTCTTATGTATTAGAGTCTTTTCACTTCTTATTAAAGGAAAGTTTTATGAAATGATATTTAGTAGTTTTTCCGTAGTAGCACACAAACACCTAGGGTCCATGTCTCTAAAGTATAGTTTACTTAGGCTTATCAAACATTCATATCACTTTATCAAAGTACTTACCGATGGATCTGGCCGAGAACTCCGAAAGTGCCATGCTCTTATACAACCATTTTAACTTAAGAAAACTTTCGAAAGTCATTTGGGCCATATTTTGAAAACGCTGGGCTTCAAAACCCAAGGCCGAGAGTTTAAAATTGGGCTCGATACCAAGTCGAAACACCCCAAACTCTACCAAAAAGCCTAACCGGATTTGGTATGTTCCTCGAGTAAATCTATAGCTAATTCTCATTTTTGTTTAAGAAAAACTTGATGATTTTGTAGAAAATGCATTAACTTAACATTTTAGGTTAAAAATAAATTTGTAAAGTAAAATTTATATCTTTAAAAAAACATTACTTGTAGGAGGAATTGATAAATCAAAAGAAAACCACATTTAAGGAAATTACTTTAAACACACACATATATATATATATATATATGTTAGTGACAAAACATTTTTAAATTATTATTTATCAAAAACTATTTAGTTATTTAATAGTTATTGTTCATGGCAAAATAAAATAATTCCAAACCCAAAATTAAAGATAGTTTATAGTGGCCTTATTACATAAAATTGGCAAACCCATAATAAAGTCTAAATAATAAAAATTAACTTAATAAGTTTAAGTAGGAAAATTTCCAAACTTCATTGTTTGAGCATTGGCCACCTCGAAATCCTTGTTGCTCGATCCATCGTACTACTTAATCATCCAAAAGTTTTCCCACAAAAGGGTGAGTCATAAACTCAATGTATAACACATACATTAAAAAACCCATTTGATTAAGCCTTTAAGCCCATTAATTACACATATGGCCATAGGCCCATTTAAGTCATATTTGGGCAAACGCCCATTTTCATAATGATCAAATAATAATCATTTATGATCACATGATTAGATACAAATAATGAAATGCAAACCGCCCACCTAAATATCCATCCGCTACACACCACCCATACCAACCAACACACCGTGGGATTACTAAATCGACCTCCATCCGCTATAAACCATCAAGGCGATTTCAGTATCAACATGCACATCGCCTTATAATATTGTGGCAAAGCCACTGCACAAATGTGACCAAGTCACCAGATTTCAAATATGTGACCAAGTCACCAAATTCACATATGTGACCAAGTCACGGATTTCAAATATGTGACCGAAGTCACCAGATTCACATATGTGACCGAAGTCACCAAATTCACATATGCATCAAGTCACCGGATTTCAAATATGTGACCAAGTCACCGGAATTATGGTAAAACCACCAGAATACTTCCCTTCATCAATAATACCCATATGCCCATGCACATACATATCGATAAATTTTCATGCTATTTACCCCACGATCATAATATAGTCATATTTATCTTCACATTTATGCATATAGCAAAATGAACAAAATATTGGGGTAAACATACCGAATATCGCATACAACCGAATGGTATTCAAAATCACAATCATACACATGGTCGATAATCACATTTAAATATATGTAAATCTATGAGATTTTTAATGTAAGGTTACACACCTTATGACGGTGAGAACGATACCTCTCGCTCGTCAACACCTAGTTAATTAGCACACTTGGTTAGTATACACTATTACTAACAAAACTACACTTATTGATGATGGATCTAAATCCTTACCCTGATTCTCGAACGACGCTTATTTGTGATTTTTCTCCGCTAGATGGATCAAAACCACCGATATTCCACCAATGTAAAGTGGTTCAGTTGTACGCACTACTTCAAATAATCGCTCCTCGTTAGCAGAGGGTCCACAACCCAGTGGAAAGTCTCTAACTGCCGATACAGCCCTTCGTTTGAAGTTCGATGGTAAAATAGTACCTCCTCTCTTCCAAACATTCCGTACTGCCCTTTTCTTACCTATCTTGTTAGTCTTAAATCGCCCCTAAAATAACATTGATTAGTGATCCATTCTAAAAGAATTGATATGATCGAAATTAAAAATCCTTACCTTGATGATCTCGAAGATCACTTCTTAAAAGTTGGCATCAACAAAGATCTTTAAAATCCTTTCCAATGATTCACCTAAGATGAAAAAAATAAAAGGATTATGAGACTAAAATAAGAAGAACATAATGAAAACGATTGACAAAATCCTTACTTGATTCACTTGAAGGTTCGGCCTTGAACAAAAAGAAGAAAGGAATTGATGATTCAGCTTTAACAAAAAGAGAGAAATATTGTGCTTTGGCTATGGTGGTTTCAGTTGAGAATGAAGAAGAAAGAAGTATGAACAGAGAAGGAAAGAGAGAAGGAAGAAAAGAGAAAGAGAAAGAGAGAGAGTAAAGGAAGAAAATGATAATGGTGATGTTGTTTTTCAAAAAGAAAAGAGATTGGTTTTGGAACCTATGCTCATTCGGCCAAGGGGAAGAAATGAAGAAAAAGGTTCTTGATCTTTTATGATTTCGGCTATGAGAGGGAAAGAGAAGAGAGAAATAGAATGAAAAAGAAAGAAAAAGAAAATGAGAGAGAAAGCTTTTGGTGAAAGTTGAATTCGGCACTAGAGAGGAAGAAAAGGAAGTGTCTTCAAAAGTGACAATAATTTGGTATCAAAAGGAGATAAAATTTTGAGAGGAAAAGAAGAAATAAAGGTACCTATTTGGTCAAAATGCAAAGGCCAAAACAAAGCAAACTTTGTACCAAATGTCAATAGACAATTTCGCCTAAGAGAAGAAAATATTGGACAAAGGAAAATGCATAATTGACAACCTTTTGGTCAACTAAAACCTCCCTAATCCCATACCAAAATTCGCCAACACAATAGCCTACACAATCCCTTCTTTCCTCCTTGATTCTTCCCTACCAACTCCATAATTTCCAACACAATTAATCACTCCCTTAGCCCCTTATGTTGTCTAGGTTCATGGTCAAATGACCATGAACAAACTTCCAAAACATTGCCCACATATCATGCCTTTTGTCCCCCTTTCTTACCATCTTCTTATGATTCCATACCATAAGTTCCTAGCTTGCCTTTTTCATATGGTCAAATGGCCAAAATAAAAGAATACTCATCCACTCTAGAACATTCTTGGCCGACACTATAGGGAAGGAAACATAAAACTAAAATTTTTCCCATTTGGTAGCTAGGGATTCGAACCTCTCCCCTCAAGCACTAATCCATGCATCCTAACCACCTTGTCAATTACTCATCTTATGCTTAAAACTCCTTGTCATTATTTCTTCAAGCCTAACTTGTTTAGCTCCCTCTTAATTATTAGAAATTAAAAGTTTCACTAAGCATTCACTTAATTAATGAAGCTCAAATAACATCCAAAATACACTCAATAATAATTAAGCATGCAACATCATTTAATTAAGTAGAAAATGCATAACCCCTAATTATTAGGATGTTACAATGCACATCTGATGAATGCTTGAAGTGTGTAGTTTCTCTTTTAAGAGATTCTGCCTATCAATGGTGGAACACCTTGGTGTCGGTTGTATTAAGAGAAAAGATCACATGGGAATTATTCCAAGAAGAGTTTAAGAAAAAGTATATTAGCCAAAGGTTTGTGGATCAGAAAAGAAAAGAATTCTTAGAATTGAAGCAAGGTAAGAAGTTTGTGACTGATTATGAGCGCGAGTTTGTACGACTCAACAAATACGCTCAAGAGTGTGTATCCACCGAGGCCATCATGAGCAAGAGATTCAAAGATGGACTAAATGATGACGTCAAGTTGTTTGTTGCTATCCTAGAATTAAAAGAATTTGTGGTGTTAGTAGAGAGGGCTTGTAAAGCCAAAAAGAGTTAGTAAAATAGATGAAAAAATGTAAAATGGAGTCTCGTGACTCGAAAAAGAGACAGTGGAATAAGTCATTCCAACCCTCTTCCAAGAATTCAAGAGATTTATCCACCTGATCGGCTACTTCTACTAGGTTTTCAAGGAAGGATAGGAGTAAGCAGTATTTGGGAAATAAGGCACAGACTACTTCAATTGCTAGTGTGGGGAATATTCGATCTGATAGACCTGAATGCCCATAGTGTGGCAGACTTCATCTCGGTTAATTTTGAGTGCATGAAAATGCTTGTTTCATATGTGGTTCCCAGGATCACTTTATAAAAGATTATCCTGAGATGATAAAAGAAGAGAGAACTTAGAACCCTAGATCTGGGGGTATGGTCAGAGGTATATCGCAGAAGAACCTTGGAAGTGGGGCAGGTGGTAGAGGTAACCCTAGAGAACAGGACGCGAAACCCGAGGGTAGGGCACCTATAAGGACATATGCCATTCGCGCTCGCGAAGAGGCATCTTCTCCTAATGTCATTACGGGTACTTTTTCTCTTCATGATATTAAAGTTATTACTTTAATAGATCCCGGATCCACACACTCTTACATTTGCATGGAACTAGTATCCGGCATGAGTATGCCTATAGAGTCTAAAGAATTTATGATTAAGGTGTCTAATCCTTTAGGCAAAATTGTTTTAGTTGATGAAGTATGTAAAGACTGTCCATTGATGATTAGAGGTCATTATTTTAAAGCAAACCTTATGTTGTTACCATTTGATGAGTTTGACATCATTCTTGGTATGGATTGGTTGACCACCCATGATGTAATAGTTAATTGTGGGAAGAAATACATTGAGATGAGATGTGGGAATGGGGACACTCTTCATGTAGAATAGGATGAACCGGGTAGATCGCCAATAATGATTTCTCATATGACAGCACAAATATATATAAGAAAAGGGTATGAGGCGTATCTTGCCTTTGTGATGAATACTAGAGAAATAGAGCTAAAGATTGAGTCAGTATCGATATTATGTGAGTACTTAGATGTTTTTCCGAGGAATTACCAGGACAACCACCAGTTAGAGAGGTTGAGTTCATCATTGATCTAGCTCCTGTACTGTACCAATATCTATTACTCCTTACAGAATGGCTACAATGGAGTTGAGAGAGTTGAAGTCATAGTCACAAGAGTTGACAGATAAAGGCTTTACAAGATCAAGTTGTTCTCCATGGGGTGCTCCAGTTTTAGTTGGGAAAAAGAAAGATGGCACCATGAGATTGTGCATAGACTACCATCAGCTTAATAAAGTGATGGTGAAGAATAAGTACCCATTGCCTAGAATCAATGATTTGTTTGACCAATTGAAGGGAGCCATTGTGTTCTCCAAAATAGACTTGAGATTGGGATACTACCAGCTAATAGTAAGAGACTTAGATGTGTCAAAGACCACTTTCCGAACGAGGTATGGGCATTATGAATTTTTAGTCATGCCCTTTGGTTTGACCAACACCCCTATGGTATTCATGGATCTAATGAATCGTATTTTTAGGCCATACCTCGACAAGTTTGTAGTTGTTTTTATTGGCGACATATTGATTTATTCCTGTAATGAGCATGAGCATGCTGAACACTTACAGCAATTTTACAGATTCTACTAGAAAATCATTTGTATGCCAAGTTCAGTAAAAGTGAATTCTAGCTCAAAGAAGTAGGATTTCGGGACATATTGTCTCGGGAGATGGAGTACGAGTGGACCCAAGTAAGATTTTGGCTATAATAGACTGGAAACCACTGAGGAATATCTCTGAGATAGAAGTTTTCTAGGCCTAGTCGGTTATTAAAGGCGATTCATCAAGGGGTTTTCCATGATTGCAACTCCGAAGATGGAATTGCTACAGAAAAATGTGAAGTTTGAGTGGAGCGAAAGATACCAACAAAGTTTTGAGAAACTGAAAGCATTGTTGACAGAAGCTCCACTTTTAGTACAACCCAAAATGGGGAAGGAATTTGTGATTTACAGCGATGTATCCTTAAATGGATTAGGCTATGTACTTATGCAAGAAGGCAAGGTTATTGCTTATGCCTCCAAACAGTTGAAGCCTCATGAGAGGAATTATCCGACGCATGATTTAGAGTTGACTGCCATAGTCTTCGCATTGAAGGTTTGGAGACACCATCTATATGGTGAAAGATGTCAGATTTTCACCGATCTCAAAAGTCTGAAGTACTTGATGACACAAAAAGAGTTGAATTTAAGGCAACGGAGATGGTTAGAGTTGATAAAAGACTATGAGCTAATCATTGACTACCATACCAGAAAGGCAAATATGGTCGTCGATGCTTTGAGTAGAAAGTCCATGTTTGCATTAAGGGCATTGAATTTACAGATGACTTTATCCGACAATGGTTCTATTCTAGCTAAGTTGATAGTCAGACCATTGTTCCTCCAAGAGATCATTGAGGATCAAAAAGAAGATAGTGAATTGCAAGCCAAGAGAACTCAATACGAGTAAGATGTTGAGTCTGATTTTGGATTAGCTCCAATGGAAGTCTGGTGTTCAAAGATAGATTTTCTGTAACCAGAAAGGAAGAGCTTATTCAGAGAAATTTTCATGAGGCACATAACAGATGTTTATCTGTACATTCGGGTAATACCAAGATGTATAATGATTTGAAGCAATGGTATTGGTGGCTGAGAATGAAGAAAGATATTTTAGAGTTCGTTTCAAGATGCTTGATTTGTCAGCAAGTAAAGCCTTAACACCAAGTACCTTCGGGTTTGCTTCAACCAATTATGATTCCCGAGTGGAAATGGGACAATATCACTATGGATTTTGTAATGGGATTACCATTGTCTCTGAGTAAGAAAGATGTTGTATGGGTTATGGTTGATAGACTCACAAAGTCAGTCCATTTTATACCTGTACGAATGGACTATTCACTAGACAAGTTGGCAAACTTGTACGTTTTAGAAATAGTAAGGCTTCACGGAGTTCTGTTGTCAATCATATCTGATAGAGATTCGAGATTCACATCCAAATTTTGGAAGAAGTTACGAGAGGCCTTGGGTACAAAATTGTGTTTTAGCATAGCTTTTCATCCTCAAACTGACGGTCAGTAGGAGAGGTTAATTCAAGTACTTGATGATATACTCAGATGTTGTATTCTCGAATTCCAAGGTTGTTGGGAAAAGTTTCTCCCATTGGTAGAATTTGGCTACAATAATAATTTTCAGTCAAGCTTGAAGATGGCGCCTTATGAGGCTCTATATGGGCATAAGTTTTGGACGCCTCTATATTGGACTGAACTCAAAGAAAACCAAATTCACTGGGTTGATTTGGTTAGAGAAACCGAACAGAAGGTGAAAGTAATTCGAGAAAGTTTAGAGGCTACTTCTGATAGACAAAAATCCTACTCGGATTTAAGAAAAAAAGAAATAGAGTATCAAGTCGGGGATAAAGTTTTCTTGAAAGTATCACCATGGATAAAAGTTCTCAGATTTGGTCGAAAAGGCAAGTTGAGTCCAAATTTCATCGGACCATATGAGATTACTTAGAGAGTTAGGCTGGTAGCTTATCGATTGGCTTTGCCATTTGAATTAGAAAAGATATATGATGTTGTTCATGTTTCCATGTTGTGACGCTACCGATCAGACCCTTCTCATGTTATTACACCGACAGAAGTAGAGATTCAACCCGACATGACTTCTGGTGAAGAACCAGTTAAGATTTTAACTTGAGAAGTCAAGCAGTTGAGAAATAAGAATATCTCCCTTGTTAAAGTATTATGGAAAAGACATGGGGTAGAGGAAGATATGTGGGAACCAGAACAAATCATGAGAAACCAGTACCCAAACCTCTTTGCTGGTAAAATTTTCGAGGACGAAAATCCTTAAGGTGGAGAATTGTAACAGCCTGATTTAGGGCCTAGTCGAAATAGTGGTGCGAGATCACAAATCTGAGTTAGTAAAAATGAGTTTTTAAGGTATTTGAGATGTTTGCATGATATTATGAAAGTTTTATGTAGAGATTTTATGAAATTGGCATTAAATGGGTCTATTAAGACTAAATTGCAAATGATGCAAAATATGAGATTTTAGAAGCTTTTTGTATGAAATAGCTTTGGATTATTGATTAGAAGTCCTTAAATAGCAATTTTCCCAAATTATAATTTTTAGACAAAATTGGACATGAGTTAGAATTTTATGAAGAATTAGTGGGAATGGCATTTTGGTCATTTACCAATTAAATGGTTAAAAAGGGAAAAGATGGTAAAAATCTTATTCATCTTCTTCCCCAAGTGCTGAAAATTAGAGAGACTCCATAGCTAGGTTTCTTCAATTTTTAAAGCATGCATGTAAGTGTATACTAACTCCGTTTTTAATATTATTCGTATTTTTGGAGTCCTCGTATTATGAATTAGCTATTTATAGCTATAAGTTGAGCTAAAATTCATGTCCATAATAATAACCATGTATGACATGCTTGTAAAATGATGTTTTATGAAAGATTATGGGAGTTTGATGTTAGATAAACATCTTTTCCTAGGTGAATTTCATGAAAAATGTTAGTATGGACTAATTTGTAATAGTTATGAAATTGGTCTTACATAATAGAAATAGTGAGAATTGATGATTGATATAGTAGAGAAAATGAATCAGCTAAGCATGAAGTTTAAGAAAGTTGAATTAAAATCACTTTACGAGCCTAGGGGCAAAAGTGTAATTGTGAGAAAGTTTAGAGGCAAAATAGAAATTTTGCCAAAGTAAGAGTTATGAGTCAATTTAGTGAATATGAGTATTAAATGAGCTAAATTATTATTATAGATCAAGAAAAATGAAGCCCGGAGCAAAATCGAGGCAAGAACAAAGTCGAAAACTAAATTGCAATATCTACATACATTTTGTACATTAAGGTAAGTTTGTATGATTTCTAAGCTTTATGATAAATATCATTGAATTAATTAGTATGATGTTAAATATATTTTAATTCCATGAGATTATTAATGCTATGTTAAACAAAGAAATTAATGAGATTAAGCATGAGTAAGTGCCGATTGAAGTTGAATTACTTAGGATACTCGATCTACCACATGAGATGAGAAAGCCCGTATAAGACCAAGCCAAGGCATGGCATCAACAATCAAGCAAGTTATCATGTACATCCAAGAAAAGTCTTGGCATTGAATATTTATTATGAGATGAAGACCCATATAAGCCCAAGCCAAGGCATGGCATTGGTGAGTCTCCAAGCAAAGATGTCATGTAAGTCCAAGACAAGTCTTGGCATTGTAAAGTTATCATGAGAGAAAGATTCCAGGTTAGTCCAAGCCAAGGCTCGGCATTGGTGAGTATCAAGGAAGATTTCATGTAAGTCCAAGCCAAGGCTCGGCATTGACAAAGTAAAGATATCAAGTAAGACTATGTCAAGACATAGCAATGGTATGTTCACAAGGGAACCCACGAGGAAGACCTGTGTAAGTACATGTCAAGACAAGGCGTCGATATCAAGTAAGAGATACCATTGTAAGACTATATCGAGGACATAGCATTGGCATCCAGATACATGTGGGATGAGATTTAGTATCCTCAGTTATTCATAGTAATTCATTGGGTATAAGAGTAAAGATTGAATGAGAAAGGAAGAAGTTAAGTAAGTAAAGCTATCATCAAGTCATGCTAGTTAAAGTTAACTAAGAGTATTATACATGTGGCGAATGATGAAGTTGAGATTATGCTTATCATAGTAAAATATGCTGATCTATGAAATCAAGTGATACAGGTACCTTGTTTACCTCAGAAGCATGAGACTAGTAAGTATCATGAGTTATGTAAGAATATTCAAGAGTTAGTAAGCTCAAACACATGAGTTAGGCAATGCCTTTGTTTATGATGAATGAGTTTTGATTAAGCAATTATATTGCTATGTGCATTACATGCAAACTTACTAAGCTAAATGCTTACATCTTTAATTCTTTCTTTCTATGTAGTCCCGCCAAGTTAACTTGTGGATCATTGAAGTTGGAGCTGAAGCACACTATCAATCACTATTTTGGTATAGTCATGTTATTTATATTAAGTATGGCATGTATAGGAAGCATTTCATTTGAAATATGTTGTAAGAAGGGCCAAAGTATAGGCTATCAAGTTTATTATTCTTTTGTATATGGCTAAAGAGATTGGCCAAGTTTGACTAAGTATGTATGTATATTTATATCAATGAAGTATGCATCTTTTTAATGTTAGACGAAGTATTTGAATTGTTGAATTTGGCTTGAGATCGATCTTGATTTTAGGGTGGTAATTGGCTTGGTAAATAGCCTCTAAGTGACCATACGGATAGACACACAGGCGTGTGTTCCCTGCATGTTAGTCTCTTAAGACAGAATAGACCACGGGCTAACCCCACGGCCATTTGTATATGCCATGTGTGACACACGGTTAGCACATGGGCATGTGCTCCAAGCCATGTGAATAAGTCAGTTTGTCAAGGTATGGCACACGATCTAGGGCCATGGGCGTGTCAAGGCCGTGTGTAATTAGTTAGTGTCGACCACGGGTGAAGGACACGAGCATGTCTTAGGGGTACACGGGCGTGTCCCAAGTCATACGGGTGTGTGACCCTTGTTTGGAGAGAAACGTTTCCAGTTGAGTTCCGAAAGTTTCCGGACATAAGTTTAAAGCCTCGTAGGCTCATGAAATGTATGTTTAACTAAGATAGGGAAGTTTTTAATTTGGAATGAAATTTTATAGCCTGTAAATATATGTATAGGAAAGTTCAAGTATAGTAATGTCTCGTATCTTGTTCCAGCCCCAAACTCGGGTATGGGGTGTTACATATACCCACAAGCATTTATAAGCATAAATGACCACATTTCATAACCCAATTGGCAATCATTCCATAACATTTCATACACATAATATACCAATTCAATTTAGTACTCAACTGCCTAATTAACATCTTGCATTATTCATTCATATATCAACTACATAACAAGACATCTTTTGCACCTTTTCATTCCATCAATTCCTTGCCTAAAACATACCATAATTGAACACTTAAACTCAACCAAAACATAGTATCAAAATAAGCCAAATCACATGGCTTAACTCATACACAAAATATACCAAAACCATAATATCAGGTAGCCATAACAAACATATTTTAAACTAGCCTATACATGCCATATTTACAATTATCCACAAATTCAAAAGTACTAATCAGAAATCGGATAGTGTGATGTGCAACTCTGACTTGTCCAAAACGAGCGAGCCAACGAACCTCTATAAAACATAGAAAATGAAACAGAGTAAGCTTTATAGCTTAGTAAGCCCGCATAATTTAGAATTAAACTTAACATTTATACAATAATCAAGGCAATTACAAAAATAAACTCCATACAATTTCCAAATGCCTATCACAAGCATTCATACATAGGTTAGACACGTTAATACATGAAATCATCCATTATTATAATTCCATAATCAATATAACTAGCATTCAACATTTCATTATCAATCATATAACCAATAATTCATTCAATAACAATACTCTTTCATATAAACAGAATTTATGCCGATTGAACCTATTAGAACTCCAAAGGATACTTTGGTGGTAAACATCATTAACCCATCAATTCATTATCAATTATGCTCTTTCGAGCCATGATCGGTAAGCTCCTCCTGAGCTGATGAACAGTAAGCTTTATTGAGCTGAAACGGTAAGCTCTATCGAGTTGAACACTAAGCTCATACGAGCTGAAACGGTAAGCTCTAACGAGATGAAAACAGTAAGCTCTTATGAGCTGATATATCGGTAAGCTTATATGAGCTGTGGTGAGTCCACAGCAAATGCAGGAGCTCGACCAAAATGGTAACCCTAGTGACTTGTCACTAGATTCTATGAATTCTTACGGTTCAAACGGGGCTCGGTAACCATCATTATATATATCAATTAGGCATTCATATTCCAAGTATATCAATTCCTCAAACATATACATACATTTCAAATAAATATAAATATTTAAAAGCTCGATTCTAATTATACGAACTTACCTCGTATTGCTCGGATAAAAACTATCGGCTATTCGTCAATCTTTCCTTTTCCCCGATCTAAACTCGATCTCGGTTTATCTTGATCTATCTATTATCAAATTCAGTACATTCAGCATTCAATCTATTCAATTTAGTCCGTAATTCATATTTTAGAAAATTTACACATTTGCCCTTAAACTTTTCAATTTTTTTTACCATTTAGTCCTTATCACATAAAATTGCAATTTCATGCAATTTAATACCAACCCATGCCTAGCCGAATTTACCACCTATCACTAGCAGCCCATATCTTTCATTATTTCACACTTTTAACCAATGTATTTTACAATTTCATAATTTAATCCCTTTTGGACATTTTTGTCAAAAATCACTTTACAAAACATTAAAATCTATCATCAAATTTTCATATTTCATCATCAAAAATCTAAGAACTTAAATAATCATCAATGGCACTTCACAAAATCATGAACAAATTCAAAAATTAAGGTACGGGCTAGCTAGAATACGAAGTAACGATCACAAAAACGTAGAAATTATCAAATTTCGAACTCAAAATATACCTCAATCAAGACTACAAAGGGCGAAAGCCTAAAGTGCTTCAAATGGTATTTCTTCCTTTGATTTTCGGTGAGAAAGATGAAAAATAACACTAGTTTTATGTTTTGCTTTATTATTAATACATTAATACATAGTTTACCATTTTACCCTTGGTTATTAAACTATTTAATCAACAAATATAAGGGCATTAATGTCCATTAACCTTATCAATGGCATAATAGCATTATAAGGGCCTCTAATTTAATAAACCATAGCTATAAGGCACATTAACCTATTGGCACACAAGTTTTACGCTTTACGTGATTTAATCCTTTTTATTGAATTAAGCATTTAAACAGTAAAATTTCTTTACAAAAATTTCACATAATAATTATATCATGCTATAAGAAATAATAAAATAATAAAATAATAAAATAAATATTTTAACCTTGGATTTGTGGTCCCAAAACCACTGTTTCGATTTGACTCAAAAACTAGC
The DNA here is from genome assembly GCA_025506655.1 of Gossypium rotundifolium. NCBI lineage: Eukaryota > Viridiplantae > Streptophyta > Magnoliopsida > Malvales > Malvaceae > Gossypium > Gossypium rotundifolium. Next base: position 138,857,783 of record CP106722.1, read on the forward strand.
TGTCACACTAAGCAAATCAAATTAGGATTCGATCAAAGACACGATTTGAGAATGAACCTTTTTTAGGAAAGGGGGAATGATACATGCAAAGATGGGGTAAAATTTATTAAATTCCAATAATCGAAGCTACCAATTTTCAAGCTTAGGAAATTAGCATACTTGCGATGACTTTTTGGATGGGATCCTACCATTTCGGGTTGAGATGTCAGCATGGTGTTTTAAGATCTATCTCTTAGCTTCCAAACACATTTTGAATCACTCGTTTTTGAGTTTGGGAGCTCACGTTATGATTGTTTTAGTAAAGATTGCGTGAGCCAAATTTCTGAACGGGATTATGACGGGAATTACGAATTTTGGGCTTTTAGTTCGAGTTTAAATAATATTTGGTTTGGGTTTTAGGCTTAATTTTTATTATATATGAGCCCAATATTGTATTTATCAGCTCTTATTATTTTATTCCAAATTTTTTATAATTATTAAGTATTTTAAGTTATTTGGGAGTTTTATGTTAATAATAAAGTTTAGTTTAAAACTACTTCTTGTTTAGATTGAATTAGAGTTCTAATTTATTTAAGAGTTTTATTTAGATTTATTTAGCTAGCCTATATGTAGGCCTTTGCATTGTACATGATTCATTCAATTCATTATTATTCAACTTTTCTTTTGACCGTATAAATTCTCTTTGAGTTTTCTTTTTTAAAAATTTCTCTTGAGTTTCTTTTAGAAGAGATTTAACAATCTTTTCAAATTGTGGGATCTTCTTCAAACTTTTTCTTTCCAAGTTTTCTTTCTTAGATAGGAAATTAGAGTTGCTTGAAAGGGGTTGTGGATTCTTTGTGTTTCCAAGGCTTCTTAAGACTTCTACACGACACATTCTATCTTTTCCATTTATCTTATTTATTTGCTTCCTTATTATTCTAATATTTGATTTATTATTTTATTTTAGCTATTTATTTTAATTGTTTTGTAACACCCCTATCCCGTATCCATCGCCGAACTAAGGTTAAGAGGCATTATCGGACGTATCGGAACATTTTACACTCCTTTCACAATATTAATCGTACAACGTCATTACATAATAATTCATATTCATATAGTCCCTTTAGAAGGTCTACGAGGCCTTAAACATGCTTTAGAGAAGGTTCGGGAGTAAATCGATCTCATACGGAAACTTTGCGGAACTTAGAAAATTTTTCTTTCAAAACAGGGCACACGCCCATGTGGCTAGGCTATGTACCTCACACGGCCGTGCCTTGGACCATGACTCAACCCGGGTGCAAAACTGAATTGAATCACATGACCTGTCACACGCCCGTGTGTCTGGCCCGTGTGCAACACTAACTTAAATTACACGACTTGTCACACGCCTATGTGTCGGCCCATGTACAAGTTTGACTTACTTCGAATTGGAACATTGAATGACACGATCGGGACATACGCCTGTGTACTCAACCGTATGGGCAATTATAGGCCATTTGCAAGGCCAAATTGCCACCCATTTTGGGTCATACCTACAAGCATCAAACAAGTATCAATTCATGTCCCAAAGGTAGTTAAAACATACCAAATTATACACAATTTGACCCATATCAACATCATTCATTTCTATATACAAATCCAACTCAAACATACCAATTCAAAATACCAACCTCACATCAAAAACATGTGATTCATACATCAAAGAGATCCATTTTAGTTCATAGCATTTCTCATCATTTCAATTTCCAAAATCCACCCTGAAACTTAACAAAATTGGCCATCTCTTTTGGCCATTTATGATCACATCAAAACATACCAACTTTTCCATCACCTGGCATGGACTAAATTCACCCATAATCAAATTCATTATCAAGCCATATCACATGGCTATATATACATGTCCCAAAACATATCTTAACATTTGTAGCCTATACATGTCATACTTCAAAAGGTACCAAAAATAGTTCGATAGTGTGATGTTGATCCTCGATGATCCCCGAGCTTCCAGTAGCTTCGATAATCTATAAAACAATGCAAGCACATACAAAGTAAGCTTTCAAAAGCTTAGTAAGCCATATACAAATAAACTTATCACATAATCAATTATAAACTATTTCATTCATATGAACTATGACATAACACAATAGAAAATTCTTATTTCTCATCTAGCTTCTTTGTTCATAATCACTTGCTTATAAACATATGACATTTTCATGTAGCTCACATATCAAATGTTAATATTCACACTTATCTTCCATTTCCAAATTTCATATACATTTCATACATACCTAAAACGGATTCATATTCACAAATTCAGTCATATCTCGAAATTCTCGTTGAACCATTCGGAGTCAAATAGGATACTTGGATAGTTCGCAAAACTCATACAATGTCAATGTCCCAGACGTGGTCTTACATGTAATCAATATCAATGTCACTGTCCCAGACAAGGTCTTGTATGAAATCAAATACGGTGCTGATGTCCCAGACATGGTCTTACACGTAAATCACAAATCGATGCCAACATCCAGACGTGGTCTTACACGATAACTCATATCGATATCCTATGTCATGACATACGTATCCTAACTAATTCTTAAGGTTCGTACGGGACTTTTCGAACTTTGTTGCATAACCGAAACTTTCCCAAATTTCACATATAAACAATAATAATTCAATTCAAAAACATTTATTTGTATATAGACTTACCTCGTATGGGAAAGAATGAAAACGAACGGCTATTCAACTACTTTCGATTTCCCCCGATCTAATTATGTTTTCTTTAGTTCTTGATCTATACACAGTCAAATTTAACTCTTTTATTCACCAAATCATTCAATTCAATCCATTTACACATATTTAGGGCATTTTACAATTTAGCCCTCATATTTTCACATTTTAACACTTTAGTCCTCATTTCACAAAATCACAAAATACACATAATTTCCTTGTACAAAGGCTTAGCCGAATATTCCCTTAGCTCATATTAGCCCATATCTTTCATTTATTTCACATTTTAGTCCTTCAATATCTCATTTTCACAATTCAGCCCTTAATACTCAAATTCATCAGAAATTCAAATACAACACATGTTAACCCAACACATATCTTTCATTTTTCATCACCTAACATCACAAAGCTCACAATCTCATCAATGACGCTTTTCAAAATCACTAACAATTTCAAAAATCATGACATGGCTAGAATACTTAACAACGATCACAAAAACATAAAAATCATCAAAAATTAATCAAAAACACATACCTAATTGACCAAGATTAGTGTCGAATGCTTGAAAGCTTAAGAACCCTATTTCTTTCTTCAATTTTGGTGCAAAATAGATGATAATGGCCATATTTTCATGATTGGTTTATTTTAATTCATAATAATACATCAATTACCAAAATGTCCATTAATAAAACATTAAAATTTCATATAATGGATGACCATTTAAGTCAAAATCCACTAACTATGGTCTAATCACATAATAAGGACCTCTCATTTAAGAAGCCATGTCAATTCAACACTTCATCAAGTAGAACACAACTTTTAAATTTTATACGATTAAGTTTTTTTTTTTTTGCAAATTAAGCACACAAACGATCAGATTCAATCACGAAAATTTCACACATACCAATTCACATGTTGTAGACTCGAAAAAGAATATTAAAATATTTCCAAACTTGAATTTGTCATCCCAAAACCACTATTCTAACTAGGGTCTAAACCGGGCTGTTACATGTTTTATCCGACTTGGATTTGATTTCATTTCAGGTTGTGCCAAAATCCAAGTTTCTTTCTGAACGTCTAGAGCTCTAAGTCAAATTCGCGACTTTGACAAACTTTACGATCCTTTTTCACATTCATCTACTTTATTCTTTATCAGTAAATGTGTGGCATGCATGGGGATGACATCGCACCATACCTCATCCTCATAATTGCCAAGTTTCAACATAATTAAGGACTATTTTGCAAATTGTACTTCAGAACATTCATTAAGCCATAGAAGGTGGTATGCCTTAGGGTGTTTTGAGCAAGGTGATTTCAACGAGTACACAAGATAGCTACTAACAACACAACTCTTGCTATCCACAATAAGTGAACACAATTTACCTTTAATGGAACATCGAGAATGGAATATTAGTTGTCCTATGATTGTCAAGATCATCCCTCATTTGGATGTTGAGGGTGTGATGCACTACTAGGCAATAGGATTCAATAAAATCATCCTCCTCATTTGGTGGTTCTACGACCTCCTCATTCATATCACTGCCATGGATCATATTCTCCATAAATTTTGTCATATCTAGATTGTCCGAATTATAAGTATATTCATCATTTTCTTTGATAAGGAAAAGTCTCGTGTTAGGGCAATCTCTACTATAGTGCCCATGTCCTTTACATTTGTAACATTCTATCTCACGAGTTTTGCACCACCTGAACTGGGTTGCTTAGAAGGTATTTGCATTTTCATAGGAACCCCACTCTTCCAATCTTATTTCTTAGTATCACCACTTGAAGAGAACTTGTTAGCATTAAAAGGTGGTTTCAAATTCTTAAAGTCAGAATTAGAACTGTTACCTTTGTAGTATTGTGAAGTAGAGAATGAACGAGGGCCTTATTCATGCAATTGATGTTCAATCTCAATAGCTTTATGAACTGCCTCCTCTAGATCTATGTAAGTCTATAACCGCAAAGTGTTGGCTATAGGTTTGTTCAAGCCATCAATAAAAACATATCCTAGTGGTCTCATCATCGTCTTCCATATTTTCTCGTTGCATGAGTATCTCCATCTCCTTGAAAGTACTCATCAATTGATCTATTACCCTGAACAAGTCATCAAATTTTTGTTTTGACCTCCCTCTAGTAATGAGAAGGAATAAATCATTTTCGCATGACTTGTTTCAACTCATCCCATGTGGTAATTTTTCTCTCGTAGTTTCATTGAAGACTTATTCCAAATTGAGTCAACTAACTCAACGCATAGTCTGAGAATTCAAGGGTCGCCAATAGGATTTTCTCACCTTCCGAGAATGTAAAGTAACAAAGCATATGCTCTATTTTTTATTCCTATTCATAGTATGCTAGTGTGCCAGGCCATATGTTAGGCTGTGCCAATCCTATAGGGTATACTGACTTATGCAACACGGCCAAGTCAAGCTGCCGTGTGCTAGGCCGTGTGCCATTTAGGGGGATATACTGACTTGTACCAAATGGCTGGTCACATGCCCGTGTGTGAGGCCTTGTTGAGAATATTGAATTCAATTCAATTTCAATACTAGGGGACACAGGGTCGCATAGCATGATCATGTGGCACACATGGTTGAGACACACACTTGTGTCTCTGCCCATGTGGACAAAAATAGGCCATTTGCAAGGCCAATTTGCCACCCTTTCTCATGCTTACCTAAACAACAAAAATAATACCATTTCAACACATTTATAGGCAACCAAAACATGATAATTCATATACCAATCATGCCACTTCATCTTCAACCATTACACTACTCAAATCATAACCATAAACATACTAAAACAATATGCCATTACCAATAATTTCACCTATCTTCTCTATGAATTTTTATCAACTAATTCATGTCATAAAACATACCAAATCATCATCTTAAGATCAATCCACAACATGCCAAAACACAAGGCCATATATACATCACATATCACCTACCAAAATCATAAATTAAGCCAACATAGATGGCCAAATACAAACCATGTACATCATTTACAAGCCAACTCTCATGGCTAAAATCACAACTCAAAACATATCATCTTAACACTAGCCTATACATGCCATATACCATATATACATAACATCAAAAGTACCAACAAGTTGATCGATAGTATGACGATATTCCTAAAGATCCCCAAGTCCGAGCTAGCTTTGATTATCTATAAAATAGGGAAAGAACACACAAAATAAGCTTTAAAAGCTTAGTAAGCCATATACAAATAAAATTACCACATGAATCAATATCATTTTCCTTAATAGACAAATCATGAATAAGCATATAAAAGCTCACAAACCTTTCCCATTGAACTCATATTCAAAATCATAAGTGAATTCATCAAATACTTCCCTTTTCAATACTCGTATAAATCTCGTACATACTTGAGTCACTTAACTCATTCACACATCCTTTCTTAACTTGACCTTGCCCGTTGAACCATTCAGAATCATTAAGGATACTCGAAAATCACATATAACTCGTACAATGCCATATCCCATGTAACACCCCAAACCCGGCCTAGAAGTTAGGCTCGAATATGGCATGTCATATGGAAGTGTTTTTCAAAACCACATTTCTTGTTGTTAAAACTTGTTTGAGAGTTAATGCTTCTTTGTTAAAACTCAAACACTTAAGCAATTGTTATCCACTTGAAAATGTAATTACTTTTAAAACCTTATCTATTACGGAAGCATATTTAAAATAGAGAATTGACGGAAATGTGATGTTTAAAAATTGAATGCAAAAGCATTTTGAAAACGTTGCAGAAACGTAGTGTTTTAAAGATAGTTATCGTTTTGGAAATCGTATTCTACTTTTAACAATTAGAAAACATCATAAATAAATATCACAAATAATAAGTTAAAAATAGAGAGGCCTTATTACAACTCAAATAAAAATATTTAAAATTAAATAATCAAAATCGCAAGCATAAGCATCATGTGGTCTTCTCTGAGTCCCTCCCGACCGATCATCTAAGGCTAAGGATTACCGTAATATGACCCAAACCCGCCCAAACGTTAGGACCGAATATGGGTCGTTATTCTGGAGAAAATTTTTTTGAAACCCATTTCAAAACCAATTTAAGATTTGTTGAAAACTTCTCTTTTAAGCTATCTTGTTGAAATCATACTTAGTCTAAATTGAAAATTTAATTAAGTCAAGTTATTAAACAAACTTGAGATGTGCTCGATGGCACGATAAAACATTTTCGTGTTAATTTAGAAAACGTGTGGTTCAAATTTATAGTAAAGAAAATGTCCAACATTTAAGAAAATAACTAAAGTAAAGTATAATGAGGCCTTATTACATCCAAAATAAAACAACCCAATAACAAAATTTAAAATAACTAAAATTAAAGTCCATTAAATTTTAAATCCACCGCATGGCCTCCTCAAGTCCCTCCAGGCTCCAAATCGCGATCTATGCATCACCGAAAAAAATAATGGAGAAGGTGAGTCACCAAGACTCGAGATGTAACCCTTCCCGATTTAAAACATTTTCATACACAACACATAACAATTAATATGCGAATATTTAATTCCGCCCTAGCCATCCAAACACCATTGTCTACCCCGTTGTGGTACCAAACCATCGGTGGTGCCAAACCACTGGTGACATATAGTCACAATGTGTTACCAAAACACGGTGTCCGAGACACAAATCCTTTGATGGGGCCAACCCATCGTGTGATACCAAATCACCGGCGACGATCCCATATCTCAAGTGGGGCCAACCCACGGTGGTGTTAACCACGTGGACAAGTCGCTATGAGGTACCAAACCTCGGAGGTACCAAACCTCCGGTGACATATAGTCACGGTGTGTTACTAAAACATCGGTGTTGCCGACACGATAATACTACCCTCCACTCATCAATCCCGCATCAATCACATACTTAAATCTCATGTATCAATGCATCATGCTTACCAAAAGCATCAAATAACAAATACACATTTTCGTGGACTTACCCGAATTGCCAACTATACCGATATGGTATATTATCAATGCTACATAGAAATCAAGTTAGCATTCACAACAAACAAACATATCAACAAATTATATGTGTGTATGTACACACTGTCACCACCGAGTGATCTAAATCCGAATGAAGGAGTCGACCACCTTAGATCTCTTTGTACCTACATTCGGCCAACCATGGATTAGCCCTATGGCCTATTTGGCCAATCCAAGGAATTTAAAGGGTAACCTTTGTACCCGAATCCTTACCTAGTCTCTTTGAATACTAGCCTCGGTGCCCAAATCACGAATCTGGTTCACAACTACAATCGGTCAATATTAATAACCATAGCCCTTTTTAAATGAACACCAATCTATATGTAAATCCTCATCAAGATTGATTGACTAACGTTAGCGAACTTACTTGCTTATCTCCAAATCCCGAAGATCCTACAGCGGATTGGTTTAATCTGTGATTAGTATTCTTAATCAATAGTTGCCGAAACCCATACCTATCTTTACCAAAGCCGACATAATGAGATACAAATAATATATAAGCATTCGGCCTAAGACCCTTACCTTCTGAGATCGTCAAAAAAAAGATGCCTACTTCTCATGCACACAATTCGGCCAAGTAGAGTTTAAAGAAAAGGGATTTCGGCACTTTGATAGAAATTAGATTCGCTAGGGTGGTTTAAAACAATTTGGACTTTTGATGAGAAAAAGAAAGAAGAAAGGTAAATAGGGAATAGATGATTGGCTAGTAGGAAATAAAGAAGAAGGATTTGAGGATGGGAATTGACAATGGAAGAAGCAAAGAGGGTTTTGCCAAGGTTTTTGGAGAGGAGGAAAACGAAAATTATAAGAAGAGAGGGTTTGGAGATTCGCTAGCAAACTTGGAAAAAAGAAAACAAGTGATCAAGTGGGTGTTTTATAAGCATTCGGCACTCCCCTAGTAGCCTTGTAGTCCAACTCTTCAACCAAGAGTCCAAAATCCATCAATCTTCCTTGAATCACTCCAAGCCACTTGTTTGAGTAAATTCAAAATAATTTGAATTAATCCCAATTAAATCAACTAATAAATCAACTAGTATCTCCTTTATCACCTTTTATTTTGTTTATCGAAATAAACTAATATCATCCTAATTATCCTTGAAAATTAATATTAAACAAAATCCTTAATTATCTCATAATAAAAGAGTTTAAAAGAGAAGAAACTCTCATTCCTATGCCGCCCAACATAATGCCAAAAAAAAGAGGATTTTGTGACTCAACCAAGGCTCTCCTTGCTCCCTTGGTGGCGTCACTTGCAACACTTAAGTGGCCTCCTTTTGCCACTTTTCCAAGACTTATTTTGTGACAAAAGCTCCCTTATTTATTCTTATAACCCCTAACCACTAAGGCTATCCACATTTAAAGCAAATAATGTATTTATTTCTACCATTAAAGCCAACTCAAGGCCTTTAATTAACTCTATTATTCCATAAATAATATCTCAAAGAATTCATACATAAGAAAAATGATTAAATTCCAAATAACCCCATTTTTGGGATGTTACAGTTCTACCCTTAAAATAAATTTCAGTCCGAAATTACTTAACTAAAACAGATGAGGTATTGCCGTATCACATCTTCGAGTTCCACGTAGCTTCTTCCACACCATGGTTCCGCCACAAGACTTTCACTAAGGGCACCGACTTCCCACGTAGAACCTTTATATCTCTATCAAGATCCGAACGGTTCCTCCTCAAAAGATAAGTCTGCGTTAATCTCGATTTACATCACGGGCACCACATGTGATGGATCGACCGATACTGCCTCAAAGATTGATACGTGAAAGACGTCATGTATTTGACTTAACTCGGTCGGCGATTCGGTGATAAGCTACGGTCCTATTCGCTTAACATCAGATATGGGCCAATGAATCTTGGGCTCGGCTTCCCTTTCGTCCAAATCTTAACACCTTTTTCCAAGGCGACACCTTTAGAAAGACCTTGTCCCCACAAAGATACTCCATTTCCTTGCGTTTGAGATCGGCATAAGACTTCGCCTATCTCGATGCTTCCTTGAGACGAGATCAATCGCTTTGACTTTGTCTTCGCCTCTGCTACTAATCTGGGCCCAACACTTGTCGCTCACCCAACTCCGTCCAACACGTCGGGGTTCGCATTTTCGTCCATCTGAAGGCTTCGTATGGTGCCATCTCAATACTCGCTTGGTAGCTATTGTTGTAGGCAAACTCGGCTAGAGGTAAGAATTCCTCCCAACTACCTCGAATTCTAAGACACAACCCTCAAAGATATCTTCTAAGATCAGTATGACCCTTTCGGATTGCCCGTCGACCGAGGATGGAAAAGTCTTTGAAATCCAACCGCGTACTCCAACACTTGATGTAACGCTTTCCAAAACCTCAAGTGAACCTTGGGTCCCTATCTGAGATAAGCGACACGGGTACACCATACAATCTGACTATCTCAGCCACATACAACTTTGCTAGCTTCTGGAGTGAGTAGTCCATTCTTACCGGTATGAAGTGAGCTGATTTAGTCAGACGATCTACGATTACCCAAACTGCATCTTTCTTCTTTGGGCGTAAGGGTAGCCACCGACGAAATCCATAGTGATCCGTTCCCACTTCCATTGAGGATCTTAACAGGTTGAAGTAACCCCAATGGTAGCGGTGTTCGCCTTAACTCACGACCGTCAAACACTTCCCTACTAATTTCGTTATCTCACGCTTCAACCCGCCACCGTAATTTAGTCAGAATCTCCATACATCTTGCTTCCTCCGGATGCATAGCGTATGGGTCGCTATGAGCATCCTGGAGAATTTTTCGCCTCAACTCCATAACTTTTGGCATACAAGGCCGTCCCCGAAAACATAGCACACCATCACTAGTCACACTATACCCTCTAAACCACCATCCCGAACTTGTATTCTCTTCGCATTTAACCCTTCATCCACTAACTGTTTGTTCTTAATCTCCTCGATCCACATTGGCTTAACTTGAAGCTCTGCCAAAAGGCTTCCATCGTCATATAGGCTTAACTGAGCAAACATTGCTCTTAAGTCCGCCACAACCTTCCGGCTCAACGCGTCGGCCACCACGTTAGCCTTACCCGGATGATATTCGATGGAACAGTCGTAGTCCTTCAACAGTTCAATCCATCGGCGCTGTCTCAGATTCAGATCTTTCTGAGTCAGAAGATACCTCAAACTTTTGTGGTCCGTATAAATTACCGACTTCTCTCCATAAAGATAATGTCTCCATATCTTCAAGGCGAAGACGACTGCGGCTAACTCCAGGTCGTGAGTTGGGTAGTTAACCTCATGCGGTCTCAGCTGACGGGACGCATAGGCTACTACCTTCCCGTCCTGCATCAACACACACCCCAAACCAGTGTGAGATGCATCACAATAAACTGTGAATAATTTCCCTGCCTCGGGTTGTACCAAAACCGGAGCTTCCGTCAGAATCTTCCTCAACTTATCAAAGCTTTCTTGCTGCTTCTCTAGCCATACAAATGGAACACCTTTCCTTAGCAACTTAGTCAACGGCGCTGCGATCAGAGAGAACCCTTCCACAAACCTCCGATAATACCCCCAAACCCAAAAACTTCAGATCTCGCCACCGACTTAGGCGGTTTCCACTCCAACACCGCTTCAATCTTGCGGGGATCCACTCTAATCCCTTCCGCTGACACCACGTGTCCTAGGAAAGCCACCTCCCTCAGCCAAAATTCGCACTTACTGAATTTGGCATACAACTGTTTTTCCCTCAACACTTGCAGAACTATCCGTAAATGTTTGTCGTGCTCCTCCTCCGTCTTTGAGTAGACCAATATGTCGTCTATGAACACCACGACGAATTGGTCTAGGTACTGTTGAAATACCCTATTCATTAAGTCCATGAACGCCGCCAGGGCATTGGTCAACCCGAATGGCATCACTAGGAACTCGTAATGCCCATACCGAGTTCGAAAAGCCATCTTGTGAACATCGGCCCCCTTCACCTTAAGTTGATGGTAACCCGACCTAAGGTCTATCTTCGAAAACACCGACGCCCCCTTCAATTGGTCAAACAAGTCATCGATCCGAGGCAATGGGTACTTGTTTTTTATCGTTAACTTGTTTAATCGACGGTAGTCGATGCACATCCGCATAGAACCGTCCTTTTCTTGACAAACAATACAGCGCGCCCCACGGAGATATACTAGGTCGAATAAATCCCTTATCCAAGAGCTCTGAATTTGAGCCTTCAGCTCCACCAATTCCTTTGGTGCCATTCGGTAAGGTGCTATAGACACAGGTGCCGTTCCGGGTAGCAAGTCTATACCGAATTCGACTTCCCGATCTAGAGGTAGACCCGGAAGTTCTTCGGGAACACATCGACAAATTCCCCAACCGCTTGGACCTTTCCAAGCTGCGACTCCTTAACTTCTAAAGCCTGATTTGAACCAAGAACGCCTTACAACCCTTCTTGACCATCTTCTCAACCTTCAAGGCGCACACTATTTGGGATGTAATTCCTTCTATCACCTATCATAACCACCTCATCATTTTCAAATTGTCTTAAGAACCATGCGCTTGGTAGTGCAATCCAAATTCGCGATACCTAACCACCAATCCATTCCGAGGATCAAATCGAACTCCCGAATGGTAGTTCCATCGATCGCCCGAATCGACCCCTTGGAGTTCTAGGGTGCGCCTCTAAAAAGTTTGTCTACCACTACAGAGTGACCTAAAGGACTCACTACAGTCATCTCCCTAGCAGCGATCTCAGAGTCTAGGTTCAAAGTCTCTACCACACTACTTGCTACGTATGAATGTGTAGACCCCACATCAATTAATGCATAATAAGGAAGACCAAAAATCGAAACGTCTCGGTTATGACATCCGTGTGTCACCCTCCTCATGACGCCTTTGCAGATAGACTAGGCCAGTCGCTTAGCCTTTGTCTTTGCTGAACCTCGCCCTAAATTCCACGACCTCGATTAGGACCATTGCTCCTCTGCCATTACCACGACCCTCTACGGTCCCACATTTCTATCCCGAATGCAGTTACGCCTCTCTGGTGATTCCGAGCTCGCTTAGGACAATCTCGACCGATGTTCTAAAGACCCACACTCAAAACATCCTCTATCGCGGTTGAACAACCTCCACAATGGGACTTCCACAATGATTGTAATCGAGCCGGTCTCGATTAGTAGCTACGGCCTTGTCACTGATTTGGCCCACTCACCTAGCCTTCTTCGATCATTACCATCGGATCCAACTGACCCAAATCCTCTCTTTGATTATTCCTACTATAATTTTGTCTCACGCCTTCTTGATCCCTCACACGTTAGCCTTTTCTACAAGAGATGAAAATTCACGAACTTGTCATGGGCAATCAAGAACCTCAAATCATCTTGAGTCCGTCCTCAAAGCGGACACAGTGCTCGTGTTCAAGAGCCACGATGCCTCTAGCATACCTACTCGGCCTTAAAACTCGCCTCATATTCCGCTCATCGACTTGGTTCCTTGCACTAACCCTAGAAAGGCTTTCCTCCGAGCATCAGATAACTGGTGCCCACATACTTCTTCCGATGGCGGTTTTGAAATATTCCCAAGTCAAATCATCTCAGTAGTGCCATCACGAATCGTCACCACCATCGACACGCCTCATCCTTTAGAAGCGTCATGACCCTTTCGCTTTTTCTCCTCAACCAGTCAAGATCATCCATGATCCTTTCGGTTGACTCCACCAAGATTCGCTACACTGGGTGCCACTCGACACACCCGAACACCTCGGCTCGTTGGACCGAATTCGCTCGGGAACAGATTGAGAGCCTAAATTTCCACCAGCCTGACCACCAATTCGAGTACTGCAACACCGCCATGCGCATCGCCTCTCCTCCGTCGATCCTACTCTCTGCTCCAAAAGTGGAGGTGGTGGTGGCGGTGGTACATCATTTTGAACCTTGCCCTGACCGACGGGTTTCGACACGGTCATCCTACCCTACCGCGTCCACGGCGCCCACGTCCTCTAGAACTCATTCTATCTACTGCGCTCTTAATCTGATTAAGAGAAATTTTATGTATTAGCGTTTGTTCCACTTTATTACTCGCGAAGAAATTTTATGAAGAAATTTTAATTAGAGATTCTTCCGTACAAACAAGGTTTCAGTCTTCTATCTTAGTTCACACAAGGAGGTTCTTGCATCCATTCCCTAATACTTTCCATACATATTCGCTCTTCGGACATTTCTGCCCATTTCTAACCCAGGGGCATTTTCGTCATTTTCCTACAGGGGTATTTTCGTAATAAAAGAGATTTTAAAACTTTAGTAAAGTAGGTTGTTTTTGCAATTCCCAATACTGGAGGGTATCATTAAAAATTGATAAGGTTTGAAGTTATGGCATTATTTCGAAAACCAGGGGTATTTTGGTAATTTTGTCCTCCAGGGGTAATTTTGTAATTTTTGTAAATCAAGGGTGTTTTAACCATTGTAAAACTCTGAGGGTCCCTTCTGAGAATTTTTCTTTCTTAAAACGGTGATGTTGCAAAAATTTTGTACTCAGGGGCATTTTGGTAATTTTACATGTTGGGGGCGTTTTCGTAATTTTCCAAAACCAAAGTGTTTCATTGATGATTTCCAAAGCTAAGTTGAATATTTGAGAAGTAGTTAAAATTTTTGGACAAAATCATTGAGTTGATGTTTTATGAACCAAGGGTATTTTAGTAATTTTGCCCCTAAGGGCATTTTCGTAATTTTCCACAAATCAAACTTTTCGGGGAAAACATTGTAAAAAGAGTTGTTCTTACTTTTGAAGGAGTGATTTGAAAAGTTTTAAGACCAAGTTTTATTGTTTCCTTTCTTTTTTGAAAATCAAGGCTAATTCCTTTCGGGTTTTAGTCATTATGCTTTAGCCTATGACAAGAGCCTTCTTGGTCGAGTGAACCCAAGCTACGCACTGTGCGGGTTTCGTGTGGAGAGGAGGTGAGTCACACGGACTGCTTAAATACCAAGCTCCCACAGAACCTTTCTAGACATGCGACAGAGGTTACCACACCACTGAGCCCTCGGGTTAGGGTGAACCCAAGCTACGCACTGTAGGATTCTGCGAAGAGGTGGTGAGTCACCTGATCGCTTAAATACCAGGCTCTTGGGATCCAATCCTAGACATGCGTCTGAGAGGTTACCACACCCTAGCTCGGTGACTAAGTCATAGGTTGGTTTCGTTCTTTAAGTCTTATGTTACATTTGTGTGTCGAGTAATCTAATCCTAGGGTTCAAGTTCCTATAAGTCTATCTCGTTCCATGCTTCCTACCTTCTACGAATATATTTCACAAAGAGGTTTAGATGTACTTACAGGCGGATCGGTGCGGAGACTCGGGCCATGCCGCTTAAAACCCAAAATCAATTAATAAGGCCTACTAAAACATTTTTGGGCCTTGGGCCCCAAATGAGTTTTGAACTGGCTCGATACCAATTTGTAATACCAAACCCGGCCCAAACGTTAGGACCGTATATGGGTGAATTCTGGAGAAAATTTTTTTGAAACCCATTTCAAAACCAATTTAAGATTTGTTGAAAACTTCTCGTTTTAAGCTATCTTGTTGAAATCATACTTAGTCTAAATTGAAAATTTAATTAAGTCAAGTTATTAAACAAACTTTAGATGTGCCTAGATGGCACGATAAAACATTTTTCGTGTTAATTTAGAAAAACGTGTGGTTCAAATTTATAGTAAAGAAAATGTCCAACATATAAGAAAATAACTAAAGTAAAGTATAATGAGGCCTTATTACATCCAAAATAAAACAACCCAATAACAAAATTTAAAATAACTAAAATTAAAGTCCATTAAATTTTAAATCCACCGCATGGCCTCCTCAAGTCCCTCCAGCTCCAAATCCGCGATCTATGCATCACCTGGAAAAAAAATAATGGAGAAGGTGAGTCACCAAGACTCAGTATGTAACCCTTCCCCGATTTAAAACATTTTTCATACACAACACATAACAATTAATATGCAGAATATTTAATTCCCGTCCTAGCCATCCAAACGCCACTGTCTACCCCGTTGTGGTACCAAACCACTGGTGGTGCCAAACCACTGGTGACATATAGTCACAATGTGTTACCAAAACACTGGTGTCCGTAGACACAAATCCTTTGATGGGGCCAACCCATCGTGTGATACCAAATCACCGCGGGACGATCCCATATCTCAAGTGGGGCCAACCACGGTGGTGTTAACCACGGGGACAAGTCGCTATGAGGTACCAAACATCCGGAGGTACCAAACCTCTGGTGACATATAGTCACGGTGTGTTACCAAAACACTTGGTGCCCGTCGCACGATAATACTACCCTCCACTCATCAATCCCGCATCAATCACATACTTAAATCTCATGTATCAATGCATCATGCTTACCAAAAGCATCAAATAACAAATACACATTTTCGTGGACTTACCCGAATTGCCAACTATACCGATATGGTATATTATCAATGCTACATAGAAATCAAGTTAGCATTCACAACAAACAAGATATCAACAAATTATGTGTGTATGTACACACTGTCACCACTGAGTGATCTAAATCCCGAATGAAGGAGTCGACCACCTTAGATCTCTTTGTACCTACATTCGCCAACCATGGGATTAGCCCTATAGCCTATTTGGCCAATCCAAGGAATTTAAAGGGTAACCTTTTGTGCCGAATCCTTACCTAGTCTCTTTGAATACTAGCCTCGGTGCCCAAATCACGAATCTGGTTCACAACTACAATCGGTCAATATTAATAACCATAGCCCTTTTTAAATGAACACCAATCTATATGTAAATCCTTACCGAAGATTGATTGACTAACGTTGGCGAACTTACTTGCTTATCTCCAAATCCCGAAGATCCTACAGCGGATTGGTTTAATCTGTGATTAGTATTCTTAATCAATAGTTGCCGAAACCCATACCTATCTTTACCAAAGCCGACATAATGAGATACAAATAATATATAAGCATTCGGCCTAAGACCCTTACCTTCTGAGATCGTCAAACAAAAGGATGCCTACTTCTCATGCACACAATTGACCAAGTAGAGTTTAAAGAAAAGGATTTGACACTTTGATAGAAATTAGATTCGCTAGGGGTGGTTTAAAACAATTTGGACTTTTGATGAGAAAAAGAAAGAAGAAAGGTAAATAGGGAATAGATGATTCGGCTAGTAGGAAATAAAAGAAGAAGGGATTTGAGGATGGGAATTCGGCAATGGAAGAAGCAAAGAGGGTTTCGGCCAAGGTTTTTGGAGAGGAGGGAAAAAGGAAAAATATAAGAAGAGAGGGTTTGGAGATTCGGCTAGCAAACTTGGAAAAAAAGAAAACAAGTGATCAAGTGGGTGTTTTTATAAGCATTCGGCACTCCCCCCTAGTAGCCTTGCCGTCCAACTCTTCAACCAAGAGTCCAAAATCCATCAATCTTCCTTGAATCACTCCAAGCCACTTGTTTGAGTAAATTCAAAATAATTTGAATTAATCCCAATTAAATCAACTAATAAATCAACTAGTATCTCCTTTATCACCTTTTATTTTGTTTATCGAAATAAACTAATATCATCCTAATTATCCTTGAAAATTAATATTAAACAAAATCCTTAATTATCTCATAATAAAAGAGTTTAAAAAGAGAAGAAACTCTCCTTCCTATGCCGTTCAACATAACGCCAAAAAAAAAGAGGGATTTTTGTGACTCGAACCAAGGCTCTCCTTGCTCCCTTGGTGGCGTCACTTGCAACACTTAAGTGGCCTCCCTTTTGCCACTTTTCCAAGACTTATTTTGTGACAAAAGCTCCCTTATTTATTCTATAACCCCTAACCACTAAGGCTATCCACCTTTAAAGCAAATAATGTATTTATTTCTACCATTCTGAGCCAACTCAAGGCCTTTAATTAACTCTATTATTCCATAAATAATATCTCAGCAATTCATACATAAGAAAAATGATTAAATTCCAAATAACCCCATTTTTGGGATGTTACAACCTGCATAGTTAAAAGTAGGGTGAGTTTATGAAAACTCAGTGTGTAATCCCCTATTACGATCACAGTCTAGGCTTGAGCCCATACGGTATCAATCTGGGCCTAAGCCCTATTCGATAACAATCTGGGCCTAAGCCCTATTCAGTAATAATCTGGGCCTAAGCCCTATAACATATCAATGTAATGCACATGTAACCCAACTCGATCCAGCCAAAGTCTCCACCCGTACCAACCAAACTCTCTATGTGGGGACCATGTCGACCCACCCAGCCAAACTCTCTAATAATGCAACCTAGCTGCTAATAAAGGTATACATGGTTGAGCCACAAGAATTTGAATACGTGGCAATGCCACTATAACGATACTTCCTCCAAATCAAAAAAACCCAACCTAGTGTAGTATGTCATGTATGTCATGCTCAATCATTACACGTGTATGCAAAATGGCCATGCCCAGTAATAGACATTCAAACATAATTTAAAGGCATACCAGTCATATAACCACCATCAAGCCAGTTAAAACACAGTCATACAATCCCAATCAAATCAGTCCAACTCATTATCTAAGTCAGTCATCTTACCCCCAAGGTAATTTAGTCATTTTACCCTATACGGGTATTTTGGTGAATCCTATCCTTTAGGGGTATTTCGATAATCCTACCCTTCAAGGGTATTTCGATAATTCTACTTTATAGGATTATTTCGGTAACTTTACCCATAAAAGGGTATTTCGGTAGCTTTACTCATAGAGGGTATTTCGGTAACTTTACCCATAGAGGGTATTTCGGTAACTTTCACAAATCGGGGGTATTTCGATAATTTCCAAACTGAGGGTATTTCAATAATTTTACAAACCGAGGGTATTTTAGTAATTTTACAAATAGGGGGTATTTCAGTAATTTCATAAATTAGGGTATTTCAATAATTTCACAAACTAGGGGTATTTTGATAATTTTGCAAACCAAGAGTATTTCGATAATTTTGAAAATTGGGGGTATTTTGATAATTTTGTAAATCGGGGTATTTCGGTAATTTTGCAAACTGGGGGTATTTTGGTAATTTCGCAAACCAGGAGTATTTCTGTAATTTCTCAAACCAGGGTATTTCGGTAATTTCCCAAACTGGGGGTATTTTGATAATTTTGCAAATCAAGTGTATTTCAATAATTTCATAAACTGAGGGTTTTTCGTAATTTCATAAATCGAGGGTATTTGGTAATTTTACAAAATGGGGTATTTTTGCAAATCGAGGTATTCTAAATAGAGATAACGATACGAATGGTCCTAGGGCCCATTCTTGGCCTAAATAGGCCCACACACTCGTGTGGCCCATTTAGCCCAAATCTAGCCACATATATGAGATTCACATAGTCTAGTCTAATATTCACTACACAATCATACAACTTATCTGATTAGGCCTACAGGCCAATTGGCCCCACATGGCCCCTTTCGACCCATCGTGGCCCAAACAGCCTAAACCCACAAGAACTCTCATGATGGCCTCAACTATCGCGTCGAAGCTCCCACACTGCGCTCGCACGCTCTTGTGGCTACCATCGATGTGTGACCAGCATTTCATCATTTGCTGCTCTATAGCTAGAGTAGTATGAAATACACATCGATAGGAATCTGGAGTTAATCCACGCTCCGAACACTCCTATTCCCAAATGCCAACCAAGGTATGCTTACTTTCCACATAGATTGCTCTTTTTAAATCCAGCTTCTCACCTTCCTTCATGCTAGTTTCCGATGTGGGATCCCTCCTTCAGCAGAGTTTAATTCCATCACAACCGCCTGTCACCCCAACTTTGCAAAATAAATATCGCCTTTTGCTTGCAATGGAATTCAAACCCTTGCCCTCTCCTATGCTCCAGACGCTACATGCCACAACAACACAAGCTCCTTTTTTGATTTACAACATGCGCAACTAAATATAAACCTATGGGCCAAAGTCTAAGTTTATTTAAAAAGAAATCGAAATGAATTGCAAGCGCCAATACTTGAACCTTGGACCCCTTGCTTCCTCTATGGCGTCACTTCTTTGTCTCCCATGTGGCGTCATGCCACTAGACCACAACTCCTTTTATGTCTTATTTTACCCTAATTTATTCTTAAAGCCTACTTACTTACTCCCAAGGTTTTACTCACCTAAAACCAAAATTTTCCCAAAGCCCAAGTTTGATCCCAGGACTTCATGGAAGCCCCCTAACCTTCCAAAATCACTCACCTAATAGATCCAAATTGCACTAGTGCCGTTCTCTTGTTCTTAAAAATTTTAAACACTTCTACGCCCAAATATTTGGCGTTACATCCTGGATATGGTCTTACATGTTATCACATATCGATGCCACTGACAAGGTCTTATATGAAATCATATAATGATGCCAATGTCCCAGACATGATCTTACACATAATCACATCTCAGTAACCCTAATGTCATGACATTTGTATCTTATACTATTCCTAAGGTTCATACGAAACTTTCGAATATTGAAACCCTGTCGATTCTTGCTCGTATTTGATCATTCAACATTCATAATAGTTTAATGAAAATTAAAATATATAAATCAATTTAAAGACATTTATTCGTATATGAACTTACCTTGTTATCGTGATAAATGGAATGGATCGACTATTTGATAACCTTTGATTTTTCCCGATCTAAATCCGATTTCTTTCGTTCTTGATCTATATACATTCAAAATTAACTCATTTATTCATCAAATCATTCAATTCAGTCCATAAACACATATTTGGGCATTTTTACACTTTAGCCCCTAATGTTCCACATTTATTCAATTTAGTCTCTATTTTACAAATACGCAATATTCATGCAATTTAATACCTTCCTAAGCAAGTTGAATTTTCCTAGTGCACATATCAGCCCATATTTATCATTTAGTCACACATTTAACATCACATTTTCACAATTTTCACAAATAAATATTAACAAAATATGATAATCTATCAACAAATATCCATTTTTCATCATCAAACATTTAAAAGCCTAAACATTCATCAATGGAACTTCACAACTTCAAAAATTAAGGCATGGGCTAGCTAGAATACAAAGCAACGATCTCAAAAACGTAAAAATCATCAAAAACTGAGCTCAAAACACTTACCAGTTAAGTTCCCAATTTACCGAACCCTAAAATAAACTAAATATTTTCCTCTTCCATCATATTTGGCCAAAGAAGGATGAAATGAAGCTTAATTTTGGTTTTGTTTTAATTTAATTAAACTTAAATCACAAATTACTTTATTAACCTTTGTTTAAACAATAATAAAACATATAATGGATGGCTATTCATGTCAATTCCCATTATCCATGGTCTATTCACAACATAGGGACTTCACGGTTAAGCATTCATAGCAAATAAGCACTTAAACAATTAGAATGCAACTTTTTCATTTTATGTGATTTAGTACTTTTATCAAATTAAGCATTCAAATGCTAAAATTATTTCACGAAACTTTCACACATATATAATCACATGATATAAACACCAAAAATAATATTAAAATAATTTTTTGACCTCAAATTTGTGGTTTCAAAACCACTATTCTAACTTAGCTAAAACAGGGCTATTACAGATTTAACTTAAGGCTCTACACGTTGGGAATGAAACTTAGATTTTGACACAACTTGAAATGTAATTTGTAACAGTTCAGTTTAGACCCTAGTCAAAATAGCAGTTTTGGGACCATAAATTTGAGTCTGAAAAATATTTTAATATTATTTTCGTGTGAAAGTTTCGTATAAAAATTTGATCGTTTGTGTGCTCGATTTGAGAAAACAGACCTAATCGCATAAAAGGTAAAAGTTGTGTTCTAATTGGTTGTGTGCTGAATTGACATGGTTTATTAAATGTGAGATTCCTATGCTTTAATTAGACCATTTGAATATTGGATGGACATATATGCCAAGAGTTAATGGATTTTAAATGTGTTTAATAGGCTATTTTGGTAAATGATGAATTAATGTTTATTAATTAAACAAAACATGATTTTTGCTTCATCTTTTCATCATCTTTGCCGAAATTGAAGAAAGAAATAAGGGTTTGAGTTCTTAAACGTTCGGCCTTTGTCTAAGCATTAATCGAATATGTGTTTTTGATTCATTTTTGATAATTTTTACTTTTTTGTGATCGTTGCTCTGTGTTCCATCAAGCCCATGCCTAAATTTTAGAAATTGTTGATGATTGTGTGATGTGCCGTTGATGATTGTGTGTGCTTAATGATGGTAATTGGTGAAATATGAAAGTTTGGTGTTTGATAAACATGTTTTGTATTGGGATTTTTGATGAATTTGTTTATCTTGGACAAAATTGAGAAAGGTAAAAATTGAGGGGTTAAAATGTGAAATAAATAAAATATATGGGCTTAAATGAACTCCATGAAAATTTGGCTAAGCATAAAAAATGTGAAATTTTGAGTATTTTGTGAAATAAGGACTAAATTGTTAAAATGTAAAAATATAAGGGCTAATTTATAAAATGCCCTAAATATGTGTAAATTGATTGAATGGAATGATTTGGTGAATAAAAGAGTTAAATTTGAATGTCTATAGATTATGAACCAAAGAAAATGAAATTACATCGGGGGAAATCAAAAGTAGTTGAATAGCCATTCATTTTAGTTCTTTCCCGTATGAGGTAAGTTTGTATACAAATAAATGTATTTGAATTGAATTATTATTGTTTATATGTGAATGAATTGTGATATATGGCAATTTGAGCTAAATATGTGAAATCTGAGAAAGTTCCAATAATGTGACGACGTCCGAAAAGCCCCATACGAACCATAGGAAGTAGTTCGGATACGTATGTCATGAGATAGGATTCCGATATGAGTTATTGTGTAAGACCACTCATGGGATGTTGGCATCGATTTGTGTTTTACGTGTAAGACCATGTCTGGATATTGGCATCGTATTTGATTTCGTATAAGACCCTGTTTGGGATAGTGGCATCAATATTGATTACATGTAAGACCATGTCTGTGACATTGACATTGTACTAGCTTTTCGAGCTATCCGAGTATCCTATTTGATTCCAAACTGTTCAACGGGCATTTTGAGATTTGATTGAATTTGTGAATATGAATCCGT
The DNA here is from genome assembly GCA_025506655.1 of Gossypium rotundifolium. Classification (NCBI taxonomy): domain Eukaryota; kingdom Viridiplantae; phylum Streptophyta; class Magnoliopsida; order Malvales; family Malvaceae; genus Gossypium; species Gossypium rotundifolium. The sequence continues at coordinate 138,880,601 of CP106722.1, forward strand.
TTTAGGTATGTATGAAATGTATATGAAATTTGGCAATGGAAGATCAATATGAATATGAACATTTGATATGTGAGCTACATGAAAATGTGATATGTTTATAAGCAAGTCATTATGAACAAAGAAGCTAGATGAGAAATAAGAATTTGCTATTGTGTTATGCCATAGTTCATATGAATGAAATAGTTTATAATTGATTATGTGATAAGTCTAATTGTACATGGCTTACTAAGCTCTTGAAAGCTTACTTTGTGTGTGTTTGCACTATTTTTTAGATTATCGAAGCAACTTTAAGCTCGGGGATCGTCGAGGATCATCACCACATTATCGAACTATATTTTGGTACCTTTTGAAAATGTACATATTAAAGTATGGCATGTACAAGCTAGAAATGTTAAGAAATGTTTTGGGACATGTATATATAGCCATGTGATATGGCTTGATAATGAATGTGATTATGGGTAAATTTAGTCCATGCTAGGTGATGCAAAAGTTGATATGTTTCGATGTGCTCATAAATGGCCGAATGAGATGGTCAATTTTGGTAAGCTTCATGGTGGATTTTGGATCTTGAAATGATGAGAATTGCTCTAAATTGAAATGGATTTATATGTTGTATGAATAACATGTTTTTGATCTGAGGTTGGTATTTTGAATTGGTATGTTTTACCTACCTTTGGGACATGAATTGATACTTGTTTGATGCTTGTAGGTATGACCCAAAATGGGTGGCAATTTGGCCTTGCAAATGGCCTATAATTGCCTAAACGGTTGAGCACATGGGTGTTTGTCCCGACCATGTCCTTCAATGTTCCAATTCAAAGAAAGTTAAACTTGCACACGGGCCAGACACACGGGCTTGTGACAAGCCATGTGATTCAAGTCAGACTTGCACACAGGCCAGACACACGTGTGTGTGACAGGCCGTGTGATTCAAGTCAGTTTTGCACACGAACCGACACATGGGCATGTGATAGGCTGTGTGACACAAGTTAGTGGTACACACGGGCTAAGACATGGTCTAAGATAATGCCGTGTGACGCACACGGCCTATCCACATAGGCGTCTGCCCTATTTTGAAAGAAAAATTTTCTAAGTTTCGCAAAGTTTCCATATGAGATCGGTTTAGTCTCGAACCTTCTCTAAAGCATGTTTTGAGGTCTCGTAGACCTTCTAAAGTGACTATAGGAATATGATTTATTATGTAATGATGTTGTATGATTGATATTGTAAAAGGAGTGTAAAATGTTCTAATATGTCTAGTAATGCCTCTTAACCTTAGTCCGGCGATGGATATTGTAACACCCCTAACCCGTGTCCGTCGTCGGATTAGGGTTATAAGGTATTATCAAATTAAACTCAATTCCAAGTAAGCATTCAATGGATCTCAAGCATACACAATTCTACCATTATTATAATTATAACATTACAAAGTTTTAGACTTAATTTCTAGCATGGCTAAATACATGAGTATATTCACTCAATCACTTCACTTCACATCACATTATTAAAGATCCTTTATCAAATTGTTTCATCAAATAGTCAAGAATAGATTAAACACATTCTAACCGTATACACAAATACTTAATTGAATTTAATATCTCACATACCATCGTTTAATCATATGCTAAGTATGTACCCCGTGAATTTGGCGAAATAATGTATCAAACTCATCATTCATATTTACGAGATATTAATAATCTGTCTAATCATGCTTAACATATAAGTATATTTACCACTTCTTACAGAATCAAAGTAACCAAGCCTTAACCAAATATACAAATACACCTTATAATAAATTTTAATCCAAAAACAATCTATCACCCAATCAAACCTAAAGTGTAACATCCTAGATTAGGGGTTATGCGTTTGTGCATAATTCATGAGTAGTAGGTTTTGGCAGTGTTTGGAAGTGATTAAGGGTTTTTAAAATCCTAGGATGGAAGAGAAAGCTTTGGACAATTATTGGTTTTTAAGTTAAAAACAAGAAGTGATGTGGAAAAGTGGCAAGGGACGCCACCTAAGGTGCAAGGGTTATGGCATCAAGTGAAGTACTTTGAGGAAGAGGTTTGAATCCCATTGTGTGCATTTTACTTAATTTTATGAAATAGCATGTTTCTTGTGATATGTGGTGTGCATTTTAGAACCTTGGAAATGTAAGGAAATGTATGGAAATATATGGAAATGTAAGGAAATGTATGGAAATGTAAGGAAATGTATGGAAATGTAAGGAAATGTATGGAAATGTAAGGAAATGTAAGGAAATGTATGGAAATGTAAGGAAATGTATGGAAATGTAAGGAAATGTATGGAAATGTATGGAAATGTATGGAAATGTAAGGAAATGTATGGAAATATATGGAAATGTAAGGAAATGTATGGAAATGTAAGGAAATGTATGGAAATGCTAAGTTAAAAAGAGGAAAGTAAACATTTATGGAAACTAGGAAAATGATTTAGAAATGATTCAAAAGAGGAAAGTGAACATTTATGGAAACTAGGAAAATGATTTAGAAATGATTCAAAAGAGGAAAGTGAACATTTATGGAAACTAGGAAAATGATTTAGAAATGATTCAAAGAGGAAAGTGAACATTTCTGGAAACTAGGAGATGTGAGGAAATGTCAAGTTTAAAGAGCCAAACGAAAATTTTTGGAAACTTAGAAATGACTTAGAAATGTCAAGTTTTAAAGTTAAAAGAGGAAATTAAGGCAAGGTGTCCTTAAGAGAAAAAGTATGTGAAATTTGACACACAAACAAGCTTGGAAAAAGTGGCCTGAAGATGCCACTTAGGGCCTCTGGAAATGGCGCCACATGCAAGTGTATTTGGGCAGGATCGAGTCACTTAGGAAGCAAATAAAAGAAGTTTTATTTTTGCTTCTAGAAGCACATAGGTGGATGGCACAAGGCTTGCAAAGAGGAGTTTCATTCTCTTTTAAATTCAGCTAATTAGGGATAAATAATGGATTTATTTTAGATTATTTTCAAGAGATAAATGAGGAATTATTCTTTAATTTGGAAAATAAGGGAGAAGTTATGGCCAAGTAAGGGACTTTGAGTTTAATAATTTCGGCTAAGTAAGGATAGTTGCTGAATTATCTTTTATTTTAGGTGATAATTAAAGAGATAAAGCTATCAAAATAGAAGAGTGATGGCCAAGTAAGGGATTCTAAGTTAGTAATTTCGGCTATAAAAGGAAAAGAGAGGCCATTCTGCATTATTTTCTATTCTTTGAAAGCCTCTGTCGAATTCTCTTCACCAAATCTTCTTCTTCTTTTATTTTTGCCAAGCCGAAATACCTTGTGTTCTAGCCGAATCCTCCATCTTTATTCTTCCTTCTCTTTTCTTTCTAATCCCTCCAAAAGCCGAAAGTTGTGAGATCATCATCTAGCCATAACCGAATCTCTGAAGGTTGAAGTGAAGGTGCAATCGATTTCTTCAAGTAAGGATAAGATCTCATTCGGTTTCATCCTTTTTCTTTTAAGATTTGCCAAAAATTATGACTAACCCCATTAATATCTTGTTGCCGAAACTTTGAAGAGATCTTTTTGGGATTTGCTTAAGTCAACTACAAGAAGGAGAAGTTCTTTTCCCGAAGGTACACCATAGGCCGCATGTTCCCTAGTTATTCGGTGAATTTTGGGATTTAAAATCCACAAGGTAAGCACATAGGTATGTTTGGCCAAGGCCTATTTTGGATATCTAGATCTATTTCATAATTGTTGAAAAGTCGAAACTAACCTATGTAGAGATCCAGTGTTTGGCCGAATACAAGGAGAAGAATAACAAAGTTTTCGAGATTTGAGTAATAAGCAAATCGATATCAAGGTAAGTTTTAGTACACAAATCCTACTAGGATTTGGTTTTATGGTCGAATGAGTTTTCATTAAATATTTAATATGGGCCAAATGTAGAGAGTTAAAGATCTAAGATTGGAATTCGGGATTTCAAGTGAAATCGTTTAATCAGTGTGTACCCTACCCTAAGTTTTAATATGTTCATGGCTATGTTTATAAGAATGTTTTAATTAAATGTTCATGTATGTTTATAAGAATGTGAATATGGCTAAGGTACCATACTATGGTACACAAGATACTAAAATCGCTTCCTACTCCTACTAGGAATATGAATATATGATATTATTAACATGTGAAAAGTGATAAGAATGTGAATTAAGGCATTATTTTGCATATTGTGTATGAAATATAGGGGCATATGGGTTATATGAAAAGGGAAGTGAATGTGGTGACCTAAGACCACAAACACGGTGACCTAAGACCATGATATCTGAATGTGGTGACCTAAGACCACGAGAATCTAAATGTGGTGACCTAAGACCACGTAAATCTGAACGTGGTGACCTAAGACCACGAATGCGGTGACCTAAGACCGCGATATGGAGTGTAACGGAAGGGGGTTGACTTAGTAGTCCCCACGGTGTGCAGGATGGTACGGGTGGTGTGTAGTGGATGGCATATAGGTTTGGGTTCGGGTTGCATCATATTATTTAAATGCTTTATGAACATGTATGACACTTGTATGCCGAAATATTAAATTTTAGTGTTGGTTGCACATTGAGTCATTGACTCACCCCATTGTGGGATTACTTTTCGGTGACGACCGGTGATGGACCGGGTACAGATGCTTAGTGGAGGCCATGTGAAGTTCAAATTTCTTTTATTTGGGCTATTTTATTTTAAGTATTTTGAATTTAAATTTTGGGAATTATTTGATGTAATAAGGCCTTAGTAGAATTATTTCATTCTATATTTATTTATTAAGCTTACAAACTTTTACTTATTAAAAGATTAAGTAAATCTATTTTTAAAAAAAGCTCAAATGTTTTGTCACTTAAAGTAAAGGATTTTTAATAATGAAATAAACTTGTTTTCATTTCAAGCCCAACCCAAAATGATCTTTCTTCCAAAACACACAAGTTTTTCCTAAGTATCAAAAGAATTTGAAACGGTTTACACCGGGGAACATACCAGATCCGGTCAAGGCTCGTGGGCGGGTTTGGGGTGTTTCGATTTGATATCGAGCCCAATTTTAAACTCTCACCTTAGGTTTAAGGCCCAAAACATTTTCAAAGTTAAGCCCAAAAGGATTTTGTGAATTAAGCGTGTTTTTTCGGCATGGCCCACTAAGTCTCAGGCAAGTAGTCCACCGGTAACTACTTCGACTTCAAGTGATTTGAATATGTGAAATGTATGGGCTTTTATGGCAACGTAGATTAGTCTCGATAAGTATTTGAACCCTAGGACTAGTGTACCCCAACAAATACATAAGACTTAAATATCTAATTAAACAAACACGTGGTTGAGTCGCCGAGTTAGGGTGTGGCAACCATGGTACGCATGTATAGGATTGGTTTCGATGGGAAGCTTGGTATTTAAGCAATCCGCGTGACTCACCTCATCCCCACTCGAATCCTACCTGGTGCATAGCCTCGGTTCACCCTAACCAAGAGGACTTATACACGTGCTAAACCCCTAATTAAAACCCGAAAGGGACTAGTCAGTATTTTATGGAAACCCTAGTTTTAAAATTTCTAAATTATTTTCTTGATTTGAAAAAGATTATTTTTATAAAATTTTCTTGAAATATTTCAGATTTATAAAATTACAAAAATACCCCTAATGGTAAAATTACAAAAATGCCCTTGGTTTATGAAATTTTCAAAATACCCACAGTTCCTATCAAAATTTCATTACGTTATAAAATGTTCAAAAACCCTAATTTGCAAAATGACAAAATACCCTGATTTTAGAAAAGATTACGAAATTACCCCTACCCTATAAATTACTGAAATACCCCTGAGTTACAAAATTACCAGAACGACCCCCGATCTTCAAAAAAATTTTTGCAACAACACTGATTTGGAAAAAAAATTCTCAAAAACAACCCTAAAGTTTTGTAAATTCCAAAATATCTGTGATTTATTAAGATTTACAAATTCACCCGGGTTAATTACCAAACTACCCTTAGATTTCAAAATTTTCCAAAATACCCCCGGGAATGCAAAATTTCCAAGATACCCTCATTGACAAAAACACCAAGGAAGCTTGTTTCGATAAATTACGAAAAATACCCCTATAGGACAAATTATGAAAATACCCCTAGGTAGTGGAAAAACAACAACAATGAAAACTACAACATTTCTCTGAATGAACGAAAGTTCATAATTGATTGATGGATGTATGAATGTAAAGACTGTGTGCATGTATGAATAGGAAAGAACCACTTCTAAAAAAAATTCTTTCCATAAAACTTCTTCGCGGTTAATCAGTGAAACAAAATTGTTTAATACATAAAACTTCTTAATCAGATTAAATCACGACGTTAGAAATGAGTTCGAGGGACGTGAACTTAGAGATTGTTGCCGCAAAGTATGATGGTTCTATTAAGATCAGAGAGTGAAGCATAAGCATAGTCTTGGTGAGAAGGATTGTCTGTTGTTAGTAAGTAATTTCGAGGATGAAATTATTTTTAAGGAGGGTAGAACTGTAACATCCTAGATTAGGGGTTATATGTTTGTGCATAATTCATGAGTAGTAGGTTTTGGCAGTGTTTGGAAGTGAATTAAGGGTTTTTAAAATCCTAGGATGGAAGAGAAAGCTTTGGACAATTATTTGTTTTAAGTTAAAACAAGAAGTGATGTGGAAAAGTGGCAAGGCGCCATCTAAGGTGCAAGGGTTATGGCATCAAGTGAAGTACTTTGAGGAAGAGGTTGAATCACATTGTGTGCATTTTTGCTTAATTTTATGAAATAGCATGTTTATTGTGATATGTGGTGTGCATTTTAGAACCTTGGAAATGTAAGGAAATGTGTGGAAATATATGGAAATCTATGGAAATGTAAGAAATGTATGGAAATGTAAGGAAATGTATGGAAATGTATGGAAATGTAAGGAAATGTATGGAAATATGAAAATGTAAAAATGTAATGTGAGAAATGTATGGAAATGTAAGGAAATGTATGGAAATGTATGGAAATGTATGGAAATATATGGAAATGTAAGGAAATGTATGGAAATGTAAGGAAATGTATGGAAATGCTAAGTTAAAAAGAGGAAAGTAAACATTTATGGAAACTAGGAAAATGATTTAGAAATGATTCAAAAGAGGAAAGTGAACATTTATGGAAACAAGGAAAATGATTTAGAAATGATTCAAAGAGGAAAGTGAACATTTCGAAACTAAGAAATGTAAGGAAATGTCAAGTTTAAAGAGCCAAACGAAAATTTTTGGAAACTTAGAAATAACTTAGAAATGTCAAGTTTTAAAGTTAAAAGAGGAAATTAAGGCAAGGTGGCCTTAAGAGAAAAAGTAAGTGAAATTTGACACACAAACAAGCTTGGAAAAAGTGGCTAAAGATGCCACTTAGGGCATCTGAAATGGCGCCACATGCAAGTGTATTTGGGCCAGGATCGAGTCACTTAGGAAGCAAATAAAAAGTTTTATTTTTGCTTCTAGAAGCCAGAGGTGGATGAGCACAAGGCTTGCAAAAGAGGAGTTTCATTCTCTTTTAAATTCGCTAATTAGGGATAAATAATGGATTTATTTTAGATTATTTTCAAGAGATAAATGAGGAATTATTCTTTAATTAGGAAAATAAGGGAGAAGTTATGGCCAAGTAAAGGACTTTGAGTTAATAATTTCGGCTAAGTAAGGATAGTTCTTGAATTATCTTTTATTTTAAGCGATAATTAAAGAGATAAAGCTATCAAAATAGAAGAGTGATGGCCAAGTAAGGGATTCTAAGTTAGTAGTTTCGGCTATAAAAGGAAAGAGAGGCCATTATGCATTATTTTCGTTCTTTGAAAGCCTCTCAATTCTCTTCACCAAATCTTCTTCTTCTTTTATTTTTGCCGTCGAAATACCTTGTGTTCTAGCAGAATCCTCCATCTTTATTATTCCTTCTCTTTCTTTCTAATCCTCCAAAAGCGAAAGTTGTGAGATCATCATCTAGCCATAACCGAATCTCTGAAGGTTGAAGTGAAGGTACAATCAATTTCTTCAAGTAAGGATAAGATCTCATTCGGTTTCATCCTTTTTCTTTTAAGATTTGCCAAAATCTAGGACTAACCCCATTAATATCTTGTTGCCGAAACTTTGAAGAGATCTTTTTGGGATTTGCTTAAGTCAACTACAAGAAGGAGAAGTTCTTTTCCCGAAGGTACACCATAGGCCGCGTGTTCCCTAGTTATTCGGTGAATTTTGGGATTTAAAATCCACAAGGTAAGCACATAGGTATGTTTGGCCAAGGCCTATTTTGGATATCTAGATCTATTTCATAATTGTTGAAAAGCCAAAACTAACCTATGTAGAGATCCAGTGTTTGGTCGAATACAAGGAGAAGAATAACAAAGTTTTCGGGATTTGAGTAATAAGCAAATCGATATTAAGGTAAGTTTTAGTACACAAATCCTACTAGGATTTGGTTTTATGGCGAATGAGTTTTTCATTAAATATTTAATATGGGCGAATGTAGGGAGTTAAAGATCTAAGATCGAAATTGGATTTCAAGTGAAATCATTAAGTTTAATCAGTGTGTACCCTACCCTAAGTTTTAATATGTTCATGGCTATGTTTTAAATTAAATGTGTATGTTTATAAGAATGTGAATATGGCTAAGGTACCATAATATGTTCATGGCTATGTTTTAAATTAAATGTGTATGTTTATAAGAATGTGAATATGGCTAAGGTACCATACTATGGTACACAAGACTAAGGTACGTTTCCTACTCCTACTAGGAATATGAATATATGTGATTTTAACATGTGAAAAGTGATAAGAATGTGAATTAAGGCATGATTTATCATATTGTGTATGAAATATGGGGGCATATGGGTTATATGAAAAAGGGAAGTGAATGTGGTGACCTAAGACCACAAACACGGTGACCTAAGACCGTGATAGCTGAATGTGGTGACCTAAGACTACAGTAATCTGAATGTGGTGACCTAAGGCCACAGAAATCTGAACGTGGTGACCTAATACCACGAATACGGTGACCTAAGACCGCGATATGGAGTGTAGCAGAAGGAGGGTTGACTTAGTAGTCCCCACGGTGTGCAGGATGGTATGGGTGGTGTGTAGCAGATGGCATATAGGTTTGGGTTCGGGTTGCATAATATTGTTTAAATGCTTTATGAACATGTATGACACTTGTATGCCTGAAATATTAAATTTTAGTGTTGGTTACACATTGAGTCTGTTGACTCACCCCATTGTGGGATTACTTTTCAGGTGACGATCAGTGATGGATCGGGCCGACAGATGCTTAGTGGAGGCCATGTGAAGTTCAAATTTATTTTATTTGGACTATTTTATTTTAAGTATTTTGAATTTAAATTTTGGGAATTATTTGATGTATTAAGGCCTTAGTAGAATTATTTTATTCTGCATTTATTTATTAAGCTTACAAACTTTTACTTATTAAAAGATTAAGTAAATCTATTTTTAAAACAAAGCCCAAACGTTTTGTCACTTAAAGTAAAGGATTCTTAATAATGAAATAAACTTGTTTTCATTTCAAGCCCAACCCAAAACGATCTTTCTTCCAAAACACACAAGTTTTTCCTAAGTAACAAAAGAATTTGAAACGGTTTACACCGGGAAACATACCAGATCCGATCAAGGCTCGTGGGCCGGGTTTGGGTGTTTCATAAAGCATATGCATACTAAACCAATATAAACTAAATCAACATATCCATTATACCATCAATTATAAATTCATCTCATATATAAATATACTAATGCATGTACGAACAAACAAGTTACTATACTTATAATTCATTAAAGACCACACTTACTATAATTAAAACATGAAACAGTGAAAACTCAAGATATTGAAAGTAGGCCATATTCGCATGGCTTTAATATAGATACATAACAAAAGTTTCAACTCAAACTTAGACATTTTCCATCCTATATATGCCTTTATCCAAAATAAACCAAACCAAAAGAGTACCAAAAAGGTTGATAGTGCAATTGACTTGCTGATAATTTCCCCGAGCCCGTAGCTTGATCAAAATCTAAAAAAAAAACATTAAACATAAACAAAAGTAAGCTTACTAGCTTAGTAAGTCTGAAGCAAGTATTAATGCAATAATCAAACATTTAAACATATTAATCTCCATGCTTTAGGCATTGAATTTAATCATTCCAACATGTAAATTATGCTTAACCGAATACTAGAAATACTTTGACTTAAATATTAGCACCTGAATATCATAAACGCATATACCAACAAATCATTGAGTATTATGTTTATTCATATATTTTGAGTCAAACAAACTCAATTACATATACTTTCAACATATGTTTATTCATATATTTTAAGTCAAACAAACTCAATTACAAATACTTTCAACACTTTTACCATTCATCTTTTCATTAAAATCGAATCTTCTATGTGTTATATATACATATCTCAACCTCACACAAATTAACTGTTCATACCTATTAATAATAAGATCATCATTACTAAATAAATACTTAATGAATCATTCATTTTATCACACCATACTTAAGTAAAAAGGTAATGAACTGAGCTACTTCATTTCTTACTAATACAATAAGCCAACTCTTACCCGAGCTTCTAACACATATCATTTAATATGCCATACATCATTTCATTCTCAAATTCTTTGTTAATAGCGTATCACCGGTATTTAGCATGCTAGGCATTCAAGCCCAAATTACCCACCGGCACTAAGCCTGCTAGACCAAAGGTCCGAATTATAAACAAGATATTAAGCTGTTTTAGGTCAGAAGCCCAAATTAAATCAAAGACAAGGCCTACTAGGCTCAAAGCCGAAATAAGTCACCAGCACAAGGCACGCTAGGCTCAAGTCCGAAATAACAACATAATAAATCGTTCAATGCACATTTCTCAACACTAGCATCTCAAACAACCTATGTAATGCTTATCACTTTCACATAAAAACCGAGCATATCTATTACACATTACTTTCAACAAAAAAAACTCAATCCAATATTATACCCCTACATTCGGCCATTTGATATATTTATGCTTAAAATATTCAAATTTCATCATTTATTAAATTCACAAATAATTCTTTGACTTATATTTGCTTAAGGACTTACCTCATCGTCGACGAACAACGATACCGCTTATTCGATAATCTTCGCATTTCCCCGATCCAAATCCGTTTTTCATTGTTCTTGATCTAAACACATTAAAATTTAGCTCATTCAAGTACATTTCATTTCAATTTAATCCCAAAACACATAAACAGTCAAATTACCTTTTGACCACTGATATTTCACATTTTTTTACAATTTAGTCCTATTTGCATAAAACATAAAATACACAAAATTTAAACTAAATTCTTAAGGACCTAATTTCTCCTTCTTTTATTAAATATATACAAATCATCAATTTGTATTATTTCTTTTTAAAATTCAACATTTCTTTATCAATTACAAATTAGTCCTTAAGATTCCAAATACCAATTATCAAAATTTTCCAAACATCAAGCTAAAGCCGGATGTTCATAATACAAATATCATTACATTTCTTTCATTATTCAAGCCATCTAGTTCGTCCATGAGCTTCTCTTCTCACGAATTCTTCATTGAGTTAACCTCCATTAGAAATTCTAAAGAAAACTTGATAGTTTAACATACATATAACATATTTTAGGTTAAATCACTCAAACACAAAATTCATATTCATGGCAACATTCGAAAGACATTTCTATAGCAAAAATTCGGTCATGGGTTAGCTAACTTATAATGTGACTACTTTAAAATTATTAAAATTGTCAAGAAATAAAGTTAATCACTCACCTAATTAGGCCATGCAATTGCCGAAAATGGTGAAAATCTTTCCCTTCTTCTTCCTCAAGATTTCAACAATAACAAGAGTAAAAAGATGAACACTTACCCTCCCACTAATGTTTTGTTTTTATTATAATATTCATCTTATACCATTATTATTATTTCCATTTTATAATATAAAATAACCACTTAGTATTATTTTATTTCCCTTGCCGTCCATTATACATTCAAAATGGCTAATTTATCACTTCAATACCTATTCAAAAGAAGACAATTCAATTTGGCCACCAATTTCATAACAACAATTATTTTTCCACTTATTTGATTTAGTCCTTTTTATCAAATTGATCACACAAATGATTAAATTTTTCTATGGAACTTTCACACACATTAAATCACATATAATAAGCATAGAATATACCATTAAAATATATTTTAGACTCGGATTTGTGGTCTCAAAACCACCATTCCAATTAGGGTCAAATTCGGACTATTACAACTCTCCCCCTTAGGGATTTGCGTCCTCGAAAATCTTACCATTAAACAAAGTCAGATATTGTTTCCTCATTGAATCTTCAGCTCCCACGTAGCCTCTTCAACTCCGTGTCGATTCCATAATACTTTCACTAATGGGATTTTCTTGTTTCTCAACTCTTTCATTTCCTAAGCTAAAATACGGATCGGTTCCTCTTCATATGCCATATCAGATCGAATTTCAATCTCAGACGGAGCGATCACATGTGACGGATCTGATCTATATTTACAAAGCATTGAAACATGAAATACGTTGTGTATCTTTTCTAATTCAAAGGGCAACTTCAATCTATAAGCAACAGGCCCAATATGTTCAATGATCTCGTACGGCCCGATGAATCTCGGACTTAGTTTGCCTTTCCAACCAAATCGGAGTATCTTCTTCCATGGAGAAACTTTCAAGAATACCCGATCTCCAACCTGAAACTCAATGTCTTTGCGTTTCAAATCAGCATAAGACTTTTTTCGATCCGAGGTAGCTTTCAAAGTATCTCTGACTACAACCACTTTCTGCTCAGTCTCTTTAATCAAATCAACCCCGTGTATCTTATTCTCACTGAGCTCGATCTAGTACAATAGAGTACGACACTTGCGGCCATAAAGAGTTTTGTATGGTACCATTTTGATACTAGATTGAAAACTGTTATTATAAGCGAATTCAATCAATGGTAAGTATCTTTCCCACGTACCTCCAAACTCAAGAATACAACATCTCAACATGTCCTCAAGTATCTGAATGGTTCGTTTAGACTGACCGTTTGTCTGCGGATGGAAGGCTGTACTAAAGTGGAGTTTAGTACCTAAAGCATCTTGCAACTTCTTCCAAAACCGCGACGTGAATCTCGGGTCTCTGTCTGAAATAATAGAACTCAGCACACCATGTAATTTCACAATCTGTTATACATACAATTCAGCAAGGTTATCGAGTGAATAGTCTGTACGAACTGGCACAAAGTGAACTGATTTGTCAGTCTATCTACTATAACCCAGACTGCATCTCTCTTACTCAGTGTCATATGCAAACCGGGTACAAAATCCATAGTAATTCTATCCCACTTCCATTCAGGTATCATGATTGGATGAAGTAACCCAGAAGGCACTTGATGTTTGGCTTTTAATTGCTGACAAATTAAACACATTGAAACATATTTAGATATATCCTGTTTCATGCCAGGCCACCAGTAAAATTGTCTTAAATCATTATGCATTTTGTGCTACTCGGGTGTATCGACAATCGACTATTATGAGCCTCGTTCAAAATCATCTGAATCAAAACCACATTCCTCGAAATACATATTCGGCTTTTGAAGTTCAAACAATAATTTTCATCATTTCGAAATTATGACTCTGCATTACTTTCACACTGAGCTCGTTTAGCAATCATATCTTTGTCAACTTTCTATGCCTCACAAATTTGTTGAATAAACAACGGTCTAGCCTTCAACTCGACGATGATCGAATCATCACCAGTCATAACCATATATGCGTTCAATGCACAAAGAGCAAACAATGACTTTCGGCTTAAGACATCTGCAACAACGTTAGCTTTTCCCGGATGGTAGTCAATTACCAATTCATAATCTTTCAACAATTATAGCCATCTGCGTTGTCTCAAGTTCAAGTCTTTCTGAGTCATCAAATACTTCAGACTTTTATGATCTGAATACACATGACATTTCTCACCGAATAAGTAATGACGCCAAATTTTCAATGCGAATACAAGGGCTGCTAACTCCAAATCATGAGTCGGATAATTTCTTTCATGAGGCTTTAACTGTCTCAAAGCATAAGCTCCTACCTTGCCTTCTTGCATTAAAACGCAACCCAAACCATTCAAAGAAGCATCTTTGTACACAAAAAATTCTTTACCTAATTCAGATGAATTAACACTGGAGCTTCAGTTAAAAGAGCTTTCAACTGATCAAAACTTTTCTGAAACTTTTTCGTCCACTCGAACTTGACATCTTTCTGAAGTAGCTTTGTCAGGGGTGTAGCTATCATGGAAAAACCTTTCACGAATCGTTTGTAATGTCTCACAAGTCCTAGAAAGCTTTGAATCTCTGAAACATTCTTTGATGGCTTCCAATCAAGTATAGCTGATATTTTGTTCGGATCAACCTGAATACTTGACACTGAAACAACATGTCCCAAAAAGCTGACTTCATTCATCCAGAACTCACACATACTAAACTTTGCATACAACTGCTGATCTCGCAAAGTTTGTAGCACCAATCTCAAATGTTGACATGTTCGGTTTCATCTTTAGAGTAGATCAGGATATCATCTATAAACACTAACACAAATTGGTCCAAATACTGTCTAAATACTCGATTCATCAAATCCATAAAAATAGAAGGTGCATTAGTAAGCCCAAAAGGCATAACCAGAAACTCAAAATGTCTGTACCTTGTTTAGAATGCAGTTTTTGGCACATTGAAATCTCTGACTCATAACTGATAATAGCCCGATCTCAAATCTATCTTCGAGAACACTGAAGCCACTTTCAACTGATCAAACAAGTCATCAATCGAGGCAACGAGTATTTATTCTTTATAGTTGCCTTATTCAGCTGTCGATAATCAATACACATTCACATAGTTTCATCTTTTTTTTCACAAATAGAACTGGTGCACCCCAAGGAGAGAAACTTGGTTGGGCAAAGCCCCTATTTGTCAACTCTTGCAACTGTGCTTTCAACTCTTTCAAGTCAGTAGGTGCGATCCGATACGGAGCTATCGAAATCAGAGTCGTCTCCGGTACTTATTCAATTCCAAACTCAATCTCTTGTACTGGTGGTAAACCCGATAATTCTTTAGGAAACACATCTGGGTATTCACACACAACTGGTACGGATTCAATTTGCTTTTCGGACACTTTATTACCCAACACATAAGCCAGGTAAGCTTCACATCCTCTTCTCACGTACTTTTGAGCTAATATCGAGGATATTACTGTAGGCAACCCACCCAGATCATTAGATTCAACCCAATTGATCTCACCATTCAGACATCTCAAATCGATAATCTTTCTTTTGCAATTCACCACTGTATCATGCAAAGTTAACCAGTCCATTCCCAAAATTATTTTGAACTCGTCAAAAGGCAACAACATTAAATCAGCTGCAAAGCAGGAATTCCGAATCATTAATGGGCAACCTTTACACACTTTATCAACAAGTACACAGTGACCCAAGGGGTTGGACACATGGACCACATACTCAGTAGACTCAACAGGTAGAGTCTTACTGGATACTAGAGTTTCACACACATATGAATGAGTCGAACCAGGATCAATCAATGCAATCACAGTAGTGTTATAAAGAGTGAAAGTACCAGTGATAACATCTGGGGAAGAAGCATCCTCTCTGGTACGAATAGCATATGCTCTAGCTGGTTCACGAGCCTCTGATCTAACTGTAGTGTCTTTAGTTCCTTTCTGACTGCCACTAACATTTTCTGAATGCCTAGGTGGTCTGCGTCGCACTGACACATTTCTCGGTTTGATATTTTGGGCCGTATTTTGCTTGGCTAACATCGGGCACTCTCTGATAAAATGGTTTGACAATCCACATTTAAAACAAGACCGATCACGGAATCTACAACTCCCTAAATGCCATTTACCACAATGTTTGCATTCAGCCCGGTTTTGCTGAACATTACCAACACTAGCCTTTGAAGTGGCTCGGGAACTCACTAGAGGTCGATCCCATCTAAACAGATCTTAAGTAGTTTTATGTAGGCCAAAATCATCTTTAAACTTCTTAGGCGCTAATGGAAAGTCTTACTCGATGATCTTTTACGAGTGTCTCTAGCTTCTATTTCAGCCTTTCTTTTCTCTTTCCTAAGCTCTTCACTTTGCAAGCTCGTTCGACAAGTACTACGTGTAACACCCCAAACCCGCCCAAAACACCACGTCTCGAATCCAGAATGTTACTGGAAAAGTGTTGAAAAGAATTCTGTTTTGAAGGTGTAAATAAGTTTTAAGTTCTAAAAAAAATATTTCGCTTTAGAAAAGGGTTTGTCATTCAAAATAGCAATTTGCCAATGAATCAAATCTTCCGGGTTGTGTAAAGTTCAAATCATTGTTTGTGCGAGAATTTTGAGGAAACAAATTGTTCATAAGTAAACCAAATTTTGAAAACTTCAATTTTATTTCTAGGTTGTAAATGGCTTAAAGTCATTTTAATTAACAAATCTGACTTAAATCCATAATATCCCAAAATAGTTAAAGTGGCCTTATTTCAAAATAAAATAACCCAAATAATATCCAAACAATTTAAAATATAAATAGAGTTTACGAAAATAACTTCTGCATGGCCACCTCGAATTCGATCCAGCTCGGTCCAATGAATCACGAGTTACCTGCATTGTTTTGAACAACAGAGTGAGTCACCAAACTCAGTGTGTAATTAATCCACACATATCCACAATTGGGCTTTACCCCAAATTCACATCAAATCAACATATCATGCACGAAGATGCAACATGCCAACCCACCCCAACATAGTATCCATCTGCTACACACCACCGTACATCCGACCACTACACACTGGGGATTACAAAATCGACCCTCCATCCGCTACACACCTCTTTGGCAGTCTATGCCGACGGACATACTGCTCAAAGTCCACTTAGTGGTCTAGCCACTGATCCACGTGATTAAATCACAAATATCGACGATGAGACTCATGGTCATCATCAATCATCAATGAGGCTCGAGGCCATCATTAATCGTGACAGAGTCACCCACATACATAAATGTACAGACTTCCCCTTTACCAATATATATATATATATACCGAACCTATGCACATGCAGCATAATATGATGAAATGGCAATATAATAAAGTATAAATACATCCAGACATGCGTATATAACATGCTTGCATACATCCACAATTATCAACCACAACCTCGACATAGGTAGTATACTAACCTAGTTTCCCAGATTACCCAAAGTGGGTACCACATCTCCACAACCACTATTGCGGCTACCACATATGTTTATACATTTTAACTAAACAACTTAAGAAAATAGTATGGTAATTACACACCTGAAAACCTGAAGAACTAGGCTATGAATCTCCCTAACGTCCTTACTCGAAGAAACTACAACGATCTACTTGTCTCTCTCCGACACTGGCCCACACCCCGATGGCCAATCGTGAACCGCAGACACAGGGCTTTTCTTGAAATTAAGGGCTAGGTTCACAGATCCAAATCCCCAACAAGTGGCTATCATTTGAGTCCATGAACACCTTAGTCACTAATCTCGGATTAAAGCAGAGAAAATGAATCAAAAGGAATTAACACTTAAGGATAAGGCCATTACCTAGACCACCAACTCTCGAAGCTCTTAAACTTAATCCACCAGCCAATCGAATCCTGGATATCAAAGAATACGACACATTTCCACCTACAATCGGCCAAGCACCCAAACATAAGGCCATATGGCCATTCGGCTTTGGTTCCCCATAACCCGAAAAAGATAACGCGCAATAGAAGCAATCATTACTAACCATACACCCAAGAGGATTCGGCACTAGCATAGAAGTAGTGGAAATTCGGCAACTCAAAAGAAGAAAAATGAAGAAGAATAGGCCACTAGGATTCCCTTTATGAAGAAAAGTCAAAGTTGAGAACCTTGGATGGGGATATTTGGCTAACACACAAAGGTTGAAGATGATTAGGGGTTTTCGACTTTGAAACAAAAGAAAGAAGAATAAGAGATGAGCAATAGATGTGGCTATGGTGCTTAAAAGAAAATGAGAACAAGACAAGAAGAGGTTTCGACCATGGTCAAAAGATGAGAAAAGAGTAGAGTAGTTTAAGAGTTTTTCGGCACAAGAGAGATTGAGGGAAGAAAAGGAGTTGAAGGAGAAGGAAGAGTGATGATTTTGGCTTGGAACAAAGATGGAGAAAAAGAGTTGAAAGAATTCGGCTTGGCTTTAGAGAGAAAAGAAGAGAAATAACCAAAATGTAAAATGTGAGATGTGGGAGTGGCTCAATTCGGCACAAAATAAAAGGGGTAAGGCCCTAAGTGCTTTCCAACTAACCGAAAACCACACCTCACCAAGGCCTATACCACAATCGGCCACCCCCTAACTAGCACCCAAAACCGAAAGTCCCTCCTCCCCTCCAACTCTTCCAAATTAGGCTAACACACCCCACTCCTATCCTTTCTTTTCCTCCTTATTTTCCTCCTAACCACCTATTCAAATGAGTTTGAATACTTCAAACTCCTAAATCTCCTCTCCTCCACCCATTCAAAACTATTGACTTCTTCAACCCTCATCCACTAGATTCCATCCTGTGCACAACATTCCCTAATCTTGGCGTCAAAATAAACACACAAAAAAGAGGTTCCTGCAGCTCGAACCCAAGCCTTCCCCACCTACATAAGGCGTCACCTCCCTGACCCTTAAGTGACGTCCCTTGGCACTTTACCAAGGCCCAACTTGAGTCAAAACCTACCACCAACCACACTTAACACCTCCTCTAATCAGCTTCCCCCTTCCAAAAGCCCAAAACGCAAATTCCCCCTAAGGTTCTAGCCTACCCCTGACTCCTGCCTAGACCCTAAAATAACCTAAACTAGTATAGCATCCATACCATCCACATGAAAATAGATAAAATGCAAAGGCCCCGATTTAGGATGTTACACTATAAACTCTTTGATTTCAAGAATGCCAACAAGTAACTTTATGTTTTTATTCAGACCGTCTTCAAATCTTTTGCACATAATGGCTTCGGTTGATATACACTCTGGGGCATACTGGCTCAATCTAATAAACTTTTGCTCATATTCTTTCACAGTCATACACCCTATTTTAATTCCAAAATTATTTTCGTTTCTGATCGATGAATCTCTGACTGATATATTTTTTACGAAATTCGATCTGAAAGAAATCCCACGTCATTTTTTCTTTTAGAACCACTGATACTATTGTATTCCACCAGTGATATGCAGTGTCTCGTAATAAAGATATAGCACACATCAGGCATTCATATGGCGTACAGGATAGCTCATCAAGTACCGAATAGTGTTATCAAGCCACATTTCAGTCCGTTCATCATTATCATCATTAGCTTTGAATTCGACCCCATATTTCCTGATTTTATCAACAAGAGGCCTACTAGATCTCATCGGATCTATCATCGGAGGTACTAAAGGTACCGGAGTTGGATTATTCGGGGGTGGAGGTTGTTGCACAGCCGGGTTATTCTGAACAAACTGGGTAAACCATTCATTCATCATCTGGTAGAAGGCTTGTTTAGCCTCCCCCTTATGGCTACCTGAAACTGGTCGAGAGTCTACCGGCACTGATCCACGTGCATGATCAGGCGCTACACTCTCTACATCATTTACTATGGCTCTGTCAGGATCGAAATCCATTTACTATATAAAACACAGTTGGAAATGTCAGAAGTCACCACACTATCATATATACAATAAATGCATGTATAGCTAGACTCTCACGGACTATGGTAGTCCTAGAATTGACTGAACAGTAAGCTCTGATACCAATCAAATGTAACACCCCTAACCCATGTCCGTCGTTGGATTAGAGTTATGAGGTATTACCGAATTAAACTCAATTCCAAGTAAACATTCAATGGATTTCAAGCATACACAATGCGACCATTATTATAATTATAACATTACAACGTTTTTGACTATATTTCTAGCATGGCTAAATACATGAGTATATTCACTCAATCACTTCACATCACATTATTAAAGATCCTTTATCAAATTATTTCATCAAACAGTCAAGCATAGATTAAACACATTCTAACCGTATAGACAAAGACTTAATTGAATTTAATATCTCACATACCATCATTTAATCATATGCTAAGTATGTGCCCCATGAATTCGGCCAAATAATGTATCAAACTCATCATTCATATTTACGAGATATCAATAATTTGTCTAATCATGCTTAACATATAAGTATATTTACCACTTCTTACAGAATCAAAGTAAACAAGCCTTAACCAAATATACAAATACACCTTATAATGAATTTTAATCCAAAAACAATCTATCACCCAATCAAACCTAAAGCATATGCATACTAAACCAATATAAACTAAACCAACATATCCATTATATCATCAATTATAAATTCATCTAATATATAAATATACTAATGCATGTACGAACAAACAAGTTACTATACTTATAATTCATTAAAGACCACACTTACTATAATTAAAACCTAAAACAGTGAAAACTCAAGATATTGAAAGTAGGCCATATTCGCATGGCTTTAATATAGATACATAGCAAAAGTTTCCAACTCAAACTTAGACATTTTCCATCCTATACATGCCTTTATCCAAAATAAAACAAACCAAAAGAGTACCAAAAAGGTTGATAGTACGATTTACTTGTTGACGATTTCCCCGAGCCTGTAGCTTGATCAAAATCTAAAAACAAAACATTAAACATAAACAAAGTAAGCTTACTAGCTTAGTAAGTCTTAAGCAAGTATTAATGCAATAACCGGACATTTAAACATATTAATCTCCATGCTTTCGGCATTAAATTTAATCATTCCAACATGTAAATTATGCTCAACCAAATACTAGAAATACTTTGACTTAAATATTAGCACCTGAATATCATAAATGCATATACCAACAAATCATTGAGTATTATGTTTATTCATATATTTTGAGTCAAACAAACTCAATTACAAATACTTTCAACACTTTTACCATTCATCTTTTCATTAAAATCGAATCCTCCATGTGTTATATATACATATCTCAACCTCACAGAAATTAACTACTTATACTTGTTAATCATAAGATCATCATCACTAAATAAAATACTTAATGAATCAATCATTTTATCACACCATACTTAAGTAAAATGGTAATGAACTGAGCTACTTCATTTCTTACTAATACAATAAGCCAACTCTTACCCAAGCTTCTAACACATATCATTTAATATGCCATACCTCATTTCATTCTCAAATTCTTTGTTAATAGCATATCACCGACATTTTGCTTGCTAGGCATTCAAGCCCGAATAACCCACCGGCACTAAGCCTACTAGACCAAAGGTCCGAAGTATAAACACCGACATTAAGCCTGCTAGGCTGTAAGCCCAAATTAAATCACCGGCACAAGGCCTGCTAGGCTCAAATCCTGAAATAAGTCACCGGCACAAGGCTTGCTAGGCTCGAAGCCCGAAATAACAACATAATAAATCGTTCAATGCACATTTCTCAACACTAGCATCTCAAACAACCTATGTAATGCTTATCACTTTCACATAACAAACGAGCATATCTATTACACATTACTTTCAACATATAAAACTCAATCCAATATTATACCCCTACATTCGGCTATTTAATATATTTATGCTTAAAATATTCAAATTTCATTATTTATTATATTCACAAATAATTCTTTGACTTATATTTGTTTATGGACTTACCTCGACTGTCGACGACAACGTATACCGGTTATTCGATAATCTTCGTCTTTCCCCGATCCAAATATGTTTTTCTTTGTTCTTGATCTAAACACATTAAAATTCAGCTCATTCAAGTACATTTCATTTCAATTTAATCCCAAAACACGTAAACAGTTAAATTACCATTTTACCCCTGATATCTCACATTTTTTTTACAATTTAGTCCTATTTGCATAAAACACAAAATAGACAAAATTTAAACTAAATTCTTAAAGATCAAATTTTCTCCTTCTTTTATTAAACCTATACAAACAGTCAATTTGTATTATTTTTTAAAATTCAAAAATTCTTTATCAATTACAAATTAGTCCTTAAGATTCCAAACCCCAATTATCAAAATTTTCCACAATATCAAGCTAAAGCCGAATGTTCATAATACATATATCATCACATTTCTTTCATTACTCAAGCCATCTAGTTCGTCCATGAGCTTCTCTTCTCGCGAATTCTTCATTGAGTTAACCTTCATTAGAAATTGTAAAGAAAACTTGATAGTTTAACATACTTATAGCCTATTTTAGCTTAAATCACTCAAACACAAAATTCATATTCATGGCAACATTCGAAAGACATTTCTATAGCAAAAATTTGGTCATGGGTTAGCTAACTTACAAGGTGACTACTTCAAAATTATTAAAATTATCAAGAAATAAAGTTAATAACTTACCTAATTAGGCCATGCAATTGCTGAAAATGGTGAAAATCTTTCCCCTTCTTCTTCCTCAAGATTTCGACAATAACAAGAGTAAAAAGATGAACACTTCCCTCCCACTAATGTTTTGTTTTTATTATAATATTCATCTTATACCATTATTATTATTATTTCCATTTTATAATATAAAATAACCACTTAGTATTATTTTATTTCCCTTGCTGTCCATTATACATTCAAAATGGCTAATTTATCACTTCA
Organism: Gossypium rotundifolium; assembly: GCA_025506655.1. Lineage (NCBI taxonomy): Eukaryota > Viridiplantae > Streptophyta > Magnoliopsida > Malvales > Malvaceae > Gossypium > Gossypium rotundifolium. The sequence continues at coordinate 138,903,357 of CP106722.1, forward strand.
ATACCTATTCAAAAGAAGACAATTCAATTTGGCCACCAATTTCATAACAACTATTGTTTTTCCACTTATTCGATTTAGTTCTTTTTATCAAATTGATCACACAAACGATTAAATTTTTCTGTGAAACTTTGACACACATTAAATCACATATAATAAGCACAAAATATATCATTAAAATATATTTTAGACTCAGATTCATGGTCCAGAAACCACCGTTCTGATTAGGGTTAAATTTGAACTGTTACAGATACGGGTTAGGGGTGTTACAATTTGATTGGTATCAGAGCTATGGTTTAGTCGATTCTAGGATTAACGTAAAGGGTGAGAGTTAGCTATACATTCCATATATATGAACTGTGACAGTGTGATGAATCCTGATAGATAAAATGTGTTTCCCATATAGTAAATGGATCTCAAACGAGACGTAGTTGACGATGTTGAAAGTAATGTGCATGCTCTCGCTCAAGGGACAACGCTGTTGTTTCTAGACCGGCTACTAGTGGTCAAGAAGGAAAGGCTAAACAAGCCTTCTTCCAAATGATGAATGCTTGGTTCACTCAGTATGTTAGAGCAAATTCGGTTGTTCCTCAACCTCTGCCCCCACCTAATCCCCTTCAGATTCCTATTGTACCTTCGGTTATGAATCTGAATATGTTAAATAAGCCTCTAGTTGATAAAATTCATAAATATAGGGCCTAAAAGTTTAGGGCCACTAATGATAATGATGCTGAGAGAGCTGAGTTTTGGCTCGAGAATACGATTCGAGTATTTGATGAGATGTCGTGTACCCCTGATGAATGTATGAAATGTGCTCTTTCTTTGTTGAGAGATGCAGTTTACTAATGGTGGAAAAATTTGACTTCTTTTATTTCGAAAGAATAAATTATCTGGGGTTTCTTTCAATATGAATTGTGGAAGAAATATATTAGTTAGGGATTCATTGATCAAAAGCGAAAAGAGTTTCTTGAATTGAAATAGGGCCATATATCTGTTATAGAATACCAGCGAGAATTTGTGAGACTTAGCCAGTATGCATGAGAATGTGTCTCGACTGAGGCAATAGTGTGTAAAAGGTTCGAAGGAGGCTTGAATGAAGATATCCGTTTGTTAGTCGAAATTCTAGAAATAAAAGAATTCATTGTGCTTGTTGACCGAGTGTGTAAAGCTGAAGAACTAGGAATGTGAAAAGAAAAGCTGAGTTAGAAGCTAAAGAGGTGAAAAAATGAACAATGAGTAAGTTATATCAGTTGGCATTAAAGAAATTCTGAGATGATTATAGTCGTTCAAAGGCTAATGTGGGACATTTGAGTAGAAATCGTGGAAGATCACATTCAAGCTTCCGAGCTTTAGCAACTTCAATTGCAAGTGTTGGAAATGTCAGATTTGAGTGACCTGAATGTAGACATTGTGGTAAAAAAACATCTGGGCAATTGTCGATTAAATGATCGAGCTTGTTTCAAATGTAGATATTTAGATCACTTTATCCAAGACTGTCCCGAGTTGTTGAGCAAGAGATTGTACAAAATCCGAAGTTGAATAACATTTTAGCTAGGGGTAGACCTTCTAGAAACATGGGAAATATGAGTGGTAGCCATAGAGCTACGAAAGATATAGTTGCGAGATCTAAGGCAAGAGCACCAGTCAGAGCTTACGCCATTTGAGCTCATGAGGAAGCTTCGTCTCCAGATGTTATTACGGGTACATTTACTCTTTATGATACTTCTTTGATTGCATTGATAGACCCAAGATCAACTCATTCATTTATATGCATGAACTTAGTATCTAGTAAGACTTTGCCTATAGAGTCTACTGAATTTGTAATTAGAGTATCGAACCCCTTAGGCAAGTGTGTTCTAGTTGAAAAAGTGTGCAAGAATTGTCCGTTGATGTTTTGATAAATCTATTTCTCGGCTAATCTGATGCTACTACCCTTTGATAAATTTGATATAAATCTGGGTATGGATTGGCTAACTTTGCATAATGCTATTGTGAATTGCAAATGGAAGAATATTGATTTGAGAAGTCAAACGACGAGATAGTCTGAATTGAATCCAGTGATTTGAATGGGCTACCAGCCGTAATATCTTCGATGAAAGCTCTGAATTATGTGAAAAAGGGATGTGAAGCTTATCTTACGTATGTGATTGATAGGAAAATGACAGAAAAGAAAGTTGAATCTGTGCTTGTGGTTTGTGAGTTCCCTGACGTGTTTCCTGAAGAATTACCAGGATAACCTCCGATACGAGAAGTTGAGTTTGGCATTGAGTTAGTGTTGCGGATGACCCCTATCTCAATAGCTCCGTATAGAATGGCTTCGACAGAATTGAAAGAATTGAAGTCTTAGTTGCAAGAGTTGATCGATAGAGTATCTGCACGACCGAGTTTCTCACCTTGGGGTGCTCTCGTTTTGTTTGTGAAAAAGAAAGACAGAACAATAAGAATGTGTATTGATTATCGTCAGTTAAACAAAGTGACTATTAAGAACAAATATCCTCTACCCAGAATTGATGATTTGTTCGATCAGTTGAAAGGAGCTACTATGTTTTCAAAGATAGATCTGAGATCTGGATACTATCAATTGCGAGTAAAAGATTCAAACATTCCGAAAACTACTTTCAGAACGAGGTACAGGCATTATGAATTTTTAATTATGCCTTTCGGACAAACAAATTCTCCTGCTGTCTTTATGGATTTGATGAAAAAATTTTAGACTGTATTTAAAATGATTTGTTGTTGTATTCATTGACGACATTTTGATTTATTTGCATGATGAAATTGAGCATGCCGAACATTTGAGAATTTTGTTACAAACTCTGCTTGATAAGTAAGTGTATGCAAAATTTAATAAATGTGAGTTCTGGTTGAGCGAAGTTGGCTTTTTGGGACATATTGTGTCAGCATCTGGTATACGAGTTGATCCGAACAAGATTTCAACTATTTTAGAGTGGAAGCCTCAAAAAAATGTTTCTAAAGTCTACAGTTTTCTGGGACTTGCTGTTTATTACTAACGGTTCATAAAAGACTTTTGATGATTGCAACTCCATTGACGAGATTGCTTCAAAAGGATGTGAAATGTGAATGGTTTGAAAAGTGTTAGAAAAGCATTGATCAATTGAAAGCCCTATTGATTGAAGATCCAGTGCTAGTATAGCCAGAATCTGGTAAAGAATTTGTGATATATAGTGATGCTTCATTGAACGGTCTGGGATGTGATTTGATGCAGGAAGGAAAAGTTATAGCTTATGCCTTGAGATAATTGAAACCGCATGAAAAGAATTATCTGACTCACGGCCTTGAGCTGGCTGCGATTGCATTCGCTTTGAAAATTTGGCGTCACTGTAACACCCCAAACCCGGTGAATACACCATGACTGAATTCAGTATGTTACAGAGTGAAAACAATTTGAAGAAAATAAGTTGTTGGTTTACTTTTGTGAAAAAAATGTGATCGAAAACATTTTGTCGTTGTGAGTGTGGAAGAACAACTCCATTTAGAAGATCGTTTGTAGTATCAAATTTTGGAAAGCCGTTTGATTTTATGAAAACCCGAGTGTGTTAGCATAATATAGTTGAAAACCATTTTGTATCTGAACATAAAGAAAACTTGGTTTGGAGAAAGTCTGAGTTAGTTTGTTGACTTTATTTTTTTAGTGTTACTCGATGGTAAAGTTTGAAAACTCGATAAGTTGTAAAATTTTGAAAACGTTGATTTTACAGGTTACTAGAACATGCTAAATTAATTAACTTGAGCACAGTACGATAAAACTTAAAACAAATAATCAAAACCCGAAATAATAAAATTTAGCGGCCTTATTACAAATCCAAAACCCAAAATTTAAAAGTAAATTAATGCAAGGAAGTAATTAAAGTAAAACCCGAAAAAACTAATGCATGGCCACCTCGAGTCCACCCCGGCTCTATATCCACGATCTAAGCCTCATCTATAAAAAGTAAGGGAAGGGGTGAGTCACTAAGATTCAGTATATAATCCCCCTCTGGATTATAATAACACTCTTGCACAATTTCATAATCAAGTACGAATGTCATGCAACCCAAGCCTAGCCATCCAACACTCCATATTCTACCCCGTGTGGTACCAAACCACTGGTGGTGCCAAACCACTGGTGACCCAAAGTCAAGATCAAGTATATACAAATGTGGTACCAAACCACTGGTGGTGCCAAACCACTGGTGGTGCCAAACCACTGGTGACCTAAAGTCACAATTATCCATATGTGGGGCCAACCCACCTTGTGGTACCAAACCACTGGTAACAATCCCCTTTTAATGTAATATGTGGGGCCAACCCACTGTGGTACAAAGCCACTGGGACGAGTTACTAAAATATCCAATGTGGTGCCAAACCACTGGTGACCCAAAGTCACAAGTGTCACATGTGGTACCAAGCCACTGGTGGTGCCAAACCACTAGTGACCCAAAGTCACAAATATCACATCTTCCCCCTCCCCTCATAATACCCATTTCAGTGCACATGCTTACACATACATTACTTACATGCTTTTTCAATTAATAACATACTGCAACATAGCATATACATAATCATCAGCAATTACATATAATTAACTATCGGAACAGACATACCCGGAGTCATTGCTCCTACCCATAAGGGTAGCATATTGATATCCATGTTATTCCGGCTTTAAATAGTGTTTAAGTTAATAACATCGCAAAACATTGATTATGAAGTGTGTAAGAGGTACACACCTGATAATGCGCAAAACTACACTTTCTATGTCGGTACTGTCATTAATCGACACAACCATGATTTGTCTACACTCCTGCTCGGATACTGGTCCACACCCCGGTGGCCAATCATGAACCGCAGACACGGCCCTCCTCTTGAATTTGGGGGCTGGGGTCACAGGTCTAACCCTTTCTACTGTATGGTTAGCCATAGGGTCCATAAACCATTGGTCATCGAATCCGGTTCCACAGAGAAAAACTAAGAATTAAGAATTCACCCGAAAGAAATAGATCCCTTACGAAGATTGATCAACACCAAAGCCTTTAGGCTTAATCACTAGCCGAGCAAATCTCGGAGATCAATGGAATGTAGCTACACTCCTCCCTACAATAGACCAAACACAAAACCATAGATCCCAAAAGCCATTTGACATTAACATAGAGCCCGAAGAGAAAATAACGTGAGAAAATGATCACCCCTCACCTCAGCACTTACCAAAAACGATTAAGAGTGGATGGGTGCTGACGATCTACTACCAGATATGGGTTGAGATTCAGCTTGGAGAACCAGAAAGGAGAGATTGCTTTCGGGACCTAGTAGACTAAGAGAAAATGCATCAAGGGAAAAGGAGATATGAGCATAGCTAATCGATTTTGCCAAGAATCAAGAGTGAAAAGAGGATTAGAGATTTTTGGCCCTTATGACACAATTGAAAGAAAACAACAACTTACATCAATAAGAAAATAGGGTTCAGCTCCTCCAAATACTGGAAGAAAATAAGGAAAGAAAGGGTATTGATTCGGCTTTAGCGAACAAGAGAAGAAGACTTGTGTATTTCGGCACAAGAAAGGGTTTGAGAGAAGAAAAGTAGTCGGTTGAGAGGAAGGAGTATTGATTTGGTTTTTGGCTTTTGAAAAAGAGAAGAAACAATGAAGATGATGAGTAAAGGGGTATGGTAATTTCGACCAAGCACCAAAAGATGAAATGAGGAAAGAAAAGAAGAGTAAAAAAATGCTTAGAAGAGGTTTAGTTTGTATTTGAGAGAAAAGAAAAAAAAATGCCAAATATGGTATAAGTGATTTGCCAAAGAGAAAAATGAACAAAAATGCTCTTAAGTCCACTAAAAAATTCGACACATGCACCTTACCTAGCCCCCAAAATCGAAAGCTCCCCTCCTTACACCAAGCCACATTCGGTCAACCACCCCTCAACAAGCCACCAAATCCCTTGATCATCTCCTATATTCACTCTCCTCCCACCATTTGAATCAGTTGAATGATTCAAACACCACCTTTCTCTCCTGACCACCCATTTAAAACAATTTGACTTATTCAACTCCCACACTTTAAGGTCCCAAATCAACTCCATCATCTCTCCATCCCAACGTCAAAATAAATTCCAAAAAGTAGACTATTCGACTCGAACCTGCTCCCACCTTCTCCAAGCTCCCCTTAAGGCGTCACTACTCCAAGCCTTATGTGGCGTCCCTGCCACTCCACCAAGGCTCCTCCTGCATCAACAATCACTAGCAATGATCCTTAAAGCCTACCCCCACTAGCTTTTCCCTAGAGTGCCCAAAATTAAAATTTTCACCAAAGCTTAAGCTCATCCCTGAGCCTTCCCGAGAACCCCAAACATAACAAATTAATAGATAGAGCATACCAACACAGAAACACAATGAATGCAAAGCCCCTAATTCTCGGATATTACAGTTCTACCCCCTTAAAGAAATTTAGGACTCAAAATTACCTGGTCAAAAGAGTTGAGGGTATTGCTGCCGCATCACATCCTCTGGTTCCCACGTGGCCTCTTCCGTACCATGGTTCCGCCATAGTACCTTTACCAGTGGAACCGACTTCTTACGAAAAACCTTCACATCCCAATCTAGAATCAGACTGGCTCATCCTCTATGGTCAAATCTGGGCTCACCTTGATCTCTTCTACTGACACAATATGCGTCGGATCAGATCGATAGTGCCTAAGCATGGAGACATGAAACACATCGTGAATCTAACTCAATTCTACTGGCAACTCAAGCTGATAAGCTACCATTCCCACTCGCTTCAATACCGTATACGGCCCAATAAACCTAGGGCTAAGCTTGCCTCTCCGACCAAATCTTAGGACTTTCTTCCACTGCGATACCTTCAGAAGGACCTTTTCACCCACTGCATACTCCATATCCCTACGTTTGAGGTTAGCATAAGACTTCTACCTGTCCAAAGCTTCCTTCGACGAGCTCAAATCAGCTTAACCTTTTCCTCTATTTCAGCGACCAACTCCGGATCCAACATTTGATGCTCACCCAACTCTGTCTAGCATGTAGGTGTACGACACTTCCGACCATATAACGCCTCATATGGTGCCATCTTAATGCTTTCCTGATAAATATTGTTGTATGCGAATTCTGCTAGCGATAGAAATTCTTCCCAACTGCCTCTAGAATCCAAGACACAACCTTTCAACATATCCTCTAAGATTTGTATTACCCTTTCTGACTGCCCATCTGACTGTGGATGAAATGCTATACTAAAATCCAATCTCGTATCCAGTGCCTGATACAACACTTTCCAGAACCTCGACGTGAATCTAGGATCCCTATTAGAGATGATCGATACCGGTACCCCATGCAGTCTCACTATTTTTGCCACATACAACTTAGCCAACCTTTGGAGTGAGTAATCCACCCTAACAGGTATAAAATGAGCCGATTTAGTCAACTACTATCACCCAAACTGAATCCTTCTTGCTAGGCGTAAGGGGTAACCCAGTGACAAAATCCATCGTAATCCTTTGCCACTTCCACTGCGGAATCTTGATCGGCTACAACAGACCCGAAGGTAATTGATGTTCAGCCATGACCTGCTAACACGTTAGACATTTACCCACAAACCCGCCATTTCCATTTTAGACCCGACCACCGTAATCGTTTCATAAATCTCGATACATCTTACTACCTCCAAGATGTATAGCGTGTGGACTACTATAAGCTTCGAAGAATTCCTATCTCAACTCAATGTCCTTCGGCATACAAACCCTTTCTTGGAAACACAACACTCCATCACTGGTCAAGCTGTAACTTTCCAATCCACCACCCTACACTTGCACCCTCCGAGTACTTAGAACTTCATCCACTAGCTGTTTCTCCTTAACTTGACCAACCCATGACGGCTTCACCTGTAATTCTACTAGTAGACTCCGTCGTCACACAAACTGAGATGAGCAAACATTGCTCTCAAGTCTGACACTACCTTACAGCTCAACGCGTCTGCCACCACATTGGCCTTGCTTGGATGATACTCAATTGAACAGTCATAGTCCTTCAACAACTCGATCCACCTCCGCTGCCTCAAATTCAGGTCCTTCTGAGTCAAGAGGTACTTCAGACTCTTGTGATCCGTGTAAACTATTGACTTCTCCTTGTACAAATAGTGCCTCCATATCATCAGGGCAAAAACCACTGCATCCAATTCCATATCATGCATCGGATAGTTAACTTTGTGCGGTCTCAGCTGCCGGGATGCATACGCCACTACCTTCCCCTCCTGTCATCAACACAAATCCAAGACAAGTATGCGACGCATCACAATAAATCGTGAACTCCTTTCCTACACCGAAGCTTCTGTCAGAATCTTCTTCAATTTGTCAAAACTTTTCTGCTGCTTGTCTGCCCATACAAATGGAACCCCTTTCTATAGTAACTTGGTCAACGGCGCTACAATCAAAGAAAACCCCTCTACAAATCTTCTGTAATATCCTGCCAAACCTAGAAAACTCTAAATTTTGCCACCGACTTGGGTGGTTTCCAATCCAATACAACCTCAATCTTCTGAGGGTCCACTCTAATCCCCTCGGCTGACACCACATGACCCAAGAAAGTTACCTCCTCCAACCAGAACTCGCATTTACTAAACTTCGCGAACAACCACTTCTTCCTCAAAATCTGCAGAACCACACGGATATGCTCATCATGCTCTTCCTTTGACTTCGAGTACACCAAGATGTCGTCTATAAAGACTACTATGAACCGATCCAAATACGGCTGACACACCCGATTCATCATGTCCATGAACGCTGTCGGTGCATTGGTCAGCCCAAACGGCATTACCAAAAATTCGTAGTGCCCATAACGAGTACAAAATGCCATTTTATGAATATCAGCCTCCTTCACCTTAAGTTGGTGATACCCTAACCTTAAATCAATCTTAGAGAAGACCGATGCACCCATAAGCTGATCGAGTAGATCATCTATCCTCGGCAATGGATACTTGTTCTTGATCGTCAACTTGTTCAGCTGGCGGTAGTTTATACACATTCGCATTGTACCATCCTTCTTTTTAACGAAAAGCACAGGTGCTCCCCAAGGTGAAACACTCGGTCGGATAAAACCCCGATCCAGCAACTCTTGAATCTGTGCCTTTAGTTCCACCAATTCTTTTGGTGCCATCCTATATGGGGCAATAGACACTGGTGCGGTTCTTAGTAACAGATCTATCCCAAACTCAACCTCTCAATTTGGGGGTAAACCCGGAAGTTCCTCTGAAAACATATCAGAAAAATCCTTCACCGTTCGGACCTCCCCTACAGTTAATTCCTTAGCCTCTAAAGCACAAACATGAACCATGAATGCCTTACAACCCTTCCTCACCATTTTCTCGGCCTTCAGAGTAGATATAACATTAGATAGATAATCCCTCCTATTACCTATCATTTCCAGTTCTTCACCTTCAGCTGTTCTCACTACCATGTGCTTAGCTACGCAGTCCAAACTCGCTTGATACTTTACCAGCCAGTCCATCCCAAGGATCAAATCGAACTCCTTGAATGGCAGTTCCATCAGATCAGCCACAACCACTACCCCTTGAAGTTGTAGGGGTATATCCCTATACAGTTTATTTACTTCTATAGAGTGACCTAAAGGGCTTATTACGGTCATCTCATTAGAAGTAATCCCAAAGTCTAAATTCATGGTTTCCACTATGCTACTGGCAACATACGAGTGCGTTGAACCAACATCTATCAAAATAGTATAAGGTAGTCCAAAAATTAAGAACGTATCGGTTATGACATCAGTGCGGCGATGCTTCACGCTTCATGCACACTAACTTTCAGTGCCACGTTTTAATATTACTCGCACCCTTCCGGAGCTCCATGGCCTCGACCAGAACCATTACCTCCCCGATGCACTCCATGACCCTCTGCGGTTGTTTGTCCACCATTCCGGCCGAGCACGCCCCTGTCTCTTAGACTGTATCCTGGCTAGCTTACATGGACAATCCCTCACACGATGATCTAATGACCCACACTCAAAGCATCCTCTACCACTAGTCCAACATTCCCCCCAATGGGATTTCCCACATCGAGCACACTCCGCTGGTCCCTGAGTAGCAGCCACAGGCCTCACAGACTGATTTGGCCCACCATACCTAGCCCTTTTTTGAGAATTTCCAGCTGACCCTGACGTCCTAAAACTCCTCTTGTGCCTATTCCTGTCCAAATTCTATTTCGTAGACTCCTTCACCCCTTCGGCTATCTTAGTCTTATCTACCAGCACAGCAAACTCCATCTCTTGTTGTGGATCGATCAGCAACCTCAGTTCATCTCTCAGCCCGTCCTCAAATCTAACACAGCGCTTATGTTTCGTAGCCACAATATGTAATATCTAAGATTTTGGGCTTGTGCATTATTGCTTAATTGTATGAAGTAGCATGCTTATGTGTGTTTGAATGTTGTATAAATTTTTGAGAACTCTAGAGTGTAGGTGGATGCCTTAGAAATTATCAGATTTTAAGTCTTGAAGTGAAGCCAAGCTTGATAGGCCTTAAGAGAATTTGTAGGAGAAGTAGGACATAAAAATTAGCTTGGTAAAGTGGCAGGAAGGAGCCACTTAAGGATTTGGTAAGTGACGCCACAAGCAGTGTGTAGGGCCTAGGTTCGAGCAGCAAGGGGAGCAATTTTTGGGCTACTTTTTACGTCAGGCAGTAAGAGAGTTGGAGGGCATTGAGAGACTGGGTGGATGAGTATAAGATGTGATCAAATACTTTTTAATATTTTGGCTAAGGGCAAGGATAATTCTTGACTCATTTAAGTTATTTTAAATAGTTAAAGAAGAGAGAAAGTAGGAGAAAAATAAGGGAGCTGATAAGGGGAAGAGTGTTGGCCGGCCTAGGGACTCTCTTGAGGTGATTTTTGACCAAGTTAGTAGGGGGATAGCCGAATTTCATAAAAGCATTTTAGCCTCTCTTTCGTCTACTCTTTCTCTCCAAAGCTATCACTCCTTCTCTCATTTTTTTCTTTTAACTTGTTCTAGCCGAAATCCCTCCCCAAAGATCACCATTGCAACAACTTCTTCAATCAAAAGACCACCATTGTCGAATTCTTCTGAGCATCCTTTCCTTCATCTTTTGTGTTGGCCGAACCTCCCTCTTGTCATCTGAATGAAGTCGCATCAAGTCTCAACCCTTTTTTCTCTTCTTCTTTTCACCAATCTATCAAAAGTCAAATATACCAATAACCCTTAGCTGATTGCTCATTAAACCCCCAAAAGCCAAAACTTATTGATCACTATCTAGTCTACATAACCGAATATCTCAGTGGTGTCAGGCAGTAGTGCAGTCGATTTCAATATTAAGGGTAAGATCAAATGTTATCCGATCTTCAATCCTTTCTTTTTAGCCAAAAATCTAGGAACTAATCCCATTAATGTTCTTTGGCCGAAACAATAAAGGATCTTTTGGGATTTCTATTGTAGCCGACTTCTAGGGGAGACCATTCGGGATTGGTTATCCAAGGTAAGTAAAGTGTGGTCTAGGCCGAAGACCATTCATTCAAATGTTGGAATCGGATCTAACATAGATCATATAGGTATTTCGACATCTCCATTAACAGATAGCGATTTTGAGATTTAGATCTACAAGGTAAGAGGGCATGAACCTTCGGCCAAGGCCATATTTAGTGATTATTGATTGGCCGATTCTAACTTTGAATTTTAGGGAGGAGTATAATCTGTTTCAGTAGACTTTCTAGAATCAGTGAACACGTTGGTAACCATATGTGTAGCTCTACACCAATTTCTAATAGATTTACAGTATTAATTTAATATGTGTGTTAATAAGAATATGAAAGACGTGGCTAACGGTACCATTCAATGGTACAACATATTCAGGTACGTTATTCTCCAAAGATCTATTAATAGTATTATAAACATTGAATGTGACATAAATGAGAATTGGTTACAAATATGAATAAGGCATATGGCATGATATTCACATGATTTGTATGACACATGGGGCATATGGGTGATAATGAAAAGGGGAAGTGATTTGGGTGGTTTTTACCACAATATCTGGTGACTCATGTCACATAATCTGAATGTGGTGACTAATGCCACGAATACTATCCGGTGACTTTGTCACAATTATCCGTGGCTATGCCACAATGTATAAGAGGCGATGTGCAAGTCGTCTGCAGCGACTGCCTTCGATGGTGTGTAGCGGATGGAGGGTCGATTTAGTAATCCCCACGGTGTGATTGGCAGGTACGGGTGATATGTAGGGGGTGGTTATTTAGGTTTGGGTTCGGGATTACATCATTGCCTATACTTGCTATGTATGATTTGACATGCCTAAATTGATTGGGAATTTGTGTTGGTTGTTGTACATTGAGTCTGTTGACTCACCCCTTTGTGGGATATCTTTTCAGGTGACACTCAGTAGATGGACCAGGTCGGCAGGAACTTTGGGGTGGCCATGCTCAGCTCAACATTTATTTTATTTTGAATTTTTTTATATTTAAGTATTTTGGATTTATTTCGGGTTTTTCTTTGATGTAATATGGCCATTACGATTAAACTGTTTATGCATGCATTTTATTTGTTTTAGTATGATACGATTTTTACCCAATCAAAGTTTAAGTAACTTTTCTAAAAAAATAAATTCTAAATGTTTTGACACTTGAACACCAACGATTTTCAATATAATGGTAAACCCTAAAACAACTCGGCATTTCTTTTAACTTATAGTTTTGAAATATAATAATAAGGTTTTAATAAAATCCAGTCTTCAAGAAAAACATCGTTTTCCCTTTGCACTCAGCACAAATCAATTTTTCTTCGAAACCACCCAAATTTTCCAAAGTAACAAACAAGTTTCTGAAATGTTTTACACAAGGAACAAACCAGATCCGATCAAGGCTTGTGGGTTGGGTTTGGGGTGTTTCAATTTTGGTATCAGATCCAGGTTTTAAACTCTCGGCCTTGGGTTTAAATCCCACAATGTTTTCAAAATTGAGCCCAAATAAGTTTTGTGAAAATTTTTGTGAAATAAGTAGGTTTTTCTGGCATGGCACCTAAGTCTCCGACCCGAAGTCCACCAAGTAAGTACCCCTAACTGTTGTATGATTTATTGTATGACTTGTATATGGGTATAACAGGAACGTAGATTAGTATATTAAGTTATTGAACCCTAGGATTAGCTTACTCCAACACAGAATTACATAAAACTTTAAAGCCTAATTAAACAAACCTGTGACTGAGTCACCGAGTTAGGGTGTGGCAACCATTGTGCGCATGTCTATGATTGGATTCAGGGAGAGCCTGGTATTTAAGCAGTCCTAGTGACTCACCTCCTCTTTGCTTGAATCCTACCTGGTGCGTAGTGACGGTTCACCCTAACCAAGAGGACTCAATCACAGGTTAAATTCAATAATTAAAACCCGAAAGGGACCAGTCACCTTGTTTTGTGAAAGTCAAACCATGATTATAAAGTTCCAAAGTACCCTTGATTTAAAAATAACCAAAATACCCCTGGTTTGCAAGTTGCCCAAATTACCCTTAACCTGTACAAATTACTAAAATACCCTCAGTATGGAAAGTTACCAAAATACCCGAATTAAAAATTTCCAAAAATACCCTTGTTTTGAAAAGTCATCGGGAACCATATTTTACAAAATTACCAAATACCCCTAGCTTGTAAAATTACAAAATACCCCCAGATTATAAAATTACCATATTACCCTTGAATCTTCTTACCAAGTATTTCAATTTTGTAAAAATATCGAAATCTCAACTTTGCAAAATTTTCAAATACCCTAATTTGAAAAATTACCAAAATACCCCTATAGGATAAAATTATGAAAATACCCCTAGGTAGTGGAAAACAACAACAATGACAACTACAACACTTCTCTGTAATGAACGCAAGTTCATGAATGTGATGATTCAATGAATGAATTTGAGACTATGTGTGTGTATAAATTCAAAAGAACTACTCTTTAGAACTATTGAACATAAGACTGTTCGTGATAAATCAGTGGAACAAAAACTAATTCATAAAATTCCTTAACCAGATAAATGCGATTCAGAAGTATGAATTCTAGGGGACGTGGTCGTAATGTGCGTGGTTGGTAAAGGCCGAATGACCGTGTCGGAACTCGTTATGTCTAGTCAAGGGTTCGAAAATGAAATGCCACTACCACCAGCCGCTGATGTGGAATATCAGGATCAAATAGGGGATGATGCAGTATCACAGGCGATGCTACAAGTTGTGGAAAGGGTGGCTGGAGTAGGTGGAGCATGGGAGCTCAAAAGTTTGTACCTGAGCGACTCCGAGCTAATGGAGCTGAGTTTTTTCGTGGTATATCTTGTGTGGCGCCCAATACGGCTAAGTATTGGTTGGAAGCGACGGAGTAAATTATGGATGATTTGGACCTGACTGTCGAGGAGAAACTGAAAGGGGTAGTGTCGCTTCTCCGTGATGAGTCATACCAATGGTGGCTCATAGTTCGGGATGGTGCTATCGTAGATGATCTTACTTGGGAGTACTTTAAGGCGGCATATCAGAAGAAGTACATTGGGACCAGTTATGTGGATGCACAGAGGAAGGCATTTCTGAGACTAATGCAGGGGAATAAATTCATAGAAGAGTACAAGGCAAAATTCTTAAGGTTGAGCCGGTATACTCGAGGAACCGTGGCTACGGAGCATGAGTGATGTGTCCAGTTTGAGAACGGACTGAGGGATGACCTGAGATTATTGATAGCTCCACAGCAGGAGCAAGAATTTGCCGTGTTGGTAGAGAAGGCTAAGGTAGCCGAAGGGATTAAAGAATCTATGAGACAGAATACGGACCAAAATAGGCAAAAGAGAGGTTTTGGATCATCAGGGTCATCAAAGAATGTGCAAAAGAGGCCTAGAGTTGATGGGCCGCGAGGTCAGCAGGTTGTGACTGGAGGGCAGTATCGTGCTTGTGCTCAGTGTGGAAAGATGCATCTAGTAGAGTGTTGGAAGAAGACAAGGGAATGTTTCAAGTGTGGGTCCAAGGACCACATGATTAAGGATTGCCAATAAAAATAGATGGGAGCCAACCAGTAGGTCTAGGTTTTAATCAGGTTGAAAAAGGTGAACAGTAGCCACCGCGGGGCCGTGGTTCGATTGGCAAAAGTAACGATGCTGGAAGAGGACAGGTGAACATCGGGCAGAGGTGTTCGTAATACAGAGGCAAGACAGCTGGGTCTGGTGTATGCAATTCATCGGAGGGAGGACAAAGACGTACCGGACGTCATAACCGATACGTTCCTTATAGCTGACAAGCCTTACTTTGCTTTAATTGATTTTGGCTCTACCCACTCTTATGTTGCATGTAGAGTAGTTGAAACACTAGGCATAGCCTCTGAACTGTCTAATAGGGAGATGAGTGTAGTGAGCCCATTAGGTCAAACTGTAGAGGTGAATAAGATATTTTAGAGTGTACCTCTTGAGATTCAGGGAGTGGTATTTCCTGCCGACTTGATGAAACTACCCTTCGGAGAATTTGATCTCATTCTTGGCATGGATTGGCTAGTGGAACATCGGGCTATATTGGATTACGTAGCTAAGTGAATGGAGTTAAGGACTCCGGAGGATGAGGCGATAACTATGATAGGAGAAAGAAGAAACTACTTGTCTAACGTAGCCTCTGCTTTAAAGGCTGATAAGATGGTTCGAAAAGAGTGCAAGGCATTTTTGGCTTTCGTTAGTGCTTTGGATGTGAAAGAAGGGGGAGTTAGTGGAGTTAGAATAGTAAGAGAATTCGTGGATGTTTTTTCGGAGGAGTTACCTAGAATACCCACAGATAGGGAAGTGGAGTTCGAAATTGACTTGCTGCAAGATCTGACTCCCCGTGTCAATTGCCCCCGCATGAATGGCACCAAAGGAGTTGGTTGATCTCAAGGCTCAGATCCAAGAGTTGCTTGATCATGGGTTTATTCGACCCAGTGTGTCTCCATGGGGAGCACCGGTCTTGTTTGTGAAGAAGAAGGACGGAACTATGCGTACGTGCGTAGATTATCATCAGTTGAACAAGTTGACCATTAAGAACAAGTACCCGTTGCCAATGATAGACGACTTGTTCGATCAGCTTAAAGGGGCCGCAGTATTCTCAAATATAGATCTAAGGTCTGGATATCATCAGCTTAAGATGAAGGAGGCAGATATCTATAAGATAGCTTTCTGAACAAGATACGGGCATTATGAGTTCTTAGTAATGCCATTCGGATTAACGAACGCCCCAGCCGCGTTTATGGATATGATGAACCGGGTTTTTCAACCTTACTTGGATAGATTCGTCGTTGTGCTCATAGATGACATCCTAGTGTATTCTAAGTCTGAGGAAGAGCATGATGAGCATCTCCAGATAGTGCCGCAAGTGTTAAGGGAAAGAAGCTATATGCCAAATTCAGCAAGTGTGAATATTGACTTAAGGAAGTTACTTTCTTAGGGCATGTAGTATCTGCTGAAGGGATAAAGGTGGATCCTCGAAAGATTGAGGCTGTGCTAGATTGGAAACCACCTAATTCTGTGGCTGAGGTTCGTAGTTTCTTGGGATTGGCAGGCTACTACAGAAGGTTTGTTGAAGGGTTCTCCTCAATAGCCGCACCTTTGACGAAGTTGTTGAGAAATGAGGCACCTTTCGTATGGACCGATAAGCAATAGGAGAGCTTTGAGAAGCTTAAAAGGGTTTTGACTGAAGCTCGATTTTGATTCAGCCTGAGGCAGGAAAAGATTACATGGTGTATTGTGACGCTTCTCATACGGGATTGGGATGTGTCCTCATGCAAGACGGGAAGGTAGTCGCTTATGCGTCTCGACAATTAAGGCCATATGAATTTAACTACCCGACGCGTGACTTGGAATTAGTGGCAGTGGTCTTTGCTCTTAAGGTATGGAGGCACTATTTATATGGGGAAAAGTCAGTGATTTACACAGACCATAAGAGCCTTATGTATCTGCTGACTCAGAAAGAGTTGAACCTAATACAGTGAAGGTGGGTGGAATTATTGAAGGACTACGATTGTTCTATAGAGTATCACCCGGGCAAGGCGAATGTGGTGGCAGATGCCCTAAGTCAGAAAGTAGTAACGAGTTAAGGGCAATGTTCACACATTTGAGCCTCTATGATGATGGAAGTTTCTTTGGCGAATTGCAGTCAAGCCGTCATGGTGAATGAGGTGAAAGAAGGACAGTTGGTAGATGAGGATCTAAGTGCTAAGTTGCGGCAAGTGCAGTGTAAGGAATTAGAAAATTTTGGTGTAAATGGCGATGGAGTCTTTGTGTTTTCATGGCAAGGTCGTATCTTAGAAGGATGAGGAGTTAAGGTAGAGAATTCTTCGAATCGCATAGTAGCCCTTATGCTATGCATCTTAGAGGTAGTAAGTTGTACAAGGATTTACGGAATAGTTACGTGGCACGGTCTTAAGGGGAAGTTACCGAATTTGTAGGAAGTGCTTAACGTGTCGACAAGTTAAGGTGAACACCAAGTTCCATCGGGATTGCTTGATAGATAAAGATTTCATAATAGAAGTGGAAGAAAATTACCGTGGACTTCGTTAGTGGGCTTCCCCTTACGCCTACTAAGAAGGTCTCGGTATGGGTGATAGTAGATCAGTTGACAAAGTCTGCACATTTTATACAGGTGAGGGTTGACTATTCTCTACAGAGATTGGCAAAGTTGTATGTAGCTGAGATCGTGAGGCTACACGGAGTGCCGATGTCGATTATCTCAGATAGGGATCCGAGGTTTACGTCTTGGTTTTAGAAGGCGCTACATCAAGCTTTGGGTACTAGGTTGGATTTCAGTACAA